>CM031241.1:189149566-189749566 GCA_018340775.1 Taxus wallichiana var. yunnanensis | reverse complement strand
AATTAGAATAGGTTTTAGGATTAGAAACCTCTGCAATCTGAATGCATGCACCTGAACAGAGGAATAAGAACCAACTTTCTCTGGAGGTCTATCCCAAGTAGCAAGTCCCACAACTTGGGGATAGTACCCATGTTACACAAATTATACTTTGAATGTTGCATTCACCATCAAATATATTCATGGGTGCTTTATAATCTTGTGATAATAATTCGCAGGTATGCCCAGTGGGACAAAGAGGTCTTCACCTTTATTTCATTAAGTTGATGTGTTCTTGGTGAGATTCATCCTTTGGAGGCACATGCAAAACACATCTGGTGACTCCATCTGGTCAACAACCCAATCTCGAGTTCTGAGACCTTTTATCATCCATTTTAACCCACTTTTATTCATATTTCTTTCCATATCTTTCATCTTCTTCCATCTCATGAAGTTGTGCAATCATGACTTCATTTCCATCTTGGAATTCACACTTGCGGCGCAAATGAATCCACCTCTAATGTATAACACAACTCCTCTAGATCAACATCATGATCATATTCAGAATAATTATGCCTACCCATATTATCACCAATTTGGCTATAAAGCTTATCAAGAATAAGGGTATGCACACAATGACAACATTCAAATGGAGAATGCTGATCTACTAGAGAAAATTCAAAAATTGAGTATAATATGGTTCAAGTAAGGGCTACAAGACAAATGAAAGCATTCAAAGTCAGTTATAGGGCACCTTGTCCATGGGAAGCCCCTCTTCCAGACATTGCAAACCATAAGAGAAGCTTGACTTCAAGGTTAAGATGCTTCCCTAATTTACACAATGGACAAAGGAGATAGAGTCATTTGAGAAAAGTGTGAGAAAAATTGTCAATGGGTAAGTCAATCACTACCTCCTTATCGTTAATTATCTCCCTCCCAAGATTTGTCATTTCAGCATGGGAAAGATTCAAACCCATTATTTTTGTTCCAAGTGTTAGTTTCCCTTCTTGATCTCCCAATCTCCCATCCCATCTCATTTTCTTTTCCCTTTTCCATTCCAAATCCAAGTCCCCTCCACAACAATGAAAAGAAATACCTTCCCTCCATCACAAATAAACCAAAAATACTATTAGATACCTCACCCACCACTCCTCTTGCTTTCCCAAGTCCATGTTGGGAAGAGACTCAAAAAACCAGTCAAGTAGAACAGTAAGAAGAGGAACCCAACAAAGAAGAAATGATAGAAAATATGAAGAGATGGGCTCTCATATTTGGGATAACAAAGATCCCCTTGATGGTTAAGCCTACTGAGGAGGCTGAGGTCAAGCCACAAGTGGTGGCTAAGGCTGATTTTGTAGCAGTAGTGGAACAAGATGATCAACAATCAATTAGCTCTAAATGCAGTGTCCATGTTGGCACTTTATTTGAAGAGAATGTTGATTCAATTCAAACCACACAATCAGCCCAAGCAAGGGAAGAGGAAGCTACTTCAAATCAAAAATAAGAGGAGTGCATTCTGGATATGGAGGAGAACCATACAGTTCCAGAGGCTATTCCCTTGATGGTTAAGCCTATTGAGGAGGTTGAGGTCAAGCCACAAGTGGTGGATAAGGTTGATTTTGTAGCAGGTGGAACAAGATGATCAACAATCAATTAGTTCTAAATACAGTGTCCATGTCGACACTTTGTTTTAAAATAATGTTGATTCAATTCATACCACACAATCCGCCCAAGAAAGGGAAGAGGAAGCTACTTCAAATCCAAAAGAAGAGGATTTCATTCTAGATATGAAGGAGAACCATACGGTTTCGAGGCTTTAGGTGCAAAGCATGCCACAAAAGAACCTTTAGTTATTCCTCTCACTTCATCCCCTTCAAGCTCTAATTTTGAATGAGAGTTTTAGCTTTCAAAATTCACGTTTAAAGAGGAGGGAAATGATGGTGAGCAATTTTAGATCATGAGAACACCATAGAGGAGCTTGAACACATGCAATAAGACAACAAAGAGGTAGATTACTGTTGAATTGGATGATTTATTATGGAGAGGACTAAATGGAGATCACATCATTTTCTTTCCCATCATTCATCGTTCAACCACAAGAACTTTTTCCATGGAAGAGAATGTGTAAGAAAAACTGCAGCTTACAACATGCCTCTTGAATCAAATTTGGAAGAATTTTATTTTCCAAAAGCCACCGCATGAATGCACGAGAGGAAGGGGAAAGAAAGAGTATGTCACCATTTCTTCCACACCATCCATCCAAGAAGATTTGTAGAAATACTCCATTCTTGGAGTCTAAATTCAAAGCAATGGGATAACTTCATGGATCGGACCTTGCCCAATCAGCTATAATACCTCTTCATTCCAAATGCAAAAAAAAAATAAAAGAGGTATTTTTTGTGTTCATTTGATAATTCGATGATTTGAGTGGAGGATTGGCCTCTTGTTATTTTTCACTCATTATAGTAGCCATTATCAGCTCCAAATCATTTGCATGGCTGCTCATTGTAAGGAAGGGCAATTATTTCTCATCGCCAATAACGAGTTTTGTTTAAAATTTCCCATATCTTTGGTTAGAGTAGAGTAGGTAGGTTTTATTTCAATAAAAGAAGTTATTTCACACACTCGCATGTCCCACTTGGAATATGTATGATTTCATAATTTGTATATAGATTTTGATTGTATTTCTCTAGTTAGTACATTGGCGAACTTTTGGTTAGATCAACTTCAATTTTAGTGGATTCCAAGTGGCTCAAGGATCAATTTTTAAAGTTTAGATCATATTTTTGTTTGTAAAGGTCGACTCCATCCCCAATGGATTCTTCAAGGCCACTAATATTTCACCTAGCAGGAAGGTGACCCCTATAAGTCGCTAAATTTTTATCCAAAATAAGCCCCTGCTTATTTTTGCCTAACTACACCTTTGTTTCTCCTCTAGAGATTCAACTTGATTTTATTGCATATTTTAATTGCTTAAGGATCCCTGAAAACATCCCCATCAGATAGAAAATTTCTTCCCCTTTCCAAAAAGGTAAAGAAGTCCTTCTAACTCCTCATATTTTGAAAGTTACGTGTCGGCGGGCTTTGGGAAGGCTTTTTCCCCCAAAAATTTGGGCCTACTTGGCCGAGGGAAGGTTTCCTAAAAATTTACAAGTTTCCATGGTCTAGGGTAAGGTTTTTTGCCCAAATTTCCAAGGTCGTACTTACGGAGAGGTGGAGGTAATTTTGGCACTTTGGCATTCAATTGGAAAAGGCGCAAGTTTTGATTTCTACTGCGAGTCGAGAAAAAATGGCATTTTTTCATACGGATTCGTTTCAAAAATTCAAATGGCCATATATTTAGAACCAAAGCTCAAAATGCAATAAAATTTATAGCATTGGAAATATCTTGATCTCCTCCACACCATGGAATCATAAAATATTTGTTTTACAGAATAACGGTAGGTGAAAAGATGAAAATAGTCTTCTTCATCATTAATGTGTGATCTGATTTCTCAAAATGATTAGATTTTTATCAATCCTGCCATTTTCCTTCTTCTTGACACAAAACATCATGGAGAAATAGATTGATGTCAAAATTGCACACAAACATCATGAGAAACTGACTAGATATCTGATTGGGTGGAAGAAATGTTGAAAAACATCTTCCTCACCATTAATGTGTGATTTGAAAATTCAAAATGATCAGATCTTGCTCAATCCGCCATTCTTTCCTTCTCCAACACGTAGAGCATCATGGAGAATTGATTTGATAGATTGAATGTGGATTTGCAATCTTTCATGGCTGGTGGTTGAGATTTTGAATTTGATTTCCCGTTTCCCCCTTCTTTTCTTCTCTCTGCTCGATCTATAAATGTAAGAGCTCAGCTCATTTTTAATTTTGGACATTTTTGCTCTGCCTCTCCCTTCTTCTCTTGTTTGTAAGTGAAGTTATTAAATTTCATACATCCTAGCAAAGCTCTTTAATACCGGATCCATTATCTTAACCAATGTAATGCATGGTATCCAACCTTTGGATCCATAATATGAGTATGTGGATGATTTTTAACCCTTTCATTTTTTCATTGCTTCCTTTCTGATCTTTCATTGCATTTTGGTTACTTATGCATGGTGATTGTATTGTATCTTCTGGTCTGTGTCTTTTGGAAAAGTAGATGTTCTTCATTCCTTGGTGCATCACCTCTATTAGTCTAGGTTTTATTTTCTTGCATTTTCTTAACTTTGTCTCCTTGGAAAATTAGAATAGGTTTTAGGATTAGAAACCTCTACAATCTGAATGCATGCACCTGAATCAGAGGAATAAGAACCAACTTTCTCTGGAGGTCTATCCCAAGTAGCAAGTCCCACAACTTGGGGATAGTACCCATGTTACACAAATTACACTGAATGCTCCATTCGAACTGGAATCCATTCAGGTGCTTTGTAATTTGGTGATAACAAATATATTTCATGTTTATAAAATAAACATAGGGTTAGAGTATTTCAAAATCCATTAACAACTCATTGACAATTTTTGCACTTGTGCAAAAATGGGAAACTTAAAACTTCATTATGATGGATGGAATTGGTGAAGTGAACCTAAGCTAGGGGAGATTCTTTCATTAAATATTGTTTCTATTGAATTAATTAATGATTACATGAAATCTATAGCTATGTGTGTTGTTACAAAATGTAACAGATCACATAGTCTGTAATTTCATGACTATCTTCAGAAAAATAACACAAAGCCCCAAAGGACAGTTGTGTTGTCTTGATGAAGACATTGAATTGCAAAATAGATGAAGTGTTAAGTTTTGGAACAACAATCATAATTGCAGATTGTAGCAATCAAAGTTCATTACTAGATGTTACAGGTATTCTTTAATGTTCTTTCCTTCATGATTAATACATTCAATTATATTATTGAGTTGTTTAATTCATCATATAATCCATATATAAATTTGAAATGCAGAAAGAAATACACAACTCAATTTTAGAATTCAATGTTTTATTCATAAGGAATTTAAAATGTTCCCACACAAGCCGTGGGATTTAACTAAAAAGTAAAGTATAGCTACTACTGAAATAAGAGGTACATATGCATGCAAGAGAAAATAGAGGAGTATGAATTAACCCATCATTGCCTTGGGGGTTTCTTCTTTGGTTGATGCATATTCATATCTAGCTTAGTTCCCTCTTCATCTTCATTCTTCTGAAAGCACTTGTACCTAAAATGAAGAAAAGAGAAAATATCAGCTTCAAGCTCAAGGTTAATCCATATTCCTATACTATCCAAATTCGTGCATATGGATATCTTAACAACATGAGATATAAATTACATGAAGATCAAACAACATACATGATTTACTCACTCAA
Source organism: Taxus wallichiana var. yunnanensis (assembly GCA_018340775.1). Taxonomy (NCBI): domain Eukaryota; kingdom Viridiplantae; phylum Streptophyta; class Pinopsida; order Cupressales; family Taxaceae; genus Taxus; species Taxus wallichiana. The sequence continues at coordinate 189,744,235 of CM031241.1, read as the reverse complement.
AAAGGAGAGAGAAGAAAATAAAAACCATGGACATAAGAGAGGCTAAAAAGCCTAAATATTTTCTAACTATTTTCTTAAGTGTGCAGGTACAGTTGTCAAAAAAAAATAAATCATGTTTTACATTCCTCACTGTTGGATAAAGATTGCAGATTTCAATGACTTCTATCCTATGGTACATAAAGTAGTTGAGTCACCAATACATACCTGGTGCAAAGGAAGAATGCAACTCAAAGTTCAATAGCTATCCTAGAAATAGATGAAGGTAAAGTGTAGATCTGAGGAAAGATTTACAAATAAAAGTACATGTTTGAAATGGAACGCAAAGGCGAATAAGAAGAATCAGATATGAAGGCTAAAGTTAAGCTGGAAAGATAAGATTACAGCTGAAATAGAATGAGAAATAATCAAAGAAATAAATCTAAGAAAAATTTGACAGGGCTTTGCCATGTAAAATGGACATTTACATCTTTCCATCATGATGTTGTTTAACTTATACATGTTTTAAAATCCGCATGTAAATCAAATAAGTAATACAAAAAGAACAAAATCATGACATGATCAAGATAGCAGTTATCATAATTCAGTTTCCAACAACAAATCAACTTCAACAAAGGAAGTGATACATTATGTAATTTGAATCAAGAAAGTACATTTATTACAACTGAAACATAAATAAAAGAAGGAAATCGGGAAATTTTTGACAGGGCTTCGCCATGTAAAATGGACTTTTTATATTTTCCATCATGCATACTAAAGCTTTAATAAAGATCAAATGCATTATTTAAGTAAAAAGAAAATAGAAGTATAACATATCAACAAAAAATTCAATGTTCTACATGCAGGAATTGTGAATAGAAATTTCGAAATAGTATGTCCTTTCCACTTTCTCAAATAAAATTAAATGATTAACTTCTACAATATTCAGTTTTCAAATTAAAATTTTCAAAGTAATTTAGAATTGAAAATGAAAAAGGATGTCCAATACTGAGTTGCTTTGAAAGGTCAAACGAGTCGATTTCAAGTCTCAAAAGGAAAGGATACAAATCTTTAGCAATGTTCTAACCTAGAATGGATTCGAGACAAGACTCTATATACTCATAAACATATAGAGGAATGGTTGAGTAATCGTGTAATATGAGATCTTGGATCTAGGTATTAGAGTCAAATAATACATATGTAGTTTCAAGCAAGGTAAGAATTCAGTTTTATTCAAAAGAACCAATATATTGCAGGTCTCGGGATGAGGCGAAACTAGTTTATGAGTTTGGAGGATTCATAAGGTACAAGAAAAGGAAAGTGAGGGAAACTATCAAAAGTGAAACCATCGTTTTAGTTCGAATCATAAGTAAAATAGAATTTCATTATTAGAACAGAGTGTAGAATAGAGGTATTTCTAGAATGAGATCATCGATTACTTAAAAGAAAACACAAGGTTGCGTAACTACGGAAGCTAGCATGCAAACCAAAATTCTTAGCCATGAGTAAAATAGTGGAAATGAAATATGTAAAGCTGATATTTAGCTTAAGAGGATGAACTGAAAATGATAAATTGCTGAAATAGAAAACCGAGATCACCATTTCTTCACTTGAAATATTAGAAGTCATTTTAGCATTGAAAATAAGCTAAGCTTACAAATATCAAACACAAAATTAAAAATCTGCTATTACAAGGCCGAATCGAATCAAGTAGTATAGAGATTCAAAGGAGAATGTGTGAAATGGTTTTTAACTTTTCCGAAACCATTATAATCTTCAAAAAAATAGGGTACAATATCCGAGGAGAAAAGTTTCATATCCAAGAACTCATAAGAAAAAGGAAAGATACCCATGTTTGGGTTATCCAAGTTCAAGCTTTTGAAATTGAAATTTGAAGTTATATAGGTACAGATAAAGGAATCATTCATTTCATTCCACATTTTTTAAATATTTGTCACAGGGTTTCCAAAAAGGACTTAAGGATCAAGCAAGAACTTACCAGTTGGGGTCAAGGTGAACAACTCTCAAAGACCATCAAGTTCGAGCTTAAGATGAGAAAACCCGAACGAGTTTCAAATCGAAATGATCAAGGTTGTTGTAATAGATCACTCATAAAATGCAAAGAAAGAGTGAATTATAAGTGTTTTGAAGTCAAAATGGCAATGATAAAGAAACAAATGTGATACTTAGGAGGTTGAGACTTACCATCCTTCATGAAAAAGTGATACACATTGTTGGTGCTCATTTTGATCTCGCCTGTTTGTTCAAGAAATTCTCAACCCGCATGGTATGTCATACTTTTCTCTCCCTGAATGGATGCATGAAAACTTTATCCTTCATTTTTATGCCATTATAGATCCTTCTCTATGGTCATGGATTGTTGTCGAGCCATGAATTATTTACGATTTCTCTGTCCTTGGTAAAAATTTCAATTCAGCACAAATGGTGGTTCCCCTACATTTTACTATTTGACGGGCATGTTTTCCCCGTAAAATTATATCTTAAAATTTGTGGCTATGTGGTCTCCTTTGATTGGTTGAGGCGCGAAGGGTTTATTTTATAAACATGTCACTTTTTCCAAAATAGCCAAAAGGATTGATTTGGTCCCGTGGCCCGTTGAGCTCGATTAGATAAGAAAAATTTAAGTGGTGGAGAAAATTTATTATTTTTTCCCTCAAGGTATATACATGTGTCATAAGTTAACCGAGTTGTGGGAAAGATCATTTTTTTGTGCTTTAAGGCACTTTATGGTGAAAAGGTAAAAATGTGAAAAATTTTCCTAAGGCTCACAAGAGGATATGTGGCGGCTTCTAAGTCAAGGTGGAAAGGCGGGCCGATGGAGAACTTTGAAGTGTTTAGCTTTATTTTGTAAAAGGAGTAAATTTAAGAAGTGAACCGCATCTCCGCTCTAATTAGAGAAGGACACATGACATTGAAAAGTCAAAGCAAGAGGTGGAATGTTGGGTTACTTTCAAGTTTTTCAACTTCAAAAGGATTAAAGTTATAATGTAAGCTGAACTCCACTCCAATAAGAAAAGAAAAGTGGCATTTTGAAAATTCAAAAAGCGAGGAGGGGATACGAGTTTCCAAAGCACTTTGAAATTTTTAAGACTTTTTGTGAAAAAGGAATAAAGTTATAAAGAGAACTATGACTCTATTGCAAATCGAGAGAGGAACACATGGAAAATTTGACAAGTTGAAACAGGAAGGTGGATCATAGAGGTAGTTTGAGAATTTAAGCCTTTTTGGTGAAAAAGGAATAAAGTTATAAGTTAAGAGTGGTCACTGCCAAAAGCGAGTTAAGGGCTGCATTGAAAAGTCAAAACGGGAAGGCGAGGCCATCGAGCATTTTGAAGATTTTTTTCCTTTTGTAAAAGGGGGTAAAATTGTAAAAGTGATCTGCGACTCCACCTGGATGCACATCAGAATATAAAAGTAGAAGGGTTGGTCACCGGGGAAATTTGGAAAACTTTCCTTTTTGAAAAAAAGGGATAAAGTTACGAGAACTGAGTCGTGACTCCGTCGGCGAGGCGAGATTGAGCCACGTGTAAGGCCTAAATAAGGAGTTACATTTTTAGGCTTGCGGGGCTTGAGGTATAATTTTGTAGTTTTCATCTTTTGTGCTAAAGGCACAATTTCAATTCGGGCCCGCGGATCCATTTTACTGAAAATTGCATTTTCACCATTTATGTAGGGACACGATTCAAATATTCAAATGATCATAACTTTTGATCCAGTGCGTGAAATTTGACAAATTTTATACCATTGGAAAGATGATGACAAGGGATACATGCTAGGCTATTCCAAATAAAATTTTAGTAGGATTTGATGGGGGATAATAGGGAAACATCTTTCACACCATTAATATGTGATCGATTGCTTCAACTAGATCGATTTAATATGATTTTCATCCTTTCTTCTTGACACGCTAAAGACATGCGAGAACATGACTTGAAAAATTGTAGGTAGATTTGCAAAGCATTAATGGTTGGTGGTTGAACTTCCAAATCGGATTTCATTCCTTCTTTTCTTCTTCTCTCTTCCTTTTATCTATAAATGTAAGAGCTTGGTTCATTGCAAAATGTCAGTTGTTAATTTTGTCAAGAAAATTTTGAGAGAAATCCCATCTTCCTGAGAAGCCATCCGAGAGACTTGTTAATCTCTTTTGTTTTAGATTTGCATCGTGTCAAGTTGGTTATGAGTGTACAGCCATTGGCGAGCTCTGAGATTGTTCAAGAAACTTTCCCCTGCTGATGAATCTAATCAATTTCAAATTAATCTGTGTTGATCTTGGGAAAAATTTGTGTCTGCTTTTATTTCTAGAATGTCTTCATATAGATTTTCTTGTTCCTGTTGCAATCTTGTGTTGAAATCTCTCTAAATCACACAAAATCTCATCCCTGTGATAGTCTAGTGGCATTTTCAATTTCATTATGAGAAGATATTTCATCTGGTAATGAAATAAACAATTTAAAATCACTTTACCTTCCTTGATTGATAGATATTGTTTGTAAGTCTTTGGGTGTACCTTAGGCATGATAAACCAAAGGTTTCTAATGCTTAATTGAGTCTTTTAACTTGAGCCTTCGTGTTAAATTCTTGAATATTGTGTGAAAATGTGTAGATATGGGCCTCCATTAATGCACACCTTTTGGTTGAAGGAATATTTTAGTTATTCTGAATCTTTCTATTGTTGATTTTTCCAATTATTGTAAAGGCTCTCAAAGATCTGGTAAAGTCAAATCTATCTTGTTTAACTTCCCACCAAAAAATCTCTTAACTGATAAATCCTACCAGAACCACCCCTTTCCCGTCTGTATCCACAAATGAATAAATTCCACTATCAAAAATATGTAGAAGCAATCAGGTTTTCAATGTCTTTAGTAACCTAAGCCTTGCTTGGAAAATATCTCCATTCTTTAGAAGTGACAACTCGTGAGAGTTAAATTGTGGTGCATTGATCATATTTTCCCAAGGTTCTTCTTTAAAATTTATGCAAAAGAAGGATATCTTCATCTCCTTCATCAACAGAGGTTACAAAGTGGGTTCTCTTACCCTAGTTGAAAGGAACAACCTAAAATAATGAGGATAGATCAAATCTTTTTAAGGTGTTATCCAATTCTTCAACACCGGGAAAAGGAGCTAGATGAATCACCTCTGTGGCTACAAAATGACATATATTTTGATTTGTTTGTCTCTGAGTGTCTTGTGAAATATTTGATGTTGGTCAACTTCCAGTGGAGAATCAATTTAGTTACCAACACGCTTTTGGAACCATTACCGGGGATGATATTTATAAATGCATACACATACGAACCACAGTAATCTTTCTTCCATGATCTAAGTACAAATACGTTGTTGAAATAGAATTACGTGTTTGAAATTTGTAAGAATTGTGTGAACTTAAATGTTCATTGTGCAATATTTCCAATTTCTAGTGGTTATTGCACTAAATTTATAACATCAATGATAAATATTGGTAAAATAAGGCTAGATCTACTAAAATTTGCATGAATTTAGTATTGACCGACATTTGACAGTTATTTATAGTACATTTGCATAGCTAAGGTAAAAATACTTAGTGGCGACTCCGTGTTGATTTAATTTTTTTGATAAATATAAGTGCCTTAACTTTGTGTCAAGTGATTTGTTGTTAATATTTTCAAAGATGGATGGAAGAATATCTTTCTTCACTAAAGATCCCACTAGAAATCTATTTCTAGAGCCGGAAAGAAAAATTCGGAAGGAAGACGAATATGAAAAGTAGTTGGAGATCACAAGTCAAGAAAAGAGATAAAAACTATGAAGAGTGATCAACTGTTGTTGAGGATTACCATACATATTCAAGTTTTTCTACATCGGGTATTCTTTTTGTAAACTTGAATTCTCCATCTAGTGAGGGGCCATCATTTGAGTTTGAAAAGTGGGTTTCTCGGCTTGTCGTTGTGTTTTCCGAGTTGATAGGTTTTCCATGGCGAGTCATTAGAGGATACTCATTTTGAAAATTATACTCATGTGCCCCACGGACCCCTTATCCATCATCATTTTGTATGCCTGCAAGATCACCGCCTCAGGTAATATGGCCCAAACCCCACCACCCAGGACCTCCATTTGTTTTCAATACCTTTGGTCCTATAAATTTTAGAGGTATGGCTGGATATCCAAATGTTGTGCCACAAGATGTAAGAAATAGATTACCTAAATTCCAAGGAAATAATGTAATTACGGTGATCAACACTTAAAACTTTTTGTTAATATGAATGAAGAATTTGAAATGAAATTTGAAGATGTGTATAGAAAATTGTTTATTAAAACTCATGAGGAGGATGCACATAGTGGTACAAGGATTTACCGGATAATTCAATAGATTCATGGACTGAGATGAAAAATCCCTTTAGATTGCAATATGGGGATAAAATAGATCCTAGGTTTCTTTTATCTAAGTTTGAAAATATAAATAAAAATCCTAATGAATATGTACATGATTTCAATACTAGATTCAACAAAACATTGAAAAGATTTCCTATAATCTTAAGGCCTAGTGATGAATCTTGTTTGATAAAATATTCTGATGCATTTTACAAGAAGCCTTCTTATTATTTGATGGAAAAAAATCCAGGAAATTTGAAGTGAGACTTTACCATGGCTCTGCAGATTGAAAATAATATCAAAGCAATTGGTAAGTCTCCAACAAGATAAGGTATAAAGTTAATCAATCTAGAAAAACATCAATCAAGCAAGAGTGTGGATTTGGAGGAGGTTGTAAAAAATTTGGCAGGGGCTGTTCAAGAGATCTCTTACAAGTTGGCTAGAGTAGAGAAGGGAATTGGACAAAGTTCCCAAGGTCAGCACAAAAAACAAGGCCAAGACAAATTTGAAAATCATCCTAGGGGTGATTAGAGATCTGATGGCAGAGGTAAAGGGCCCATGGGATCTGCAAATAGACAGCCCCATCCTAGGGAAAATAGAATTATGCTTGATCCTATGACTGTCAGGGTTGCTGCTGTAGAAGAAGCCAACAAAATTGAATGGTGTGACAAATGTTTCTTTCCCATTATCTATGTGTTGAAGACAAAGAAGTTGAGGAGGTTGCTGAAGATGACACCAATGATGATGTTTGCATGATGGGTTACTCCACAAGCTCACAACAAGGAGCAACTTCAAGCCGAATTAATCGGTGCGGAAGCTGCTGCAACATTTTGGGATTGTATTCACTAGGTACTACCTCTTCCTCCCTCTCATACTCTAGAAATATATTTCGTGCAATATTTTGAATTACCTAATAATAATTTTGAGTATTTACAATATTTAATGATTAAGAAGTATGATGGAGGAATTCCTTGAACATGATAGGCATTTGTTGATGAATGTTGTTGTTGCCCAAGAAAAGGAATACAACACAAGAAGTAAAGGTTTCAAGGAGAAGGGCCTCAAGCAAAACCAAAAACCCCGGTTCTTACCAATATCCCTAAGGAAACAACTAAGAAAGATGCATCTGGCAAAGGCCTTGTTGTCCCAAATAGAACTGGTATCCCTGCCCATGCTCGAAATGTGAAAACTCCTTTGTTGTCAGATGATTTTGTCAATTTACATCCTCATGCTTCCTTTTGCATGTATTTTCCATATGAAATTGCCCAATTCTTGAGTCAAATCAAGATTTATGTTCCAACTGTTGGGTTTCTTAGGATTCATGAACTTAAGAAGAGGGCCTTTGAGTATTTGGGATTGAAATAAGAAAAGGCTTCCCAAGGAAGAAATGTAAACAATGTTGAGACTCCTCCTACCATTACAAAAGTAGAAAAACCCCAAGTACTTGAAGAAATAGGTGAACAACCCGAGGTTTTATTGGGAACATCTTTGGTTGAATCTCAATTAATCATGTGATCCCTTTTTCACTACTACGATTATTAAGGACAAATTGTTACACAATTGCATGTTTTATTCTAGAGCTTCATGCAATGTTATTCATCTTGAGGTCATGAATGAATTAAACATTAAAGTAACAACAGCTTACGTCAAGTATACTTCCATGGATTCTAGAGAGGTGTCGGTTTTGGATGTGTGAAAGGTTTGGTGGTATAACTTGTAGCTTACCCAGGAAAGAACTTAAAAATTGATGTTGTTATTGTTGATTGTCTCTGCCAAATGGAGCATGTTGTTATTAAGAAAATCAAATGCAAGTTTTGGTGGAAGTGTTAAAATGGATATGTCTTATGCCACCATTCCAATTGAGGGAAGTCTTGTGAAGTTGTATGGAGAAAATAAGATGTTGCATCTCATTAAAGATCCCAACAATGCCTCCTATGAAGTGTTATACACAAGTGTTGATGTTGATAACTTTGTTGGATTTTTTTATGGTAAAGAGCACAAAATTGATCAATGCAAGTGTCTTGAACAAGTAGGTTCTCCTTGGACTTTGTTATTTGATGGAGCTTGCTCTAAATTTGGAAATGGTGTTGGTATTGTTCTGATTTCTCCAGGCCAGGAAGAGTTTGTTTTTTCTTTCAAACTTAACTTTGAGTGTACTAACAACATTGCTGAGTATGAAGCACTGTTATTAGGTTTGAGAATTTCTTGGAAATATGGTGTTAGGGACATCATTGTCAAAGGAGATTCAGAACTGATTGTCAAGCAAGTTAGAAAATTGTATGCAACTAAAAATCAGAGAATGAAACAATATAAGCATGCAATTTGGGATTTGATTGAGATTTTTGACTCATTTAATATTGTGCATCATGATAGGAAGTTCAATCTTTGTTGCAAAAAAGTTAGCGGTGTTGGGGTCTAGATTTGAAAATTGCATCGTATCCCCATATTGTGAGTATGATTTTGAGATACTAACTATACCTTTTGTCCCTTACAACATTAAACATTGGCAAGTATTTCACGATGATGCCTAGGTGTAAAGGTTTTTATGGAATAAAGGATATTTTTCTGATCAACGTATACATTAGGAACCAATGGTGTTTACTACTAAAGGAAAGGAAAATTTATTTGGAAAATACATCATTCGGATGAAAAATAATACCATTCCTCAAGGGTTTGTTTCTTTTGAATCAAACTTTGATAATGTAGACTGCATTATCAATAAACATATAGCAACCTTAAAGGATGTTGAAGGACATGACCTTGGCACAAGGGAGAAACTAAGGAAGATCTGATTAGGATGAAATATGAACAAGGAATAAAATAAGTCCTATGCCCAATTATTGAAGAAATATCAAGATTTCTTAGCTTGGTCTTATTCTGAACTGAAAGCATACAGGGAAGATTTGTTTCAACATGAAATTCCTCTTGAATTTAATGCCAAACCATTCGAGAAAAAATAGAGGCCAATCTATCTACTCATTTCCTTTAAGATGTAAGAAGAATTGAAAAAGTTGAGTGATGGAGGGATGATTCAGCCCACAAGATACTCATCTTGGGTTTCAAACCTAGTACATGTGTAAGAAAAAGAATGGTGACATAAGGTTGTGCGTGGATTTTAAAAACTTTAATAGAGAATCAATGAAATATAATTACCCTTTGCCCAATATGGAGAATATGTTATAATTAGTTACTTTTTCTGAGATGTTATACACCTTGAATGGTTTTTTTGGATATAATCAATTTGTTGTGGAGTCACAACAAATTAAGACTTCCTTTACCACTCCTTGGGAACTTATGTCTATGTCACAATTTTTTTGGTCTAACGAATGTTACTTTCCAATGAGAAATGGATGTTTCTTTCTCTGGTTACACTAATGATTTCATTGTTGTATGTCAAGACGATGTTACTATATTTTCTGAAAAAGAAATGACAACTTTTTCCCACTTAAAAAAAATGTTGATAAGGTGTAGAGAATTTGGTATCTCTTTGAATCCCAAGAAATGCCATTTTAGATTTTAAAAATCAATGTTACTTGGTCACATTGTGTCAAAATATGGGGTCATGACTGATCCTGAAAGGGTAGAAGCCATCAACAAAGTCCCAATTTCAAGAACCAAGAAGGGAATTCAATCCTTATTTGGGAAAATCATTTTTATTAGAAGTTTTATATCTAACTTTATTGAGCTAACTATCCCAATAATTAGCATGTTGAAGAAGGACCAAGTTATCAAATGGGAAGAATCATCCCTTAAGGATTTTGTTGGGATCAAAGAGGCATTGAAGAATGCTCCTATTTTGGTAGCTCCAGATTATAAGAAATATTTTCAAATGTTTTCTTTTTCTTCAGAAAATACTATTGCATTTGTCTTGTTGTAGAAGGATGAGGAAGGAGCTGAAAGAACAATTTCCTTTTTAGTAAGGTATTACAAGGACCTAAGCTAAAGTACACCATCATCGATAAGCAAACATTTTCCTTGGTGAAAGCAACAAAGGTTTTCGGCCATACATCTTGAGCTCTAAAGTTGTTCCTTTTTTTTCCCCACACCATGGTGAAATATTTCCTATCGAGAGATGGAGGTTTCAAGCAAATGATGTAGATGGGTAAAAAAATTGTAGGAATATGACATGGATATCTAAACCACAAAGTTGGTAAGAGGTTTGGGCCTAGCTAAGCTTATGGTAGAGAGAAACTTGAAAAATATTTAGTTGAATGAAGTAGAAGAAGAAAGTGTAAGTATCTTTAAGAAGTTAATGGGCTCTTAATGGTATAAGGATATAATTGTTTATCTCATACATCTTTACTTGCCTTGAATATTTGAGTAAAAATCAGAAAAGAGCTCTTAAGTTATCCTCCCAAAAAATTGTCATTACTGATTTTTGGTTAGCTTGGAAGAATCCTGTGGGAGTTATCTTAAGATGCATTACTGAATATGAAGCCCCAAAACAATTGCTGATCTCTATGGAGGAGTTTGTGGGGGGAATTTTGCTAGAAGGGTCACAACTCATTAAATTTTTAGAGTTGGTTATTGGGGCCCACTCTTTTCAAAGATACAAATCTTCTAGTTCAGAAATGTGAAAGTTGCCGCATTTTCTTGAAGATTGAAAACTTGAGGCTCCCTCCCTTTGCAACTGTATCAATTGAAGTTCCATTCAAGAAATGGGAATGGAATTCGTTGGTGATATATCTAATTCCTCAAGTGCTGGCCACAAGTGGATTTTAGTAGCCACTGATTACTTCAAAAAAGTGGGTGGAGGCAATCCCGCCAAGAAAGAAACTCACCAAATTTTCATGGGCTTGATTTTAAATCATATAATCTGCAGATTTGGAGTGCTAGCTAAGATTGTTTCTGATAATGCCATGAGCTTTCGAGATAAACATTTGGTGGCAATGTGTAAAGAGTATGGGATCAATTTAACATATGCTTCTAACTACAATCCCCAAGGAAATGGACAAGCTGAGTCAAACATTAAAACATTGTTGAATATCATTCAAGAACCTTGGACCTAAACAAAAGGAAGTAGGGTGAGCAATTGAAGTTTGTTGTTTGGGCTAAAAGTGTCATTTTCAAGAGAAATAATGGTAAAATCCCATTAGAGTTGGTGTATGGAACTCAAGCTTTGTTGCCCTTGCATATGCAATTATATTTATATCGGTTTATTCAAGAATTAGAGCATCGAGAAGTTATTCCATATGATGCTCACATAAATTAGAGTATTGAATTGGATGAAGAAAGAAGCGCATCCAATTAGAGGCATGTAAATTTCAGAGAGAAATTGAAGAAGTTGTTTGACAAGAAGGTTAATCCAAGTGCTTTCAAAGATAGGATATCTTGTGCTATTATGGGATAGCAAACACGAGGATAAGGGAAAGCTTGAAGTTCACAAGAAAGACGCGGCCATGACCTCAATGCTTCACCTTGAAAGCTCAGGACCAAGAAATTAGAGACCTCACAAATTACAGAGCTTGAAGTTCATAAAAATGGTTGCAAACACCCATGAATACCTTACTCGAAAAACTTGGATAGAGTAAAAACAACGAAGATACGTGATGAAACCGAGATCAAAAGACCAATGCAGTAAGAGATCCGATCTTGAATAAACAAAATGGTGATCTCAAGAAAATTCACTGTGGCTTCTCCGTTGGAAGTGAGCAAAAATAATGACCAAATTATGGAGCTCGGGTAATTTTCAACTCACCCTATAACCTCGAGTAAAAACTAACTTAACTAGGAGTTAGAGATCAAATATCGAGATCAAGCCATGTAAATATCAATGTTTGAAGATCGACATAATATTCAAAGAAAACCACCATGACCAGATGCCAACGACCACCTTAATTGTAGGTTTCAAACCCTAACCATGAGTCAAATATCGGTAGCACTGAGATCCCACAAGATCAGAGATCAACAATTGAAACCGATCAACAATATTCAAAGAAAACTAACATGATCAAGATGCCACGAACCACATTAAATTATAAGTAGGAAACCCTAATCATGGGTTAGAGATCAACGGCTACAAAATGAAAGGATACCGATCAACGGTTAAAAATTGATCACCAAATACCAAAGAAAACTTGACCTGAGTTAACCATGTCACCGACAAAGCATGTGGAGGGGTGAGTCATCATAACGAGGGCCATCCCATAGTATATTAAAATCATTGAATTTTACATATCAAAAATGGATCTTGACTATAGTCCAAGCACCATGATGAAAATTCAACCAAATAATTTTCATGCAATGACCTCCCAAAAGGTGAAGTATAATCTTATCCTGTCAAAATTCAAAATCCGACAAGAAATACACAAGGTAGGGATGATCAAAGGGTGGCCGAATGACATTATTTGCATTGACCTTATATAAGGTCCAAACTATATGATATGGCATCTAAAAAAATGATCAAGGAGAAAATAATAGGTAAGTGGTGGAGTATAACCAAAGAATACTTACCTTAATACTTACAAAAGATACCTCGTACCCATCAAATGGTGAACTTGAAGGTGGTCCCCACTATTGGAAGGGTTGGAGATGATTTACAATGTGTTATCCATGTGACCACTAGAAGACAAGGGAATGTCAACATCAAAACTTGGGCTTGGAGGTGGTCCCCATCAAGTGGATGTTTGGATGAATTATTTTTGCAAGGTATTGCAAATAATGTAATTAATTTTTCTCACTCACAAGAGTTTTTTGTATGCCTTTACAAGAGGATAGAAAATACAAGAAGAGAAATTTGTATTTTCAAAGAAGGAGACTTGCTCATCAAACAAGATTTATTTTTGAAAAATATTCACCCATTCTTTTCATAAAAATAGAATAGCCAACTTCAAATTGACTATGATGTAATCAAAGGTTATTAATGCCTATTTTTATTTACATGATTTATTTTATTCCTTTATTTATTAATAGATAAAGGATAAAAAATAGGATGCATGGGCGAGTACAATTTTAGCCTATTTTTAGGAAGGGTAGGAAATAATTTTTCTATATATTGTGTGCCTTTGCAAAGCACAAAGGGAGAGAGTTTTGGAGGAGGACTTTTAGATACGGAGTCTTGAAGTAGTTTCTATAAATTTTTCCCTTTGAATGTGAAGTATTTTCTACCTTTCCAATTATTTGCAGTCTTGTGTATGTTCCATTAATCTTTTGAATGTTTAATTCCCTGATTAATCACCTAACCTTATCGCAATTTCGGTAATTTTCACATGATGTTAATGTGTATTTATAACTTAGCGATATTATCGTGATATTTTCCTCAATACCTCCAAGTATTTACCTTTAATATTTCTCGCAGAAAATTGTTGGCTTGTTCATCAAGAATCCTTTCACATATCAATTTTACATATACTCGGTAAAATACCTCATACAAGTTTGGTGTATCACCTCGCTTTTAAATTCTTTAACAATCATATTTTACCCTTAAAACCTCTAAAAATTAGTTTAGGATACATCTATAAGTAACCAAACTTGATACCGAGAGACTCACCTCAAAATAGGTATACCCATAGACCCGAGGTGTTTCCATTGTATCTACAAAAGAGAGAGATAAAATTTTCAAGCCTAGAATGCTGCAGCCATCTCTCTCTACAGGTGCACTTTTGAGAGATAACAAGCTCACGAGAAAATATTAATTCAAGTAAACAAGTAAACCAAAACTATCAATATGTGCTCTATTATTATTATCAACATTAAGGCTCGAATCTACACTCAATTTTTTTTTCAAAGAATTAGTTCCTATTTTTTCGTGTCAATTGTCCTAGACTTGAGATAAGGTTTAATTAACTATATTTGCATAGAAAACGAACAACAAAAAAGGAGAGACATGATGATCATTTGTTGAGCATCGAAGGGAAAAGACTAAGAGTTAAAGTACCCATTTCTAGGCAGAAATCACATGGAGAGTCAAAATCCCCACACCCTCCTCAAATCAATCTCAAAAGTAATAACATATAATGCATTCAACACGATTTACATAGTAAACTACTTGAGATAATCCTTACTATTATTTTCATACAATTTAAAACATAATAATAAGAAGAAAGTTAAGTAATCCATCTTGCACCATTGGTATACGAAACAACAAAAATAAGAAAGAATCATGAGAAAACCCATTTGCGAGACTCATATATTGCAAGGAAACATCTTGAGATAGATAAAACAAGAAGATAACTAGAAGCATAACCTGTAGGAGGAAAATCAATTTCATAATAACCATAAAAATCAAAATAACAACCACTTTTAGTAAATAAAAGCAAATTCCTTTCATGTTATGGTTAAAGTTAGCATAAAATTCAAATGGGTAGAAATTATCATGCACGGAAAATATTTCCACATGTTCAACAAATCTAACAGAACCTTGAAGCGAGAAACATGGAAAATCTTCCATGTTTTACATTGAATGTCTAAACACGATCCACGGCTCAAGATTTGGCATAGGCGGGCGGCTCCAAACCCACGGGTGGATCCATCAAAAGGGAATTTGGTCTCAAAGACTTATAAGATTGCAGTATATATACAAAAATGGGTTTGATGAAGAGGTCCAGAAAAAAATGTGTGAGGTAGGGGAAAAACTAGACCCCACAACTTGCAACCATCCTCCTGCACTGTGTCAAAAGGGGTGATAAGAAAACATGACTAGGATATTAATTAGAGCACAAGGAAAATGGATTTTGTCAAATGTAGAAGATTGAGCTTTAAAACCAACATAGGCGAAGTGTGGAAGCATCCACGAGGTAGGTAACTAACTAAAAAATGCCTCAAAGTGATGAGGTATCATGAGATTTCCATGATTTGGCAAGATATACATCAAAGGACTGAAACACGGTTTGTTTAATCACATGCAACTAACAGTGTCCAAACTGCTCGATTCACCTTTCTAGAAACGACACGACCAATCTCATATTTAAAAGTAAAAGCATTTTTAATACCCAATTCATGGGCCAAACATGCCAATTAAATGGCAATAAAGAAGATTAAAGCGGGGTAGGCGTCCCACTACCAAGGCATCTTCACGCATCCACCTTCCGAAAAACATGGAGGGAGGGGCAGCTTAACCATACGCCAAACAAGGAGAATAAATTATCATAAAGAATGGCAGGATGGTGGAAGAGAAAATTAAATTCTCCTTTAATTTAAATTATTAAAAATAAGCATTTATGTAGGCCTAATCAACCAAGGGGGAAAGAACTAGTGGTTGGATTTTTGAAGAAAACACAAGACAATGACCAACCATGGTGCCACAATGGATAAACTATTCCTTTACATGAAACAAGGCTCATGCTACGAAGCGATCAATAATAAATTAAATTTCTTAAAGGTACTTAATAATAATATTGATTAAAATTGACACTAAAATAAAATAAAAATCATCAATCAACAAATTAAATTATAATATTATTATTATCGTTATTATTATTTTTATTACTTAAAAAATGATTAATCATATTAATAACAATCGATAGAACGCTCGACAATGGGAGAACAAGATTTTCCTCTAATAAGATAATAATACATGACACTACAAGGTTCACAAATAGAGGTGTCAAAAACAACTTGAGAAGGAAAGATGGAGAGGGAGGGTGCTTATTATTCATCATGCGAAAAGCATGAAGTCAACTAACGGATAATGAGAACACTCGCAGACATTCAACATTTAGCAACAGGGTCACCAAAGTAAGAAGCTGGGGTAAACATAGAACATGGAATTACATTCTCCTCCTCTTATGAAAGCATTGTCCTCAATGCTACATAACACCGAAGGAAGGAAAGGTGTTAAGCATCAAAGAATAAATAAAGACGAAGGTACACCCTATGGTTATAATTTCGGTCGTTAAAGCATAGCCATGGGGTATCCTTATAACATTTTTGAAAAATGTTTAACTTTCAAAGTTCTCGAGAAGATTAGGAGTTTCCTCTTATTCATTATTTAATTAGTCTCTTTCTGTTTACATTATTAATAAATCAAGTTCATTGAAATTTCATTCTTGTAGAATTTTAGTTTATTCATTCTTGTGGGTGCCCAACATGAACTACTATCACAACACCCTACCAGGGTCATACACAACACTAATGATTCACAAGCATAATTTTACATACTTTCATGATGGTACCACACCACAAGAGTTTAACCAAATTATGGAAGATAAATAGGCACGGTCCACATAACATAGTACTTGTCACACATATATGATTGACATATAATACTTGAACAAAAGTGTGTTACAACAACCAAAAATTTCCACAATTTCACAGATGAAGATTTTACATAACTCAGAAAATAGCTACATGTACATAGTGTCAACAAGGGCATCAATGCCATATCCAAAACATCACAAAACATATCCAACTAGCATTAGTAAAAATATATCATAACACCACAACTAAAACATCATAACAGCTCTCCATTTCTCCCAAGGCATCAATCACACACATAAACAAATCTCTTATGCCTCCCTCATCTCTTATGCCTCCCTTAAGTCTCATATGCCTCCCTCAATCTCTTATTCCTCCCTCAAGTCTCGTATGCCTCCCTCAATTTCTTATGCCTCCCTCAAGTATCGTATGCCTCCATCAAGTCTCTTATGCCTCCCTCAATCTCTTATGCCTCCTCAACCATTAATAAATAAAATAAATTTTTCTTTTTCCTCCCAAAGAGGCCGGTTTACCTATGGCCCTAGGCATATAGATTCCAAACACCTCTAACCCAAGTGACATAATAAATCATGGTTTAACAACCCAATAGTTATCTATAACTCCTTGGGCGTACCCCAATAACACAAAGCAAGTCGGTCCATAGGTCCAACCATTCCATGGTGCATCCCATGACCCTATTCCACACATCACGACAATATAACCAACATACTAGTCCAATTCAAATTCCAAGTGGAAAAGTGCAAGCCTTAAGAAAGGTGGTAAAATTTTAAAATTTTAAAATAAGATCCAAAATCTAAGAAAAAATGGCCAAATAGCCATAAATAGTGCAAAAATCTGCATGTTAGTACCACAACCAAAGGAAAAGCCCAAAATATAAAACATGGTAATCAAAAAAACTGCTATGGTCATTGCAAAAATAAAATAAAAATTTAATTTAGAAATAAAATACATATATAAGAATAGCACATTATGATGACTATGTGGCCTTATCTGGCCACCAAGGTGGTCCTTAATGAGTTGCTGGCACTCAGAACATTGAGCCTCATCTCGTGAAATAACATATCAAAAGTACAACTTTTATCATCTCTATTTGAATCATCCGCCACCACTTTGACAAGGATAAACACAATCATAGCTTCACATAGGTTACATCCATACAACCCACAAGGAGAGAGAGAAAGAGGGGGAAGGTCATCATCTACTGATCGTAAGGTCAACTCAAGTTACTGGCCCATGGTACACATTCCCTCACTCTAACATACACTTTTACCAATTTTTATTAGGTTCGGTTAGGATAAGGTTCAAAACATAACATGTAACTACATCACTAACACAATGGTGGTTCACGCATCTTACCATAGCATCTTACGCATGGTACCAATACAGGTATATCACACACATTACATTCATAGTTTACAACACACCACATCACCACATGTTGTACCTAAAGTGCACTCATTATCCTATAGGGATCATATACTCACCATATGTCCCTAAATCACAACATGAATTATTATATATCATATGAATTAAAATTATGATGAGTACAACTATAACATACATGAAATGTCATACAACATGGAAGGATACACACATTTCTATACAAATGATAATGACATCATTATACAATCCAGATCACTATACACCAACCTTGTCATACAACACATCAGCACACCCACACATCACAAATGCCAAAAGGATCTAACACTCTAAATCAAAAATCAAATTCCTTTCACACACACAATCAAGACAATGTTTCACACTTGAAATTCTCATTGAATTCCTAAAAATGAGAGAGAATAATCTCATCTCCAACACATCAACATGCCAATAGTCACACACTAAGTCACATACACAACATATGTGTTCACAATATCATAGTTACAACACTATTCACATCATGCTTAACTCGCATTACTCTTCTAATCACCGCCACCACCACCATTCAACACATCATCACCATCCAATCTATATACTAGAGGTTCGAGAATGAACCTACACTCGATACCAACTATAACACCCACTTAAAACACACCCAAATACAACACAAAAACTTAGATTTTTTTTTTTTTTATTCACTTGTTTGGAGTTTACATGACACAACAAGAGATCACAGGGGGCTACCACCAAATCACTCAATAGGCTTAATACAACATTGACCACTAAGGTAAAAGGAATTATATGATACTCAACATGAAACTATCCACTTCCCTTTTTGACAAAACATCACATACAATTCCAACCACAGAACACACTTATATCTAAGGAATCCCATGATGAAATTCCTTTTAACGTTATTTTTTTACTAAAATGCCTCTTAATTATTAACATACATTCTTATAAGATTCATTTAATTATTCGCATAATACTTTTCACAAGGTAAATTTCTTTCTTATATACTATTGAATAATTAGCTTAAGACCAAGTTTTATAAAAGAGGATCATCGCTATATATGTCAATAACTTTCTTAATTCATTTGACTTTAAAAGAACATTTTCAATTTCTCAAAAGGTTATTTATTCATACTCAAGCCATTGAAACTTGTTCCACACCTCCATTACATAGGTTACAACCACAAGCTCCGATTGAGGGAAAGTACAATTTAGTTTCTAGAACAATAATCTTCTTTGTGCAAGGATCAAAAGTTTAATATTACTTAAGAAAGATTACAATGAACCAAGACAAGGGTTAAGGGAAACATGTCAAAAGGAAATATGCTTCAGGTTCTCATTGCTTATTAACCAGTCTTTTATTGAGGCTAAGAATTTATCAAGATTGAGTAAAATATTCATTTAGAATTTTCTTGATTAAGTTTGAAAAAGTGAAAAAATTACGTTTCAAATGGTTACATCAATTCTTTCCAACATGATGCACAAACCAAAGGGACAAATAATTCTATGAAATTATGACTAGGGGACAGGAAGGTATCAACATTGATCAAACATGCTATACTTATTCTTAGAATTTCTAAAATACATTAGAACCACTCATAACAACACGGTGCTCAAAATTTATATTTTTCCATGATATTAAACACAAGCCAAGGTTTCAGTAGTTAAGACAACATTAATCCACAAAACATAAAGCTAATGCACTAATCCTCTTCTAAAAATTCCATGAAACTCATTCTAGAGTTTTACAAAAAATAATCATTCGTACAAAATAATTTCATAACCAAGACTGAAGCAATATTCTACAAGTCTTTCCCTCATCTACTCGCAAAATCCATTTGCAACAAATTATCAACTTGAGTTAGTTCACGAGAAATGAACATGATAAAGACTACACAAAGGAAACAATATTCTACCATTAATAATATCATTAAAAGAACCTTTTATTTAATTAATGTGTGCTAATCTCTAACCCACTAACAACTTCTTTAATCATGCTAGAATATTTACTATCTCAAATTAATAAGTAAACCATAAAAAATATGTTATGAACATTTTTCTAAAACAACAAAAGGTCTACTATAATTCTAGTAGGGATCGATGACCCAAGGAGTTTGAAACAAAGTGAGGAGTGTATTGGGATTTAAATCATGTAATCATATAGATTATATGATTGAAATCCAATACTCAATATCAATCGACATTTCCTTATAATAAGTCATGTAAGATCTAATAGGTTTAGAGTTAGAAATCCAACATCATATACTAACCACTATTTTCCCCTTTCAAAGAAAATTTACCCCACAACATTCCTACACCTAATTTCTTACAAGGAACATACGAAGTAAGTTCTAAAAGAAATTTCAAACATAAGATCATCTTTCCATGTTATGTACAATAGTCAAAAGTATGATAAAATAAATAACCCATACTTAGTAAATCAAACAATTAAAATAAATCTAATGCCACCGTCTTACCAAGATTTAAATTATAGTCCAATCAATTTAATTACCCTTAAACCTATATCAATAAAATTTAAGTGAACCGTCACAAAGGAACCAATATGACGATGTTACATGAATTACACTTAGCATATCTCCTCCAACAAATAACCAAAAATCCTAAGCTTCCTTAATTTATTCCAACACCCTCATTTGAGCCATAATACCTTAAAAACTAAACACAAATCTTTATTAATCAAATGAACTCTCTCTCTCTCTCTCTTGAATATTTATTATTTTAACAACAACGTATTCTTTTATCTCTCCACTCTCAATCAAGAATATAATTCATCTCTAAATCAAGAAGAAATATAATAAATAATAATACTTATAAATACTAAATCACCAAGTCATCTCAAAAGTAATACTTCCCTTTATCATCACAAATAAATCATGATTCTTCCTATTCTTAATAGTTGGAGGGTAAATCACCCATATAAACCTACTAGGTAAAGGAATGCCTTAAGTTATCAAAAGATGAAAACAATGATTCCCGAACATTATAATAGAAAAAGAAGATAATCAACCAAACTCCTTTTGTAATAGTTAAGACTTTACCATTATCCATATTTCTTCTTATTCTACCACGAAAGGGTAAGGCATCGGCTAGAAGAGGAATCCTTCTCATTAAGATTCATGTAGCCAAGTTAGCTAGACCTTTTATCTCATGTAGATACAAATGCATCTAACTCACTATCTTTAACCCGAGCCCCATTTACCATGTTGTCCTCATGATACTGACTTTACATAGTCAGAGGAGAGTATACGATGGGGTAAAAAACACTAAACATTGTTTAGAAATTAACAAAAATTCATGGAACTCGAACACACTTACCCCTTAGTCACATATATACTCAAATTCACAACCTCAAAATAAAGAAAATGGATTTAGACTACAACATAGAAACCCATCTAACCATGCCATCACAGGTTCACATAACCCTATCGACCCCTTCAAAGTGGAGTTCAGGACATGTCGATGGTAAAAAGGGAAATAATATCTTCCATGTTTATAAAATAAACATAGGGTTAGAGTATTTCAAAATCCATTAACAACTCATAGACCAAAATACTCATTCAAGTAAACTAGTAAACTAGAACTATCAATATGCCCTCTATTATTATTATTAGCCACATGGGCTCGAATCTATGCTTCAAACAAGTGTTTATTTTGAAGAATTAGTGCCTATATTCTCATGTCAACTATCCCAGACTTGAGATAAGGTTTAATTAACTATATTTGCACAGAAAATGAACAACACCAAAAGGAGAGACATGATGATCAATTTTGAGCATCGAAGGGAAAAGACTAAGAGTTAAAGTACCCATTTCTAGGTATAAATCACATGGATATTTAAAATCCCACACCCTTCTCAATTTTTCTCAAAAGTAATAACATTTAATGCATTCAAGACATATTTTACATTGTAACATCTAGTGAGATAATACTTACTATTTTTGAACCATTTAAAATATAATAATAAGAAGAAAGTTAAGTACTCCATGCAACAATCGGTACACATGAAACAAAAGAATAAGAGAGAATCATGAGGAAACCCATTTGTAGACCCATATTAACAAGTAATCATCATTATACAACTAAAAAAAGAAGAGAACTAGAAGCATAGCCTATAGGATGAGAATAATCGATTTCATAACAAAAACCATAAAAATCCAAATAATGGCCACTTTAAGTAAATAAAAGAAAGTTCCTTTCATGTTATGGTTAAAGTTAGCATAGAAGTCATATGGGTAGAAATTATCATGCCCGGAAAACATTTCCACATGTTCAATGCATCTCGATAGGACCCTTGAAGACACAACTTGGCGAATCTTCCACATTTGACTTATTGGACTTCTAAACACAGCTTAACGCCTCATGATTTGGCATAGGAAGAGGGGATCCAAACCTACAAGTTGCATCCATAAAAAGGGAATGTGGTATTAAAGACTGATAATATCACAATATATATACAAAATGGGTTTAATGAAGAGGTCTAGGAAAAAACGTGAGAGGTAGGGGAAAAACTGGACCCACAACCTTGGAACCATCCTCCTAGCACGTCCAAAAGAGGTGATAAGAAAACATGACCAAGATATTCATCAAATCACAAGGAAAATGGATTTTCTTAGATGTAGAAGACTAAGCTTCAAAACCACATAGGATAAGTGTGGAATCATTCACGAGGCAGGTAACTGGGCTTGAAAAAATGCCTCAAAGTGATGAGGTCTCATGAGATTTCCATGATTTGGCAAGATATGCACGAAAGGACTTGTAACACGCTTTGCTTCACCATGTAACTAAAAGTGTCCAAAATTCTCATATCACCTTTCCAAAAAGATGCATCCAATCCCATCTTCAAAAGTAAAAGCAATCTAACTACACAATTCAGTGGGCCAAGCATGCCAATTAATGGCCATAACAAAGATTAAAGTGAGGTAGGCTTCCCACTTCAAAGACATCTCCATGCATCCACCTGTAAGAAAACCATGAGCGAGGAAAACCAATAATCATACGCCAAACAAGGAGAATAAATTTTGAGAAAGAATGGCGGAGTTAGTGGAAGAAAAAAATCAAATTCTCCTTTAATTTAAATGATTGAAAACAAGCATATATGTAGCCCTGATCGACCAATGGGGGAAGATATAGTGGTTGGAGTTTCTATGGTAACACAGTCAACAACACACCATGGAACCATAATGGATAAATTCTTCCTTTACCTAAAATGACGCTCACACTACATAAATGATCAATAATAAAATAAAATAGCTTAAAGGTAATTAATAATAATATTCATAAAAATTGACACTAAAATAAAATAATCGTCAATCGAAAATTTAAATTATAATATTATTATTATTTTTTAATGACTTAAAAAAATATTAATCATATTAATAATGACCAATAGGAAAGCTTGACAATGTGAGAACAATATTTTCCTTTAATAGGATAATCATACAGGATGCTACAAGGTCCACAACTAGAGGTGTCGACTATGACTTGAGAAGGCAAGATGGAGAGGGAGGGTGCTAATTCTTCATTGTGATAAGAATGAAGTAAACTAATAGACAACAAGAGAGCTCGCAGATGTTCAATGTTTAGAAATCGGGTCACCAAAGCAAGAACTGGAATAAACATAGAACGAGGAATTACACATTCTCGCCTTAACAAGCTGCGCAGCAGCACTGCGATTTCATCTTTCAAAGGGTCGTTATCCCTTGTCCTAATCTCATGTCTCTATTTGACGTAGGTGGAAGGATGATTGCCAGGTTGTGGAGCTTGGTAAATATGAGATTTATACATGATTCTACTCTCAATACCTTGAAGAGTACACATATACACACAGGATTTACATAGGTGAATTCTTCTTGAAATATATGAAGAAGAGAATGATCATATTTTCATTTTTACTCTGATCATGGAGGGGCTGGAGTTTTTGGGATGCCTCTCCCACCTTATCTTTATGGACATGATTTTGTGCAAATATTGAAAAGAAAAAAAATCGACACCTATAAATAAATGATAATCAATTTTTTTAAGCATGTGAAAGTGGAAGAATTTTTGAAGGTTGTTGCTAAAAGACCTCAATTTATATGCTTCAATAGCAGCAAATGTTGAGGAGAATAGTTGGAGTTACTCTCCTGGAATGGAGCCTTATCCTCCTCCAGAGTATGATACCTATCTTGGAGATATTTATAGTGTTGTATGGATGGGAGATAGTGAGGTACACAACTTAAAGGAAGAAACCTTGAAGAAACAGTATGACCTTAAGATATATGAGATGGGCTAGGTGAAAATGTTATCAGTAACCTCTCTAAAGAATCGAACCAAATTAGATCACCAAAAAAATCATATCTTCTATCGTCGATTGATTCCATACATGGTTCATCTCTCCTTTTTCTTTCGTAATTCTCGTACTTTAGTTTTTCATTTGTGACGAAATATAATTTTAAAAGATTAGAATTATCATACATTTAATTGTTTATATCAACTTGTTACAAAACAATATAATGTCGTATCATAACTCACACAATCAAAATAACCATTTTGTAGCCAACCATGAACTTCAACCCTCATTTTGAGGTGATTTAGAAAACTTCTTGACCAAACTAGATCACTACAATATTGTTTTATCGACAAGATGAAGTTGACTTCCCAGTAAATATGTTGACCATCTCCTTGTTTAAATAGATAAATTTTTGATTTCCGAGACTCACAAAGTAACCTTCGTAACTCCAGAAAGGGGATGTTAAGCTTCATTTGTGTACCTTGTTATGTGAAGAGTCACCTTAGTCTTTGGATTGACCCTGAATGATTATTTGTGATATTTTTATGCCCTCTGGGAGCAATGTTACACCATTTTGCATTTGTAGGAAGCTACTAAGACTAAAAAGTTGGCTTTTGTTTTGAACCGCCTTTTGAATCCTAGACTATGAAATGATTATCCATTTTCGCAAACCTTTAGTATTTTTACTAGACAATTTCCCTTAACATTAAATTTGAGGAAAAACACTTTTCGTGATAGTTTGCAGCCATTTTGTAGGCTTCCGGTCATATTTTTACTAATTCAAATTGGACTAATTACAACCGAGGCTCTAAAAAGCATGTCATCATTTGCAAACCGTTTGTCGGTTCTAAATTCATCGGCCTCCTATGAATTCCTTGTGTATAGGAGGAAACGTACAAACTTCCCCATGGTTTTCTTAGCATCCGAGTATTTATTGAAATTTTTTACAACTAGTAAGGAAACATATGAAGAAATTTAAAGGAACCATTTCGGGTTTCCCAAACCATCGCGAAATTTATTGACACTTGTAAATAATCATTTGAAACCTTGTTGTGTGACTTATTTTATGAAATTGAACTTTCGGTAAAATATTGTTTCTTTCTCTTTCATATCTCTTTCTCTCTCCTTAGTTATGAAATGAAGGGGATAGATGGAGTGGAACATATTATACTAGAGATGGGAGATATTTGGATCAATTAAATGGGATTCCTCTTCCTTTCTTTTGAAGAGATGATGAAAGAGGAACATTTTTGAGTAACATTAGAAAGTAACATTGTGAAGAGATGGTGGCGGAGGGACATTTTCCAAAAAAAAAATGTGGAGATGTAAGGAAAGGAGAAATGTCACTATCTACCATTTGTGAGTCCCTGCATTGGGGAAGTGTTGTCTAGTCTTCAAGAAAGGGGATTATATCTCTTATTTTAAGGAGAACCTAGTGAAAAGAAATTTTCCCTTGATATAAGCCTTCATTCTTTGGAAGATTGTTTTGAGAGTGACACATGTAGTGAAGATAAACAAAAGGATTGTTCCATATGAGTGGCCAACACAGAGCAGAACATCCTTGATAGGTGGCGATTGGCCAAGGTCGCCAACGATAATGATGGATCTGTTCCCAAATATGGAAGACTTGAAGAAAATGCTTACAAATGAGTTTATAATATTAAGTTTACAAAAATAAATTATATTCAATAATTTTCAAAATGATAAATCTAGAAGTCAATGCTCTCATTGTTTCCTTGAATATTTCAAAATTGATGTGCTACAATCAAACAAATAACATAGTATGATTGATTTTATGTATCCTTCGATAATCATTATCTATTTAGATAGAAAGTAATAATATATCTAAATTAGATTTCTTTATTAAAAATGAAAATACTTTTATGGATGATAAAATTTTCTAATTTTATCATGCTTATGTGTGTTAAAGGATAACATATAAAAATAAAAATGATTACATACTTCACATTTAACTAAAAGTAAAACAAATTAACATAGATTGTGTTCACATGAGTTACACTACTATATGTCATATAAATAACATTTGGATTTGGATCGATTAGTTTTAATATTAGTGTATGTAAATGAATTTAATTTGTGATACAATTTTTGTGAGTTAGCATTACCAATTTAAATTGAAATCACACAACTCAATTTAACTTTGTATATAAAATATTATAGTATGTCAATTTACATTTTAGTGCCCACTCCCCTTCAACACTATTTCATCTTGATATTTATACTTTGTTGGATTGATATTCGGACATTTTGATTTTGATATATTGTTCAATAGATGATTGATTATACTGATATTAGGATTATTAACATTATGATGTTTACGTTTTATTATGATGCACTAGATAGTGATGTTAGATAGTTTGATATATGTTGATTTTCATGATGTGGATTTGTTATCTCATTTTAGTGATTTAAGCTAAAATTAAGATAACCATAGGAAATTTTTGGAAAAATCTCCTAAAAATGCCCTTTGGAGGAGATTTTCAGGTTTTCGGGTTTCCATTGCATGGAAACATATCCCTTACATGCTTCATGTCAATTTTTTCCTGAAACCTGAAACCCGATTACAAGCAAGTGTGTCGGGTTTTCAAATTTTGAAGCATCAGAACATGTCTTGTTAAATGCATGTTCCATGTCACTTATTTTCTAAAACCTAAAACCTGAAATGATCCTTCGATTGTGTTTTGGAACTTGATAACAACCCAACATCTCATTCTTTATGTCATTTGTTCTCCAAAACCAGAAACCCAAATTGATAACAAATACTTTGTATCAGACGTGCTTTTCGAGACACTCGTGAGCACGATGACATGGCATTAATGTTGAGTTGTCTAGTAGTTGGCACACATGTCGATGAGGTGAAATTAATGCTAGGGATTCATAAATTGTTTGATTTTACACTTAATTTTTACCTCGTGCATTTTTGTTGTGTGGATTTTCATGAATGTTCCTTGACCTCCATACCCGATCGAACCTCTTTATTGATTTAGTGATCTGTCTTCACCATTTTTTTAATTTATTGAAGGTATTTTTCTCTTCTTGCCTCTTTGAGGTCTTTGGGGTTGTTTTTGAGGTGTTCATTTCGGGTTTTTCTCTCTTTTCTTTTTCTTCCCTCTTGGGTTAGGGTTTTACGTTGTTTTCTTCATTTCTGTTATAATCCCATGAAACTTCTTGTTAGGAATTCACCCTTGGGGTGTTTTCTTATTTTTTCCCATGGAATATACTATTTTGGCTTTTGAAAAGAATCTAAAATTCCTACCTTACAAAATTGGAGGGAATTTTTCATGTTCTCGACATCCCAAACCCGATGCCTTTGTTTCAAGTTTTACAGGTGTCGACATCGTCTGATTTTTGCAGAGTATCGGTTTCATAAGGTTTTCAACATCCTCTCGACTTCCACAATCTATCGATTTTTTTAGAGTTCTCAACATCATCTTGGCTGCGCTTCCAATTATAACTCAACTTCCTGCTTAGTGAGAAATCAAGTAGGAGAGACCATAGTGAACCCGGATGGAGGTTACTTTGATGACCTCCTAAGATTGCCCTAATTTGAAGAGTATGTTGATTTGAATCTTCAATCGGTGAAAAGGCGTGGGACAATGATCCGTAAGATTGCATTAGGCATGTAAATAAGAAGTTCTTGATCAAGGCCAAGCTGATCGTCTCTCTAGGTTTCCCAAGTTTTTCCCTAGGAGTGATTTCATTCTTGAGATAAGTGATATCATCACCCTGCTAAATCGAGTGTTTTGACTCCCCGAGTCTAGAGATTTCCAAGGGTGGATGTATCAATTCATGGTGATCATAAAGAAGAATGACCAAGGGATCGATTGGGGCGTTTTATAAGTGATGAGATAGACTCCTAGATGAAAATAGTCTTGTCTCTTTGGAAAGTTCTATATGTCATCATATGTCACCCATGCAATGATCGGTATGAGAACTTACCCAGGATTGGATACAAAGGGAAACCAGGTGGCAAAGCGCATATATCGATACTTCCTCACTGACAATGAAGGGGTCCCCGAGGATCAATTCAAAAGAGTGAATGACGCCTTCTTTTATGAAAATATCTCGTAGGATGAACCCCGATCTAAGAAAAAGAAGAGTCTCTAATGAGGTATGGGCTAAAGTGTCAAAATGGGGATTTATCTTCTTGCAATTCAAGAATTTCATGTATCATCGAGTGGTCATGTAACTGGGTGACCCTTTCCATTTTCCTAAGTTCCCGTGTGATAAGATGATTCTAATGGAGTTGGTTAGACAATTATTGGATTTTCACAAATTTTGACAGACAGATAACCATAAGGCCACTGCCGTCTCCTTCCCTATTTCCATTAGAAGGTACACATGCTAAACAATGGTTAAAGCCAAGAACATGGTACACGAGCTATTGGACAAATTGAAGAAGAACATGAAGCACGAGATGGGTTTGATTTCCAAGGAGTCCTTAAGTCATACGGAACCTCAGTATCTACATGTGCCCAACGTAGAAGACATCTCGGCTTGATAATCGGGATGAAATTTCCATCCAAAGAGAAGACAATAGGAGATTGACACTTGAAGAGATTCGATGTTAGATCTAGCAGACATCCCGCAAGGAACCATGGACAATGAAACTATCCTCGACGCCTCGTATGATAAGTTGAATGAGGACCAACATGTATTCCCACCATTGATTGGTCCATTGCTGAAAAGCTTCTATTGTAGGAAAAGATGCTCAAACTCTTGCACGTACTAAGGCATGGCTCATTTCTTGGGGAATGAGTTATAAAGAAAAGAGATTTTCAAAGTTGGCCACTTTGGAAGTGGGACCCTCCAAGGGAGAAAAAGAAAAGGATAAAATCTCTTCCAAGAGGCCCATAAAAGTTAAGTTTGTCGAAAGGGAGAAGAGCAAGTAGCCACATCATCTGCCACTCCTTCTGAAATAGTGAATATTCCAGATTCACCTCCCCCACCAGAACAAGGAGAACCTCCTTTGGAAGTTGAGGTTAGCCAACCCCTAATCTCACCTTTTGTTGATTTCCCATCCAAGGTAAGTGTATCTCCTGCTTCTCAAGCTCTCGTTTCAATTTCTGCGCCTCCTCCTTTCAATCTCTCCCACCTCCTATTTCTTTGCCAAGTTTATCATCCATGGCTAGCATCTTCTTCTCACCTATCTCTACTAGAACTAAGATGGCTATAGATATGTATCCTCCTTCCGCACTACTATTCACCGATTCCATTACCATGGACACCACACTTGTAGTCATTACTCCTCCACAAGTAAACCTCTCTCCACCTACAAAATTTTCAAGTATGCCTCAATTGTTAATTGATCGACGCCAAGGAAAGGAAGGTTGTAGTTCCCCTACCGTGCTTTGATTTCAGTTCCCCAAGGTTTCTCCCCCAAATCTTCCAAGAAACTGGAAATAGTTTCAAGAGTTTTAGTGGATGCCTTAGGTCATAAATTTGTAGAGATCAAGCACTCCCATGGCCGAAAAAACCAAGGAGGATATAATGGTCACCAATTATCGATCACAAGCGTCGATCTAGGAAATGTAACAGCAGTAAGGAGCACAACAAGATGTGCATGATGCTATTAATGTGTTGTGTAAAAACCTAAAGGAAACAAAGGTGACAAGAGACGAGCTCAAGGAGATTGTTAAGAAATTAACATAAGTATTACTTAAACTTTCAAAGCCTTCAGAGTCAACACCATCACCCCCAACTCCTACTCCTATCAGGTTTGATTTCTCATCGGTACCTAGCATCAAAAAGATTAATGAGAAAGGAAGGATGGTTGATGACTGGATTCAGAGGTTAATCCTACAAGGAAGAGAAGTCATTCATGACTCATTGGAGGTTTATAAATCCTTGAGGGAAATAAAGGAGGGAAAAAAATGGATGAGTATTTTTCAGATGAAATTAGGAACCTCGAACTAACTTTTGAAGCTCTCAATGCATTGAAACAAGTTCCATCCCATATCTTGGTTGAAGAAGGAGTCATTCCTCATGTGGATAAACATTTCCAGCTGACCAAAGCCATCAGATTCAAGATGAAGATTCTCAATGAAGCTTGCAGAAAATTGAGAGAATCTAGAGATCAATTGGTTGATGCTACCAATGACATTAAAGAGGATTTTTCCAGGATCTTTCCCAAGGTGTTGGATGAGAACTCACATATTCTATTCGCTCATGATTTCCAAAAGTAAATTCAAGAATCAATCCAAATGAACAACCTATCATCTTCAATCTGGAGATCATTGATAAATTCATGAGGATTGAGCATGTCCTGGAATCAATAAGGAAACTCCGTTAAAGTTTGAAGAAACTTCCCAATGATGCAACCGATACTCGGAAAACTTGTGAAGTTCGAGTGATCATTCCAAAGGCACCGTATAAATTAAGATGTAGGATATAATCCAAAAGTTTCAGGAATTTTAGGACAAGCGGGATTTGTTGAAGAAGACAAGGATGAAAAAATAAAACAAGCATAATGCTACATGTCATTTTCCTCAAAAATTAACATTTCTTTTTCATTTTCTTTTTGTCATGAAAGAAGCAAATTTTAACTTGGTCTCCTCATGCGTGAAAGTCCAAATGAAAATAGGATTCGATTAAAATTACTATTTTCTAGGATTTATCCTATTTTCTCTCCATTCCTTTTATTATAAATATGGAATGCTTATGTATTCGAAAGGGGGAGATTTTTGATCAAGAAAGCTATTGTGAAAAGAAGAAAAACTTTGTATTTTCTTTTAATCATTGAAGAATAGAAACATGTGTTATTTTGCAAACTTTGTGTTGTGGGATTCATCTATCTTAAGTGATTGTTCTTACGTTCGAGATCTTAAGCTATTATTTGTTTTGTGTTCTTGATTATTTTAATCACTTCCAACATTACATACATTTTTCTAAAACTCATATGAGTACTTCTTGATCTATGTTTGCTTGAAGGAAAATACATTCCTTTCATTTCCTTTCCACTTTGTTTCATGTGTAATAGTTTTCTTTCTAATCCATTCTATTCCACAACGATAATATCTCCACCTCGCTTTGATATGAATTTCAGGATTGTATCCCAACCCCAATGGTAGGAATAGTGTGAATATTGTATATTTTATTTCATTGTGTTTTAGATTAGTAATAAACAGAAGCCTCACCTATCTTTGAGGAGTGATTTAATCCCATCTACCGTGGTCAACCTCATATTTTGGCTTGAAAAAATATCCAAACAACAGTTTTTTGCGACTCCACTGGGAATATGGATTAATAAGACTAAGCTTATCCTACGGTGTCTCGCGACTTTTTATTTTCCTTATTTTTGATAGATCAATTTTCTGGTTCAAGCTAGCAAGAAATATCTTCACTTGGTCAAGCCGAGCAAGGGGTGAAATTGATACGTTCTTTGATTTGCTTCAACAACACAATTTTAGGCTTTCCCCCAACAATGTTATATCTAGCTGAGCAAGAAGTTCTTCGCCTATTCAAATAACTCGAGTTCCTCAAGAACAAGAAGCATCTGCAACCTGCCATGCATTATTCTTGTCTCGATACTCGGATCCTCGTACGCACTTCATTCGTAAGAATGGCAACACAACATGTGCTTTGGGCCGCAGCTATTGGTCCTCTTTCTCTAACTCCGCCATTGCATTTGTTACCACATGGATCATGTAAGAATATTCATAAATACAACGGTGATGGGAAACAACACCCTAATGAACACATTTCTTCATTCTTTGTAGCATGTGGTGTCCTTGAGTAGCTCATGAAGATGTCTCTATACAACTCTTTGTTGAAACAATGCATAGTGTGGAAGTAGAATGGTTTTACCATCTTCCAAAGGCATGCATTACAAACTAGGCTACAAGAGGACCATATTTGAAACACAGTTCAAACTAGCTGAAGATTCTCATGCATTGTTAGTATATCTTACACATATGAAGAAAGAGTCTCAGAACGCATGTGGCACTTCATGGCCAAATTTAATAAGTTGATTCGGAAGATTCTAGAGCTAGCCATTCCCACTCTTGAAAATCAAAAGTTTTCCTTCATCAATGCCCAACCTCTTGATGTGAGTTTCTTATTAAGAAGGTCTCATATCCTTAATTTTCCTACTACTCAATCTACAACCATCGAAATAGAAGATGGTCTCATTCTAGCAGGAAGGATCGAGGAGATTCATCTAAGCCTGCAAAAATAGATTTATTCTCAAGGTATTATTGACCCCATGATTCAAAAGATCCCTAACAACTTGATCACTCGAAAATCAAATGTCTCAACAGTGAGCAACGTTCCTTATTGGGAAATTCCTAGACAAATTTCAATAATACCAATGGTGCTCCCATAAGAGATAGACCACAGCTTGATCGCTGCTCAACCAAGGCCGCCATTGAATTTCCTCTATCAATGTAACAGTGGAAATAGTTGAGGAAGATGAAGAATCAAAGATCAAGATTCTCGATGAATCTTTTGAAGCTTCGTGGATATGCTTGATGAGTCTTTTGATGATTCAGCTCGTGACTCCAACATTGGGTACTTGGAATACGAAGAAGAAAATTACGAGCATGATGGTCACCTTTGCAATCTTCACACAATCTCAATCCCAGGACCCCGAAAGGTAGTTGAAGGTCTGTAAGGAGGATATTACAGAATCTCACATGGTTGTGGCTAAAAGAGGCTCTCTTATCTCAAAGACAAACTAAAAAGGAGAAAACTAAAAAGGTAACTTATTTGTCTAACTCTCTTTCTCCTGCTCCCAAGACTAGTACCTCGGCTTAGACTAATGTAACTAGAAATGAGCCTACCATCATTCCTTCATATACTGCTTTCGACATTATTGATCACGCAAAGAGAACTAAGATCCAAATGTCAAGTCGAATACCTTCTGTCAAATCCTCGAGAAATTTGAAAAGATTTCCAAATTCATTAGAAGCAAGGTTGATGTCCTTTCATCTTCAAAAGGAATTTTGTCTAGTCCTACTCAGCCTTCACCTCAGAATAATATGACCTTTGTTTCTTCTTCAGGGAATATTGAACCATTTTATTTGTCCCTACTTATAAATGGGTTCAAACTCAACAAATGCATAATTGAATTAGGATCCTATGATAACATGATGCCCACAAAAGTAGCCCATGCCCTTTGACTTACCTTGACTAAATCTTATGGATGGTGTTACTCCTTGGAAACCAAGTAAGTCCCCTTGATTGGCCAAATCAAGGATGCACAATTTGCATTTGTCGCATTCCTAGAAAAGAGTGTAAAATGACTATCCCGGTTGATGATATCCCAGCTTGCTTATGGTATTCTTTTAGGAAGAGGTTTTTGCAAAGATGTCGAGGAGAAATCAATATGGAATGGAACAAAGCTAAAAATTCTAGTCAACAGAGTTCCTCATGTTCTCCACCTAGAGCCTCAAGAAAAGTACCTTGTCACTAAATCGGGATGACCCCAAGTCTCAAATTCTTTTCAAAGATTGTGGCTTGGGAAATTACTTCATGACATCGAGATGCCATCTATAGATGTCAAGGAAGATGATTCTAATGCTATTTGGAATCTTGATTTCAATGGGAGCTGTTCAACTACCGGATTAGGCACCTCGTGTGGTTCTTATATCTCCATATTTCGAGATTATTCCCTCCACCTTCAAGTTGTAGTTTGACAATACTAATAACACGGCCAAATATGAAGCTTTGTTATTAGGATTAGAAATGGTAAGGTAAAAGGGAATCCAAAATCTCAAACTACAGGAGATGCTAAGCTAATTATAAATCAGGTGATGGGGATTTATCAGTGGAAAAAATGATCACCTAAGGCATTACAGAACCAGTGTGGGACAACATAGAATGCTTTGATGCTTTTTTATCAAGGAAGTTTTGAGGGATTACAATGACAATTCGACTCTTTGGCCGTGTCCAGTATCTCTTCTCCTTCCTCATCCAAAGTTCAAACAGACACTTATACCATCGAGATTGTGTATCATCCAAGTGTTCTAGATAATTTAGCGCATTGGAAAGTTTTCAACAATGATCAATAGGTATTGTCTTTTCTTGAAAGATGATAATTTTAGTGAACTTTATTTTGAAGGATCGAATCAGATTTCCATGAGTCTATCTCGATTTCATATCAAGAGATTGATGGTGAATTCATCCAACTCAAAGGCAAAAAAATCCAAAGGGATTGGTTTCTCTAGAAGGTCTATTTTACAAGCATGACTGCTTTTATCTAGAATAAAAGGAAAACTGAAGGTGCTTCTTCGCCGGAGGTAGATCAAGTTAACTGGGCTCTTCTCGACTAACCATGGATGGTAAACATCGAAAATGTTGTTCCCTAAAGAGAAAGAAAATTCACTTCACTCTTGAGAGATATATAGATGTCTTGTCGTGGTCCTATGCGGATCTCAAGTATTTCGAGCCCAAGGATGTACAACATAGTATTCCTTTGAAGTCTGATGTAAAACCCTATAGGTAGAAGCAAAGGCATTACAATCCAAAGATCTCAGGGACCATTCTTATAGAAATCGAAAAGATGTTAGATGTGAGGATCATCTTCCAAATTCATCATTCTACCTAGGTTGCTAACATCATCCCCATAAAAAAGAATGGCAAGATATGGATTTGCGTTGACTTCTAGAACCTAAATCAGCCTTCATTAAAAGACAATTACCCATTACCTATCATGGATCGTATTGCAGATCGTCACTGGATCGAAATGCTATCCATGCTCGATGGATTTTGGGGTATAATCGTGTTGAGGTAACTGTTTAGGATCAACATAAAATAGCATTCACCACCC
The DNA here is from genome assembly GCA_018340775.1 of Taxus wallichiana var. yunnanensis. Classification (NCBI taxonomy): domain Eukaryota; kingdom Viridiplantae; phylum Streptophyta; class Pinopsida; order Cupressales; family Taxaceae; genus Taxus; species Taxus wallichiana. The sequence goes on along the minus strand of CM031241.1, from coordinate 189,709,265 downwards.
CATGGGGACCTTTTCTTATAGGAGGATGCTTTTGGTTTGATTAATTCTGGAGTTATGTTTCGAAAGCTATGGACTTAGCTTTCAGGATTTGATAGTAAAATTCATAATCATATATTTGGACGACTTGACGGTCTTCTCTCGAGAAGCGAAGTGATCATTATGATCACCTGGAGTAGGTACTCTTAAGGTGCAGGCATCATGGGATTTCATTAAATCCTAAAAAATCTATGTTCGAGTAACAGAAGGAAAATTGTTGGGTCACATCATGACTAGAGAAGGAACCAAAATTGACCCAGAGTAGGTGAAGGCCATCCAAGGCCTTACCTTACCCACAAGAAAAACTAGAGTACATTCCTTTTTTGGAAAGGTCAATTTCCTAAGGAGGTTTGTACCTGACTTTGTTGATAAAACCAAGGATATCCTTGGGATGATGAAAGGTAAAACTCTATTTCAATGGAGCACTAAAGGAAGCTTTCTTTCAAGGAAGTCAATAGCGTAATTGCTCATGCTCCTATTCTAGTATGTCCAAACTTCAAGAAATATTTCATCATGTACAACTATGCTTCCGCACATACAGACGCCATCCCGATGCAGGAGAACAAAGAAGGAATGGAAGCTCCCATCGGTTTCATGAGCTTCCCATTAAAAGAACATGAATTTAAGATGTCGAAATTGAAAATCATGCTTATGCAAAGTGGTAAGAGTGGTGAAGCATTTCAGATATTATGTGTTGAGTTCTCATACTCTCGCTTCTTGTTCCCGATACTCGCAATTAAATCCATCTTGACTCAACAAGATTTGGGTAGTCAATGGGGTAACTTGATAGCTAAATTTTAAGAGTATGACTTGGACATCGACCTATGAAGTTGGTATAAGGAAGAGGGTTGTGCCAATTGATCGCAGAAAATAATGCTCGAGATAGAATACGAAGAGACTAAAGGACCTTCTTTAGAATTTCCCATGGTACTTTTTGTAAGCACAATAGATAAATGGTACACGAATATTGTTTTTTGTTTAACTTATGGCGATTGCTCCCCAAATTTAAGCTAAAAAGAGAAGAGGACAGTTAAGTTAAGATCTACAAGATACATTCTATGGGATAATGGTATATACAAGAAGGGTATTGATGGTGTATTCCTGTGTTGTGTTGATAAGTCTCAACAGGTAAGGTTGCTAGAGTCCTTCCACAATCTAGCATGCGGAGGAAATTTCTCTTCCTCTATAACAACTTACAAGATCTTACGGGCCAAGTACTATTGGCCTACTCTCTTTCAAGATTCAGCTAAATGGGTGGCCAAGTGTGAAGCTTGTCAACATTTCGTTGGTCGTCCTAAGCTGAAACTTTCCCCTTGAAGCCTATGGTAATTAAATAACATTTTCGCTAATGGGAAATTGATTTCATTGGAGTGTTGAGTCTTGCCTCTAGTACCGGTCATAATTATGTGCTCACCGCCATGGAATATTTCACCAAGTGGGTGGAAGCTGCGCCAATCAAGCAGGTAACCTCTGAAGTTGTGTGTAACTTTCTCAAGGAAAATATAATTGTTAGATTTGGTGTACCTCACAAGATCATGGCTGACAACGCTTCCAATTTATCATCACATGAGTTGACAGAATTTTGTTATGGATTTGGGATTACATTGGCTCATTTATCTAATTCTTACCCCTAAGGTAATGTTCGTGTTGAATCAAGCAACAAGAACCCGGTTACTATAATCAAAAAGTTGGTTGATGAGAACCAGAGGATATGACACAAAGCATTATATGATGTGTTATGGGTAGATCGGATTACTCCAAAATGAGCTATTGGAATGTCTCCATTCCAGTGTTGTATGGAATTGATGTTGAAATTCCTATCTCTATAGAATTTCCAGCCTTATGGTTGGTAAAAGCAATTAAAGATGTAGTTTTTCAAAGTTCCATTGAGAAAAGGATAATGTACCTTGCTAGGCTAGAAGAGGAAAGGAGAAAGGTGGTCGATCGCATTTCGATCATCGAGAAAAGTCAAGAAGATATTTGATAAGAAATCAAAGCAATGTGAATTTCAAATTGGAGATCTAGTACTTCTCTGGGATAAGCGAAGGAAACAAAAGGGATGCATGGAAAGTTTTATTCTTTATGGAAAGGTCCTTTCAAAATGCATCAGCTGAATGGTGAAAATAGCTTTTGTCTATCATATTTAGATGGAGAGTTTCTCCCTCTACCTTTCAGTGGTCAACATATGAAGTTGTTCCATTAGTAATGCAAGATCCTCTCTTGCATTGTATATAATTTATTTCCTATTGTGTGTTTGATTTCTTTCTTTCTTTCTTTGTTTTTGCTTTTCCTTCTTCGGACTCTATAGCCCATTGATAAAGCTTTTAATACATGAGTTCTCTTCCTTTGATGTCTCAAATAAAGTCCCTAATTGGAGCCAGTTGTTATCTCATTTTAGTGATTTTAGCTAAAATTAAGATAACCATAGGAAATTTTTGAAAAATCTCCTAAAAATGCCCTTTGGATGAGATTTTCAGGTTTTCGAGTTTCCATTGCATGGAAACATATCCCTTACATGATTCATGTCAATTGTGTCCCAAACTTGAAACCTAATTACAAGCAAGTGTGTCAGTTTTCAAAATTAAGCATCGGAAGATGTCTTGTCAAATGCATCTTCCATGTCACTTGTTTTCCGAAACCTGAAACCTGAAATTATTCTTTGAGTCGGGTTTTTAGAACTTGATAAAATCGCAACATCTCATGCTTTATGTCATTTGTTCTCGGAAACCCGAAACCCGAATTGATAGAAAATCCGTTGTATCGGGTTTTTAGACAATCCGAGGATGATGACATGGCATTAATGTCAGGTTGTCTAGTAGTTGGCATACATGTCGGATGAGGTGTAATTAATGTTAGGGATTTATAAATAGTTTTATTTTAAACGTCATTTTTACCTGGTGCATTTTTGTTGCATGGATTTTCGTGCATGTTCCTTCGACCTCCAAACCCGACTGAACCTCTTAATCAATTTCATGATCCATCTTCAACCATTTTTTGAATTTATTGAAGGTATTTTTCTCTTCTTGCCTCTTTAAGGTCTTTGGGGTTGTTTTTGAGGAGTTCATTTGGGTTTTTCTCTTTTCTTTTTCTTCCCTCTAGGTTTAGGGTTTTGGGTTTTTTTTGTTTCCTATTGTATTCCCATGAAACCTCTTGTTTGGAATTCACCCTTAGGGTGTTTTCTTATTTTTTCCCTTAGAATATACTGTTTTCATTTTTGAAAAGAATCTAAAATTCCTAACTTACAAACTTAGAGGGAATATTTAATGTTCGACATCCCGAAATATGATGCCTTTGTTTCAGGTTTTGAGGTGTCCGACATCATATAGTTTCGTAGAGTATCAGGTTTGTAAGGTGTTCAACATCCTCGACTTCCGTAGTCCATTGGGTTTTCCATAGTGCTCAACATCCTCCGACTTCCGTAGTCTATCGGGTTTCTCCAAGTGTCGACATATACCAAGTTCGACATACACTCTGCATCTATTAGGTTTTGTGAGGTGTTCAACATGTCCCTAGCTTTGCTTGTATTAGGTTTTGTGAAGTGCTTGACACTCCCCTAGAGTTCCGCCTTTGTGTCGGTTTCACAAAGTGCTCGACATGGCCTAACTTCCGATATACATTCCAAAGTGTGTCGGGTTTCACAAAGTTCTTTGCAATTCCTAAAGTCCGGATAGTGTGGCGAGTTTGTGGAGTTGTCTAGCAATCTTTCAATCCCGATTGTTCAACCGAAGTCATCAAGGCATTCTTTCTTCAAGACTCCGCATGTCGGATCGTGACAATATAAAGATAAGTTAGACAGTCGGGGAAAGATGAAGTACAAGTATCGAAAATGGAGTCCCCTTCCTACATAAATTGTAATTATGACATTCGGGACATGGAGCTTGGTAATATAGACATGGAGGAATTTTGGAACAAAATGAAGGATTCTTCCCAGAGTCCCTAGATGAAGTCAATAGCCAAAGTGGTCTCTCTCTTCCAAAGGTGGGATTCCCAATGTCTACTCAATGCCTCAAGCTCATCTTGGCTCAAGCGCTTCAAATTATGACTCAACTTCCGCTCGGTGAGACATTAAGAAGGAGATACCATAGTGATGTTGTACGGAGGTTACTTTGATGACCTCCTAAGATTGCCCAACTTTGAAGAGTATATTGATTTGAATCTTCAATCGAGTCAAAAGGCCTGGACAATGATTGAGAAGATTCCATGAGGCATGTAAATAAGAATTTCTTGATCAAGGCCAAGTCGTCTGTCTCTTAGTTTCCCAAGTTTATCTCAGTAGGAATGATTTCATTCTTGAGATAAGTGATATCATCACCCTGCTAAGTCGAGTGTTTGGACTCCCTGAGTCTAGAGATTTCTAAGGGTGGATGTATCAATTCATGGTCATCATAAAGAAGAATGACCAAGGGATCGATTAGGGCAGTCTTATAAGTGATGAGATAGAATCCCAGATGAAAATAGTCTTGTTTACTGGGTAAGTTCTATATGTCATCATATGTCACCTATGCAGCAGCCGACATGAGGAATTACCCGGGGTTGGATACAAAGGGAAACCGGGCAGCACAAAGCACATATATCTATACTTCCCTTAGCTAACAATGAAGGGGTCTCGAGGATCAATCGGAAGAGTGAACAACACCTTCTTTTATGAAACTATATGTAGGATGAACCTTGATCCAAGGAAAAGAAGAGTCTCGATGAGGCATGGGATGAAGTGTCGAAATTAGGTTTTATCTTCTTGTAATTCATGAAGTTCACCTATCTTCTCGGTGGTCATGTACCATAGTGACCCTTTCCATTTTCCCAGTTCCCAGTGATAAGTTGATCCCGATGGAGTTGGTTAGACAATTGTTGGATTTTCACAAATTCCAATAGAGTAAGCACAAGGCCACTATCTCCTTCCCTATTTCCATCGGAAGGTACACATGCTCAACAATGGTTAAAGCCAAGAACATTGTGCATGACGTACAGACAAATTAAAGAAGGAAATGAAGCACGAGATGGGTTTGATTTACGAGAGTCCTTAAGTCATACAGAACCTTGTATCTACATGTGGCCATAATAGAAGACATCGACTTGATCTTCGGGATGAAGTTTCCATCTCAAGAAAGGACAATAGGAGATTGAAACTTGAAAAGATTCGGATGATAGATCTAGCCGACATCCCGAGAAGGCACCGTGGACAATGAAAGTGTCCTTGACACCTCGTATGATGGGTTGAATGAGGACCAACATGTATTCCCATCCATTTATTGTTCCATTGATGAAAAATATTCTATCAGAGAAGAGCTGCTCAAACTCTTGCATGTACTAAGGAATGGCTCATTTCTTGGGGAATGAGTTATAAAGAAAAGATTTTTTCAAAGTTGGCCACTTAAGTGGGGCCCTCCAAGTGAGAAAAAGAAAGGATAAAATCTCTTCCAAGAGGCCCATAAAAATTAAGTTTGTCAGAAAGGGAGAAGAGTAAGCAACTACATCATCTAGCACTCCTTCTTAAACAATGAATATTATAGACTCACCTCCCCACCGAACAAGGAGAACTTCCTTTAAAAGTTGAGGTTAGCCAACCCCTAATCTCAGATTTTGTTGATTTCCCATCGAAGGTAATTTTATCTCTTGCTTCTCAAGCTCTGGTTATAGGATCAATGCCTCCTCCTTTCCAATCTCGCTCACCTCCTATTTCTTCACCATGTTTATCATCCATGGCCAGCATCTTCTCTGACCTCTCACCTCTCTCTACTGGAACTAAGATGGCCATAGATATGTCTCCTCCTTCTGCACCGCTATTCACTGATTCCATTACCACGACACAAAAATTGTAGTCATTACTACTCTACAAGTAAACCTCCCTCCACCTGCAAATAATACCATAATACCTCAATAGGGGAAACTTCTTCAAGTACACCTCAATGGTTAATTGATTAGACTCCAAGGAAGAGGAAGGTGGTAGTTCCCCTACCAACCTTCGATTTGAGTTGATCAGGGGATATTTTTATATGTCAAAATGTTCCTAAACTTCCCTAAACCATTCCAAAGTGTAGTAGAGTCTTCGGATAGATTTTTGATGACCGTAAGAACGTGAAAATCGAACACTCTCGAGATTAAGATATGTCCGGACAAAGTTTGGTCAACTAGAAGATCAACATTGGTGAACAGATCCAAGATGACATGGATACGTTCACAATTGGAAAAGTCACTCAGATTGGCATTGGACAAGTGTAAAATGAGAAATAGAAAATCGAGAGCTTTCCATTGACTATTTAAACGTCAAAATCGAGTCCGTATGCGAAGGATATGACTGGTTAAAGTTTGGGTCAAAGTATGGTCAAACATTTGGCAAACGTTGGTCGAAGTAAAATTGATAGTATTTAAATCATTTGTAATTAGCACCATTAAGTATATTTCACTAAGATATTTTTGACACATTTTGAACAGGACCAAATCGAGTTCGTATGCGAAAGATATGCATAGTCAAAGTTATGGTCAAATGATGATGTCACACACTTTGACGTAGACAAATGGCGTATTATGGGCATGACACTCAAGCAGATTTTTAGTGGCTTTGGATTTAAAATAATAATAATAATATTTTACTTAATCCATTCCACGGAATAAGCCTATTCCCATGGGATAAGGAGGATTTTGTGGACAAAGAGCTATTTAAAGGCTTATCATATCTTTTTCCCACCAAATGTGGGATCAATGGCTAAATTGGGTGCCTAAGCCTATGGAAGGGGGATTTGAACCCAAAGCACCTCCTCTAAAAATACAAGCAGGCCTTACCAACCTGCCACCCTCTTGCAAGTGGTATGTATAAAGCTCACTTGTATTTGTAATGGGGAAGTGTCAGTGTCCGTGTAAAAGCCATGAGGAAGCTATAAGAAAATGTCATTTTGAAAGCCTTGTACTCAGATTGGGAACTCGGAGTAAAAAGGTGAAATAGAGGGAATTCTCGAGAAAATTAAAATGATGTAATATTTGATGTTTTTGTTGAGTTTTAACTTGTTTTAGGAAGTTTTGAATGCAGTTTTTAATAGGGATCTAAAAGACAACTAGTTGGAAAACACAAATTTCAATGCATACTGGTCCAAAATGTGACTTGGTGTAAACATGAAAAGTGTTAAGAATTCAGAGATGATCTCAGATATATGATTTTTTTCATATAATTTTTTTAAATCTCCATTTTTAGGTGTTTTTCTAATGCAAACATAGGAGATCACATTTTGAAAACACTATAAGAGCCATGGATCATTCTTGGGACGAGTTTTGTTATTTTTTAGAGTTCTTGGGACATTGATCAGCTCATTTATAGGTTTTGGTTCATTACTAGTTGTTTGTAAAAGTTATTTTACTTATATTTCAATATTATTAATAGATTGGTTCAATCCAAAATCGGGACGTAGGAATTTTCGAACCACGTAAACAATCTTGTTTGTTATCTCGAGTGTTTTTAGTTTTTCCGATTATTTATTTTTTATCCAAGTTCTCTAAACTTCTATGGATGCATAATAATCATAATTTAATGAATTTTTGGAGTTTATAATACCTAAAATAGGTTAATAAAATTATGATCTTTGGAAACTTTTAAAAGTGAAAAAATACAACACACATTTTTACATCATTAGTTCCCTCAAGGTTTCTCCCGCCAAATCTGCCAAGAAACTGAAATAGTTTCAAGAGTTTTAGTGGATGCCTCGGGTCATAAATTTGTAGAGATCAACACTCCCATGACCGAAAAAACCAAGGAGGATATAATGGTCACCGATTATCGGATCACAAGGGTAGATCTGGGAAAAGTAACAATGGATAGAGCACAACAAGATGTGTGGGATGCTATGAATGCGATGTGTCAAAAGCTAAAGGAAACAAAGGTGAGCATTTAATAGAATTATTACTTAAAAGTTCAAAGCCTTCGAGTTAACACAATCATCCTCCACTCCTACTCCTATCGGGTTCGATTTCTCATCGCACCTAGGATCGAAAAGATTAACGAAAAGGAAGGATGTTTGATGAATGGATTCGAGAGGTTACTCCTACAGGAAGATAAGTCATTGATGACTCATTGAGGTTTATAAATCCTTGAGGGAAAAAGAAGGGGGAGAAAAAAATGGATGAGGATTTTTCGGTTGAAATTGGCAACCTTGAACTAAATTTTGAAGCTCTAAACACTTTGAAACAAGTTCCTTCCCGTATCATGGTTGAAGATGGAGTCATTCCTCATATGGATAAACATTTACAGCTAACCAAAGCCATTAGATTCGGTATGAAGATTCTTAATGAAGCTTGTAGCAAATTGAGAGAATCTAGAGATTAGTTGGTTGATGCTACCAATGACATCGAAGAGGAGCTGTCCAAGATCTTTCCCAAGGTACTGGATGAGAACTCAAATATTCTATCTCGCTAATTATTTCCACAAGCAAATCCAAGAATCAATCCAATGACAAACCAACTGCCATCTTCAATTTGGAGATCATTAATAAATTCGTGAGGATTGAGCATCTCTTGGAATTGCTAAGGAAACTCGTAAAAGGTTGAAGAAACTTTTCGGTGATGCAAGTGATACTCAGGAAACATGTGAAGTCCTAAGTGATCATTCGAGTGTGCCAGAAGAAGCTAAGATGCAAGATATAATCCAAAAGTTTTAGGAATTTTAGGAAAAGTAATATTTATTGGAAGAAGACAAGGACGATGAAACAGAACAAGCATAATGTTGCATGTCATTTTCCTCTAGAAATTGACATGTCTTTTTCATTTTTGTTTTGTCATGAAGGAAGCAAATTTTGACTTGGTCTCCTACGTGAGAGTCAAGTAAAATAGGATTCGATTAAAATGACTATTTTCTAGGATTTATCCTATTTTCTCTCTATTCCTTTTATTACAAATATGGAATGCTTATGCATTTGAAAGGGGGATATTTTTATGAAGAAAGCTATTGTGAAAAGAAGAAAAACTTTTTATTTTCTTTTAATCATTGAATAATAGAAACATGTGTTATTTTTCAAACTTTGTGTTGTGGGATTCATGTATCTTAAGTGATTGTTCTTACATTTGAGATCTTAAGCAGTTGTTTGTTTTGTATTCTTGATTATTTTAATCACTTTCGACATTACATACATTTGTCTACAACTCGTATGAGTACTTATTGATCTGTGCTTGCTTGAAGGAAAATACGTTCCTCTAATTTCTTTCTACTTTGTTTTGTATGTAATAGATTTCTTTCTAAACCATTACTGTTTCGCAACGGTAATATCTCCACCTCGTGTTGATATGAATTTCAGGATTGTATCCCAACCCCAATGGTTAGAATAGTGTGAATATTGTATTTATAATTTCATGTTGTGTTTTAGATTAGTAATAAATAGGTAGCCTCACTGTCTTTGAGGAGGGATTTAATCCCATGTCCGTGGTTGAACCTCATACTTTGTCCAAAGAGGTATTTTGTTGCATGCAGAATTTTATCACAAAACTTTAAGGGGATATGTGTAATGCCTCTACGACATGTACCCCAGCTTCTTAGTTTGGTGATCATGTTCCTAAGCATGGAATGGTTGTGTGTGCTCCTATTGATCATTAGTGACTTGACCTTATCGCGGGAAGGATTAGCATCCTTCCTCCCGATCTTGTCTCCCCATGTCATTTTTGATGCCTCTAGTGGTGGGCCTCTACAACATCCTTTATGATTACCCTATTAAAGACAGATCGTGTTCTCGAATCCAAGTAGGTGGCTTGAATGATGATTTGGTGTTGTTAGGGAGTGTCATGGTTAAAAGGAATACACATATTATAATAATTATTATGAAGTATCAATCTTTAGTTATTATTTTAATTATCGAGCTTGGTATTACCATTATAATTATGATATGTTATTACGGAGCTACTAGAAGGTCCGAAATACCACAAATTCACATACGAAAAGAGAAGCAGGAAAGCCAATGAAAAAATGTCCAATGTTTAAAATGAGTCGAGCTCTTACATTTATAGACCAAGCGAGAGAGAGAGAGAAGAATATGGGGATGAAAATATGATTTGAAATCTCAACCACCAACCATCAAAGCTTTGTAAATCCACTCACAAACCATCAAATCGGTTCTCCATGATGTTGTGTGTGTTGGGGAAGGAATAATGGCAGATTGATCAAGACCTGATCATTTCAAGCAATCGGATCATGCATTAATGGTGACGAAGACATTTTTTCAAATCCTTACTGACGAAATCATATATTCATTCAGTTCCTCATGATGTTTGCATTCAAAATAGATATGTAGTTGATTCTCCATGATTATTTGCTTGTTAGAGAAGAGAAAATGGCGGAATGATCACAATCTAGTCATTTTGATCAATCAGATCACACATTAATGGCGAGGAAGATGTTTTTCAACTTTTCACCCAATAAATCTTGTAAAAAATTCTGCTTCCATGGCATAGAGGAGGTCGAGATATTTCCAATGGTACCAATTTTGTCACATTTAGAGCTCTGGTTTGAAAGATATGACCATTTTAATTTTTGAATCAAATCCGTGCGAAAAATGAAACTTTTCGGAAAGTGGATCTGCAGACCTAAAAATGTAACTTACTCCCTTTTTTTTGAAAAATGCAAAAATCCCAAAAGTTTTGCATCCCCATAGCTTTGCCATTATAATTTTTCCCAAAGGCTTCACGGGACAAAATTTTTAATTGTACCCCTTTTTTTCAGTAAATGCCAAAATTTGAAGGTATGAAAGTTCGCCATAAGCCCGTAAACTTGCCTCTTGTCAATTTTCCATTTGAAGAATGGTTCTTTGGGTCCTCAAGCCAAACAATGAAAACTACGCCTTTTGTGCTAAAAAGGGAAAATTTTCAAAGAATCTCCGCATCCACCCACAGCTTCCGCCATGTGTCATGTTTTCATTTGTCATCGGACCCTCCAGGGATTGCAGATTCGCGCTTGCAAATTACACCTTTTACACCAATTTTGCCAAAAATTTAAAGTATCCCACAAACCCGTAGCCGTGTCACTTGCATTTTATCCAATAGAAACATCGTCGGCTGCGGGCCGGCAAAGTAAGCTTACACTTTTTCCATTTGAAGTATTAAAGTGCCAAAATTATCTCTACCGCACCGCAAGTCCGCCATTGGAAAATTTAGAAAAAAATTCTTCAAGGCCTTACAGATTGCTTATTTGGGGAAAAATTCCTCCCAAGACCCACCGAAACTTGGAATTTTGTAGGAAATCCTTCCCCAGCTCACGAGGCCCATGATTTTTGGGAAAAAGTCCTTCCTAGGCCCGCCACTCGTAACTTTCAAAATATGAGGAGTTAGAAGGACTTCTTTATATTTCTGGAAACGGGAAGAAATTTACCATCAAATAAAAATTCTCTCAATAATCCTTAAGCACTTAAAATATGTGAAAATTCAAGTTGAAGCACTATAGGAGAAACAAAGGTGTAGTTAGCCAAAAATAAGCAGGGCTTATTTTTTATAACACTTCCTTGGGTTCGTATGGAATTATTTTGGGCATGGATTTTTGTCTACACATAGAGAAATATTTGATTTATAAAGTACTATTATATCTTTTGCAGATGATTTAGGTGTGGAGTTAGTGATATTAGGAGTCGAAGACCCATCTCTGTCAAGCATTATTTTTGCTATGCAATGAAGAAATTTGCATGACGGGTTTGTCGTTTGTATGCTATCATAGTTAGTGATAGGTAAGAGGATGAGGATAGTGGACCTTCACTTGATGATCACCCCATATTTCAGGATTTTTAGATGTGTTTCCTAGCGAGCTTCCAGGATGCCTCCCCCACGTGAGATAGACTTCCACATTGACTTGGTTCTAGGAGTAGAACTCATGTCACGCACTCCTTATAGGATGACCACACTTGAGCTATGTGAGCTCAAGTTATAGATTGAAGACCTTCTTGAGAAATGCCTAATCCATCCTAGTGTATCCCCTTTGGGTGCACCGATGATTTTTGCGAAGAATTTTTTTGAATCCTTGCGTTTTTGTGTGGACTATAGTAAGCTAAATAAAGTAACGATCAAGAATCGTTACCCCTTCCTTGCATTGATGATTTTTTGATCAGATGAAGGGGAAAAAATATTTTCTAAGATAGATCTTAATTTAGGATACCATCAGCTAAGGATCGCAGAGGCAGATATCCACAAGTCATCTTTCGCATGAGTTATGGCCACTATGAGTTCACAATGGTTCCATTCGGTCTTAGAAACACCCCTACAATATTCATGAGTTGGATGAACAAGGTGTTTAGGGAATTTTTAGATTTTTTTTTTTTCATTTTCCTTGATGACATCTTGATCTTATCCCATACACATGAGGATCATTAGGAGTAGCTTCTTCATGTTCTACAGTGTCTTCATGAGTAGAAAATTTATGGGGGAACCCGGAGAAGTGTGTTTTCTTTAACTCGAGGTGCATTATTTAGGTCACATCATTTCTAGGGAAGGTATCACATCGATCCTTCCAATATTAGACCCATTATAGATTGGATAGACCTACTAGTGTGACCAAGGTGCATAGTTTCATGGGGTTATTAGGATACTATAGGATATTGTTTCAAGACTTCTCTCGGGTTTCACACCCCATCACTTCCCTTCAAGAGATAGGAAATAATTTCATCTGTCCGATAGATGTGAGCGAGGCCTTCGTGGACACTTTGAAGGAATGCCTTAGGAAAACACCTATTCTTGTAGTGTCGGATCCTCAGGGTGAGTTCTTCATTTACACATATGCTTCTTTGGTAGGGTTAGGAGGTGTGTTGATGCAGGAGGGTCGTGTTGTTTCTTTGGAGTCTTGAAAACTCAAGGATTATGAGCTCAAATTTCCAACTCATAAACTTGAGCTTGCGAGAAGTTTTTCCTATCTTGGTTTGATGGAGACACTTTCTTCTTGTCTGGATATTTATACCTAGGACTGATCACTTGATTCTTTTCCACCTCTTCACACAACCTAATCTCAATGCTCATTAGCGGTGTTGGATGGAGTTACTTTGTGAGTATGATATGGAGATAGAGAATGTGAAGGGGAAGGAGAATGTGATTGTAGATGCTATGATTCGACGAAGACATGTGGCTATGGCAGCCTCGGTGAATATAGATTTACGGAGCAATATTTGGTTGCATCTTCCTCACGACATCTTCTACCTTACAGCCCGATCAAATATTGAGTCTCGAGACCTCATGAGGGGAAGCTTGATGGATTCTAATTCGACGCAGATGGACTTCTCGAGACACGAGAGGTCGGATATATGTGCCTAGAGATGGAGGCTTGAGACAGGATATCTTGGCAGAGGCTCGTCATGCACCTTATTCAGCCCACCTAGGGGTGAAGAAGATGCACACCACCTTAAGACAATTGTATCACTGGAGATGTCTTCAAAGATATGTAGCTGAGTTTATGTCATGTTGTTTAGAGTGTCATAGGGTGAAGGTCGAGCATCAACATCCAGCTAGCCTTCTCTACCCACATGCCATATTGGAGTGGAAATGGGACACCATTTCCGTGGATTTAATTTTAGGAATATAGACGTCATGATACCACCATGATGCCATCATGGTCATGGTGGATAAATTGATGAAAATGGCTCATTTTTCTCCAATGAAGACCACCTATACAACTTAGTGCAAAAGCGCGGTATACCATGATGAGATTCTTAGACTACATGGTATTCCATGGAATATCATTTGTGACCAGGATCCCTTATACACTTCTATACTGACTACCATGCAATGGGTTCTTGGTACGAGTATAAAATTCAGTACATCTTATCATCCAGAGACAGATGGATAGACAGTAGGTAAATAAGATCTTGGAGGATATGTTGTGGATGTATGTCATGGACCAACAGTCTAGGTGGGAGGAGTACTTGTATTTGGTAGAGTTTTCCTACAAAAATTTTTAGAGTTCGATTAGCATGGATCCTTTTCAAGCATTGTATGGTAGAGAGTGCAAGACACCCTTGAGTTGGGATAGATTGGAGGACATGGTTTCTCTTGAGGCCGACTTTGGTATAGGATATGGAGCAGCAAGTTGTCTTGATTCATCAGAGGCTTCAGGAGGCTTAGGATAGGAAGAAGAAGTATGCAAATATGAGGAGGAAAGATCATAGTTTTGAGGTGGGCATGAAGGTTTTTCTTTGTGTTAGGCCTCATAAGATTCCTATCTATTATGGAAAAGGCTCTAAGTTAGCTCCTAGATTTGTGGGTCCCTTCGAGATCTTGGAGTGTATCGGTCCCTTGGCCTATCATCTAGCATTTCCACCCATCTTGTCTCGCATGCACGATGTATTTCATGTATCTGTACTTAGGAGATATATTCTAGATCCCTCTCATGTTTTGGATTGGACCACATTGCAGGTGCAAGAGTAGGGGTAGGTATCAGTGGAGCCCGTCTCGCATCATAAAGTGCAAGACCCCGGGCCTTCGAGGCCATGATATTGACCACGTGTGAGTCCATTGGGCTAGGTACAACAAGACTGCAACCACTTTGGAGGATGCCACTATTTTGTGAGAAATTTTTCACCATCTATTCCAGTGACTTCCACGAGGAATTCAAGTCTAAGGGAAGGGGTAAATCTTTAGCCCACTCCTCTTCAAAATTATTTCATCTTGATATTTATAATGTTGGACTGATATTCATACATTTCAATTTTGATACATTGTTTAGTAGATAATTGATTATAATGATATTTGGATTATTGACATTATGATGTTTACATTTTATTATGATGCACTAGATAGTGATGTTAGAAAGTTTGATATATGTTGATTTTCATGATGTGGATTTTATACTGACATGTTATGTTTTGGGATGTTGGAGTATAATTGTAATCTCATGGATGTTATGTTTATATTTTGACATATTGATGGATAATAGAATTGTTAAATGTTGAATGATGAACATTGATTTTATATGTATATTTTCTCGATGTTGTTAATACGGCCAAAAGGCCAAAGAGGTATTTTTGTTGTGTGTAGGAATTTTATCACAAACATCGAAGGGGATAGGGAACCAACCATGGAAGGATGTTAGGCATTGAGAAACAAGGCCAAATTTGACAACTTGTGTAATGTTGTTTAGTGTGTGTTTTGCATGTCTTGTTTGGAAGTCTCCCATGGGGGGTGACTTCACATTTGTGGCCATGGGGTAAATTGTGTTCCCTTTATTTAATTGTGTATGTGTTTTATTTATGTTTTGTGTATTTAAAATTTGGAATTTTGTCACCTTATTAGCATGTGGTAAATGTGTGTTAATTAAGCTTAACCCTTCTTAGTGTAAGTTAACCTAGCTAGAGATGTTAAAAATAGTTATGATGGGATTTGGTAGTCCTTGTGTAAGGAAATTTATGTTGATTTGGGAGTGTTTTACTCCACCCCAAGTTCAAAATTCAGATTTTGACTTGGGGGCATTTTTGGAGGCTTGTCCCATGCCTCTTAAATTGACCCAACAACCCTACCTATGGGTTGTAAAGCTTATTTTTTAGTTTCTTGTCCATTTTTAGCATAAAATAAGGAAAATTATTGCACTTTCTTTCTATCTAAATTTATTTTTTCCCTTGAATCTTAAATGAAGAAGGATGAATCTTCCCTTCAGGAGAAATCAACACCACACCAGCTCTAGAACCAGCTGAAGAGTAGCTTCCATCAAACTCCAAAGTCCAAATTCCATTGGGATCATGAATCACTTCCTTAGGAAGTTTTTCCTCATCTTCTGACATGATCATGTAGTTACCATGCCCTATATCTTCATAGAGTATTTGTGATTTTGGATCATTAGTATTTTGCACAATATACTTAGTTTTCTTCTCTGGTAGCAGCGTCTTTATCTTTACATTGACAAGGATCAAAGCATGTGACCAATCCATCTGAATTTCACCTCCTACCTCCTTATAGAAATTTCTACTCAACAACATACCATACGAGGGAGGAATATCAATAACTAAAATGGTGGATTTAACCCTTTTTCCGAAAGGAAACAAACAATACTTGTGCATATTTAATCCCACTAACCAATGGCATACAGTACTCTCCATGGAATAGTAGGAACCAAAGGTACTTGTTATATTCAAGCCTAAAGCATGAGCTACTTTTGCATGAATTACATTGTCGATGCTCCTAAGTCTATAACACAATTACTGAGTTTATGCTAAGCTATGAGGAGAGTCACATAGAATGGTTTAATTTTTTCATTAGGGAAAGTGACTACAACCACAAGACTTGGTTGAGGTGAGGAAGAGGGAGTTGGAAAAATACCTTTATAAGTATTGGATGAAGCTTTGGGTTTGTAATTGAAAAAGTTACCCATTTTAACAAAAGCTTTAGGATGAGTCTGGTAAAACTCTTCCTTCAAGATTTGGATCTTTGTCTTCTTGAGGTGGTTAATGATATGAAAGAATCTTGACGTGGATGGGGCATCATTACTAGGAACTTGAGAAACTTTAGGCTTAACAACTTTAGGAATTGAAGGATTGGAAGTTTTGGAAATAGAAACATAAGGAGAAGGATTAGCATTACTTAGCTTTTGTGCTAAGGCTGTGGGAATAGGATCTCCTCTCTTTGCAACTCTTTGGAATAGTTACATGATATTCTTTGGATCTCTTAGCAGGGATGCATCACTTTTTATTTTATGTTTTTTTGCTCCCGAGTCATAAAGCAACATATGAATCACTATTCATATCTGCCACTCTTTCATCATATTCATATTCATCATCCAAACCTTCGATTATGAGGAAATGAACTCGGATCCATCAATATCCTCCAGCTTATTCATAGTATTCATTAACCTCCTCCTCATCGATTCTTGAACTTCATAGGTTACATTGACTGGAACTTTGAGGGTGGGCCTTCAATAGCCAATCTAGTCTCGAGAAGAAGGTAACCAGTTCTAGGCTGAAAATTCTTCTGGGAATGTCTTGATAAGGAGCATGTTGAGCCAATTGCTTTTTAATGATAATCAGATCATTTTCCAACTTCGTAACTAACTTATCTCGAGTTGGCTCAAGGAAAGGAAGAAGACGATGCTTTAGATTTGAAAGGTTCTCTTTTCAATTTACTAGACATGAGTAGGTCATCCTCAACATTGATAGCCAATATCTGATCAAGATCCGAGTTGCAAGGTTAGCTCTTCTTAGTGCAAAACTCACTTCAGGAAACTGAGCATTGAGAAAGAATAACTTTTGGATTTGATCAATAGGGCGAGTGTTCTGTGGAATTTTATGAATCATCTTATTGAACTTAGCCACAAACTCCCTCATGGGTTCATGTGGTTCCTTCTTGATATGAGATATTTGAGCCAAGAGAACATGCACATCTTCAGCAGTTTGAAATGTTGCTCAAACTCGGTTGTCGGGTGGCCCAATCGATGAATTGATCCAAAGAGGAAGATGATAGAACCAATCAACAACATTGTCTTACAATGTTTCCACAAAGATCCTGACAAAGAAATCTTCATGTTCAATCCCAAAAATCCCATATGAAACACTAAAGGGTGCAATGTGTTAATGCGGGTGTACTTTCCCTTCACCTCCAAATTTAGCAAAACTTTTCCTACTACTATTGGGTAAATCATGCAATGGTTGAGGAAGAGCAAGAGGCCCTATCTTTTTCCCCAAGGAAAAGGTGCTGCCATTTGTGGGAAGATTGTTTGAAGGGGAAATGAAACACCAAAGCAAGTATCTCTGAGCACAAAGATTAGAACTCGAGTTGTTCCGGAGGAATGCTATTCTTAGAATTTATTTATTTAACAAAGCAGTGTGCTTGCAGAATGAGTTCTTCTCGTTCCTTTTTCTTGAAGAAGAGAGAATATTTGTTGCTCCAAGTTGAAAATGATATTTTTCTACCCCTAAGGATTTCTTCCAACGTGTATACCAAGAGAGTCACCGGATAAAAAATGATTTTGAAGTTTTTTTAGAAAGGGATAAGTTGAAACAAATCCCAAAGCCAGAGTCTCCAAAAATCAAGTTGGGTTTTAAAATGATACTTTTAGCAAACCACAGTCAGGGGAAAGAAAGTCCCCCTCTTTAATGAGAGAGGTTCCCTTATTGAAAGTAAGCAACAAAACTTATGCACAAATGTACAACTTTCAAAGTGAGGAATCCTGATACTTTGAAATGTTTCATGTCAAAACAGATTGTCAATACAAAATAAATAGAAGAACTAAGGAGATGGGAGAGGAAGAAAAATATCAATACTTTCAGGAAATATAGATAGCATATTATAAACTTATGCGTATTGAACAAGGAGATATCTGAGAATAGAATCATTCACTTTCATAACAAATATAACTCCACAGACACAAAGTTCCAGAAATCACATAAACAAGAACAAAAAGTTTCTTATCACTAAAGATCAATGATTCGCAAGCCTCGTGAGGAAAAATAGAATATCGGAGGAATATAGAAAAGAAGGAAAATTCTTCGCATTGATCACTTTCAAATCTATAACATTTACAGAGTACTAGGATCCAACTTCTCGTAATGAGCCAATGCTCTTACATTTATAGATGAAGAAAAGAGAGGAGAAGAAGGAAGGAGGGAAATCAGATTTGGAAGCTCAACCACCAAACATTAATGCCCCTGTAAATCCGCCTACAATCTGTCAAGTCCATTCTTCATGTCTACTTAACATGTTGAGAAGGAAAGATATCGACGAGATCAAATGTAGTTCTCGAAGCAATCTGATCACATATTAATGGCATGAAGACGTTTTCCATCAAATCCAAATACCCAGTTGGTTCTCCAAGTCTATTTAGCGTGCTGGAGAAGGAAAAATGGCGGATCGAATCAAATCTGATCTGGAAAAACAATCAAATTTCGCATTAATGGAAGGAAATATGTTTTCAATATTTTCATGCATCAAATCATGCTAAAAGTAATATTTTATCCTTCCTCAGCGTAGAGGAGGTCGAAAGCTTTCTAATGATATATATTTTGTCAAATTTTGAGCTTTAGATCAAAAGATATGTCCGTTGAATATTTGAATCGAATCGGTACAAAAATGGCAAAAATGTAAATTTTACAAAATGGATCTGTGGGCCCGAAATTGGAATTGCAACTTTTAGCACAAAAAAGAAAAATGCCAAAGTATCCCTCAACCCCAGTAGGCCCACTTTTGATATACACCTAACACGTGGCTCTCCTCGCTCGCGTGCGATGCAGCTCATTTTATAACTTTACTCCTTTTGGAAATAAAACCAAAATCTTCAAAGTGCTCGACAACCCACCTTTGACTTTTCAATGCATGACTTAACATGTGGCATTACCTGGCTTCAGCGGGGTCGCGGCTCACTTTATAACTTTATAAATTTTTTGCCAAGAACTCTAAAGTGTCCCGCGACCTGCCTCTCCACTTTGTCTTAAAAATCGCCACGTGTCCTTTTGCAGGCCCTCGGCATCCTTTTATATTTTTACGCCTTTTCGCCAAAACAAAGCCAAAAACTTTAAAGTGCTCCGATGATCTGCCTCCCCACTTTGAACTTTAAAAATCACCACGTGTCCATTTGCGGGCCTTAGGAATTATTTTAAACTTTTATGCCTTTTATCCATAATACATTAAAGCAAAAATGACCCGTCTTTTCTGCCACCACTTGATTCAGCCAATCAAGGACCTTCGGACCTTGGTGCCAACTTGAAAATTTTGCAAAATTAACAAAAATTCTAAGTTTACAACAAGAATTCTCCACGCCGCATCCAATAAGAGCCGTCCATGTACCCACAAGAATTTGGGGAAAAATGACGGGAAGATACGCCACAAATCCAACTCGGGAAAAACTATAAAAATGAAGGGGAAACTCCATCGTTTACGCTTTGAGTTCAAATTAATCCTCGTGGGAAGAAAAATTGCAAACAATAAAAAGCTCAATGTGATCCAAGGCCATAGGAAAGGATTGAAAATTTCATTCGAATGGAGGAAACAAATTTTAAAACACCCAGACAGGACGAAAGAAAGTTTTAAACCATGCAGACTGGAGAATTTTAAACAAGGAGGGGTGAGATTAAAAACTGAGCACCAACAACTTAAAAGCATGAATTTTCCTATCTCCAGGACTTCTTACTACGTTCAAACATTCTTCAATGGCACCAACTAATTTTTTTCAAGATTTGACTTCAAAATAAGGGGAATTTTGAGGACGACAAATGTGGTCAAACCCTACCCAACTTTAGACTTGCAAATTTATTTTATTCAGCCTCTCTCGCACCTTAAGGTAGTCTCGCGCCTCTTGTCCATGGCTACACACACACACACACACACACACACACACACAAACCTCTATTTTATTTTGAGGTTTTATTTTTGTTAAGATAATATACATATATAATATTCAAGTGTGAGTTTAAAAAAATATATAGAATATAGATTGTTTTGGGCAAATGGAAAATACCCAAATGGGTATTCTATTAAATTAATCTTACAACAATAAAATGAATTTTTCTTTATCTCTAACCCTTGAGTAGGGTAGAATAGAGATCTAAAATTAAAATAAACAAGGTTGGGGATGTGTGTATCCATCCCAAGCTTTCTCCTCCTCTCCCATGGCTTCCTCCTCTTCCATTTTCCCTTAACCTGCAAAACCAAAATGAGAGAAATGAGCAAAAGAAATGAATAAAATCCTTCCTTAGGGATTTTTAAGTTTGTTTTGAATTCCTTCATCCAATGGCCTAGATTGGATTCATCCAATGGCCCAAAATGTCTCCTACAAAACTTAAATTAAATAAACTCTTTCCTTATTAGTTTAGACTACTTCTTTATTAGAAAATTAAATAATTAGCTTTGTGTAAATGAAAGGGTTATTTTGGCTTGGTCTTTAATTATTAAATTATTGCATGACCTTAGGAACCACCGTATTAAATTAATTTTAGGATTAATTGAATGAAATATTTTAAACATAACCTTAGATTAAATCAATTCTTTTATTTAAATATTATTATTTAAGTAATTTTTGTGATGATGTTTGAAACCAAAGGTTAATCTTATCTTCACTTTCTTTCCTTTAAAAAAAAATTATTATTCCATAATTTTTCTATTATAACCTTTGTTTGATTTTGGGTTTTGTGTGCAATTTTTGTGGGTGTTACAAACACTTTCTACATTTATGAACCAATATATAGATGATTTGTAGTTTGAAAGTTAAATTTGATTCGAATATGTTGAGTAATATTATTGTTACTTAATTTTATTTAGTTTTTCGAATATGTTAATTTAATAATGCAAGAAAACAGAGGATTGTTTAAATATTTTTTTTTTCTCATAGAGAATATATCATCTTCAAATAGATAGAATACACCTCATGTACAAATCATTTCTTCACATTTACAAAGCTCTTGTTGTAGTTTGTACTCATGTCTTACACACTCTATGGACATAGAAGGGAATATACCTATATTAGAGTTTTTATATAGTAATAATATTGTTATGAAATTTAAAAAAAAATAGTTTACATTTCGGTTTATTGTAAATATATAAAACTAATTATCCCATCTCGCATTTTACGGTGATGATTATTCCAAACCATAATTTTATCGAGTCCTTAAAATTTAAAACATGACCGTAAAAAAGAATCCAAGCCTAAATTATAAATGTCATTTTGACGGTTAAATTTGTAATATAAATGTCATTTTGACATTTTTATTATATTTTGCATGTCAATCATGACGGTCATATTTTAAAAGTGGTTGTATTTTGACATCTAAAATGACTAAAAACGTCTAAACACCTTACAAAATCTAAGCCTACTCAGGCCCTTTGCACATTCCTTTGTGTGGGACTTGTTCAAGTAGTCAAGTGACCCTTGGCGGGGTTCTTTGGGACAACCTTTTGGATCTTCTCGAGCTTTCTTGGTCACTTTTCTTCTCCCCCTCCTCGGAGCCCGAGTCGTTACGCCCATTGGAGCCTTTGGGTATTTTTCATCTTGCTTGACCTCCTTTCTCTCTCGCCTCGAGTGCTTCGGCCATTAGGCGCCTTTGGGTGTTTTTCCTCTCACTGCACTGCGCACAAAGCTTGCTTGGTCGCCTTTCTCTGCCTCCTCGGAGCCCTTTACGCGCATATGCCCCTTTGGGTATTTTGCCCCACCAAAATCGAAAGATGATATCTAGGTAGAGTGTTCGAAACTTTGCGCGGAACTTGCTTGCCGCCTTTTGTCTCTCCTTGGAGCCCTTTTGTTTCTCTTGGCTACTAACTGTTTGAGGTCAGTGGTTATCTCTGTCATCAAAATTGAATTTCACCTTATTGCAACAACCCGCCATTTTGCCATTGGATTTCAACGATTATACTAGGAGGAATGTCATTTTATAAAATTCAAAGTTATCATTCAGTCTCCATAACTCTCAACTATCAAATAGTGAAATTTTAAATTTTTCAATACCACATATTCCATACTAACAATGTACCATATGATTATCAATAACGTCCACCATATAATTTTAGCTTGCCCTCAACTTAATTTAGCTACTATAAATGTCTGTTTGACATTTCCGCTACTTTCATGCATTCTTTAATAGGAAGAAAATAGCTAGCAAATATTCATTTTGGGTGGACCGTGTACCTCGTCATGCACTTTTCATGTGCTCATTTTGTTGAGAATATAACTCATAACATTGATGTGTATCCATATTTTCCATGTGTCGGTCCTGTTTGACCAACACTGCATCAAATACTCATACGCGGCGCCATTAACGTGATTTTTTTTTGGTCCGTAAACATTTTACACAATAATAAGGAAAATCTGGAAAAGGATCACGAATTGTTTTTATGAGAGCGGAATTAGATTTTTAAATCTCGATGTGTGTCGCAAAGACAATGTTGCATTTGCTTGAAGACTCCATGTTGTGGAAGGATTTTACAACAAGTTTTGCATGTACTTGTACTTGATAAAGAAGAATGAGGACAGTGTGTGCTGTTAACATTAATTACAGCACTGGCAGTAAGACTTTTCGAGTTCTATATAGAATGGCATGTTCCCCATGTTAATGCAGCTATCATAATGCAGGATAACAATGGACAGGATTGGATAGAATTCCCTTGAACCATAGCTCCAAAACAAAATGGTAATCTAGACTTTATGGTGCATTACAGTGGACAGTGTGCATACACAGTAAGAGCTAAAAAAAAGGAAAACCGAAGTGAAAAACTAAAGCCTGGTGAATTCTAGAGAATTACGCAGATAAAATTCATGATCAATTCCATAAAGTCGATATTGATGCCAATTCCGTGCATTTGATGTTGACGAAACTGTGGCTCACCGCTGTGTTCTCGATTCTGGGGTTATGAATGTCTGACTTTATTGTATTTCCCGTATTTTTTATTGCGGCCCTTTTAAGCGTAATTTGAATCTGCAAATGCTACGGCACATGCAATTATTTAACATTTATTTTTTATTTCAGAGTTTTCATTAATGCCTTTGTCTTGTCTAACAAAATCAACCATTGTTTATTCGAAAACTTTACCACTAAAAATAAATAAATTTAAAATAACAAAGTTTGAATGGAAGATTTAATATACTATTAACTTAATTATAACTGATTGTTCATGTATCACCTAATTTCTTGTAATTTCTTTTGCATTTATTCAAGTATACAACTAAAAGAGAGTCTCCAAAATGTTACATAAAGAAAGCAATTTGGTTTGGCTTTGACCCTTGGACCTATTGGATTTTTCACAAAATTATATTTTGGTCCCTTTAAATTCAAAATGCACTCACGTGAGAAATAGATTCTCACTCTAACAATTCCTCATTAAACATATATGACCATTCATTAGACGGACTCAATTATCGATGATTATTTGCACACTGCCTATTTTCCTTCACTTATTTGTGCTTAGAATTGTAAAGGGGAATACGAAATGCTCCAATAAGAAAACATTTCGAAAATTGGATTTTAACCATTTTTATTTTCCCCACTTTAAGCACAAATTATAATCACATGAATAATGTGAGCGAGCTTGAGTGAAAAAAGTCCAACATAGATAGTGGATATTATTTAGAAGTAAATTTATGTTGCATAAAAGTTGCAGTATATGCACACATTTAATTTAATTTTTTTCATTTCTAGCTTTTCATTTATGTCTCCATCTTATCTAACAAATCCAATTTCATCCAATCAAAAAAGTTGAAGGAATAAATTGCAGTAGGGTTTAGATACTGAGACCTGTTACAATTTACCAAATTTTTATTTTTACCTCTTGAAGCGTAAATTCCACTTACGTCAAAATGTGAATGAGATGATAAAGGGGAACAAAGATAACAAATATTATTTGGGAGTTTCAATTTGAGATGTGCAAAATGCCTAAAACGTGCAGGTATAAAAATTTCACTTTTCTAATTTCCAACTTCCCATTTATGCCTTCATCTGTTCTTTCAAATCATACACTATCATATCAAAAACTTGACGAAGTAAAGAATTTTTTTGGGAGGCACCTTGCGATGTCTCTAAAGTTCTTCCCTAACTCTAATCAAAGCTTTGCTATGGCAGATCGATGCAGTAATGCCTCAGATCCAAAGTTTTTGAAATGTCATGGAGCGAAATATCTTGCTTCATCAGATGATGCGGTTCAAGGAGATGGTGCATGTGGACGGAGGGTCTATCTTCCCTAGCGGCGGTTCTCTCTTCCTCTACTGTGACAGGGCTTCCCCCGTGCGAGTCGGCGACTTCTCCTCAAGGGCTTCTGACCCTCCTAATCAGAGCAACAACTATGGCCTCTTGTCAACCATTGTTTCGTCTGACAGCGTGGCTCTTGTGTCCGTGGCGAGAAGCCAACTTTCCATGTCATTCCTGCCTAAAACCGTGCAACTCGTGGGTGGAAGAAATGGCAATGATAACACCGTATTTTCTGGGGTGGATTTTGGTGTGAGCAGTGGCTTAAACCCTGATAAATTTTTGAATGATGGAAACATTATTTCTTCCCCTGCATAAACTTCCCCTGCTCGAAATGATGGCACCTTTGTTCAGGAGACAACTGACCACACATTCAGAGATGCGTTGTAGGGAAGATGCCCCCGAAACCCATGGTCCCTTCCGCGATTGCTTCTTGTCTAACATTTGGGGATGAAGTTATAAAATCTTAACACTACTGTCATGAGCATGCATTGATCTGCAGATTCAGCAGATTATTGCTTAATAAGTCATTCATGAATGGATCTCCAGGTATTGGATTTTTCTCCTTGTTGAAAGGTTAGACCTTTACAACTAGCAATATCACTTTTGGTGATATGAACAAGCCTATAGGCCTCTTTATTAATAAAAATTAATTCTAAGAAGAAATATATATTAATAATTACGCGGAGCGTTTACTTTGAAGAAGGCATTGCTGGAAAGTGTCAAATTCCGGCGATTAACTTTACATGTTGCCTGATTTTAGATATTTTTTTACAATCCAAGATATTTTTCTACAATCTTAGATATTTTTACTATCCTAGATATTTACAATCCTCAATTCGTTTCAAATCTCTTAACCCTGCTATAAATTTGATATTTACATCCTGCTGTTGGTTAAACAGATCCAAATAGCGCCGATCTTAGCGGCGGAGGAAGCAGGAATGCCCTTTACAGCCAAAGGCAAAACCACAAGAGAAGGGACATAGAAGAGCGGCAGCCATCTCTGTATAAAGGTTGTGGCGGGCTCAAAAAAATCGACCACTGCCATTGCCGCTACGGGTCTTATCAAATCCAGCACTGTCAACACCGAAAAAATGCAAAACATTCCAAAAAGCGCGCTCGGAAACTTGACAGCCGCCGCTTCAAACCCCCTTTTCAGTAGCTTGTCTATCGCCAACATTAACCCCAACGACACCGCCAAATGCACCGCTCGTCCCACCTGAAAAAACTCGCCAAAAAAACCATAGGATTTTAATTTCACGGGTTCACAAAATAAGAAGAAGAATTTTGAGGCGTGACGTTAGGTGAAAGATCACGTGATATTCATTCAAATTACATCTTGTCCGTGCGCATTTGCGCCAGTGAAGTCTGATTCGGTAGCTTTAATTCTTTTCACATGAATTCCGCGTTGTTTTATCAGAACAAAGAGCTTATTTTCGTAATTAATTTTGGCCTGCATTGGCTTCTTGTGATATTTTTGTTTTAAGCGATGTGAAGAAGATATGTGAGAATAATGGGTTTACAGGTGACTTCCAGGCGAGCAGCCATGAGCTCTGAGACGATGTTGATGCTGCTAATGCCGCCATGAAAAATTAATTAACGAGGTTCTATAACCGAGGAAGCCATTTATTCATTCATTTATTTCATCCACTTCCATTCCACTCCAAAATATTCTTCCACAAACGTGTCGCATGCTCTGTGCAAACTTTGAAGCAATAAAAAATATGTTTTGTGATGCATTTGTCCATCATTTGCTCGTTTTTGGTTATCTCTTCTTGCCTCTCTTCATTGCAGGGGTATATGTGTATGTTTTGAATGTTTATTTGCAGATCGAGAGCTATGTTCATGGGGTTTTAGAACATTTTTGTGTGAATCTGATATATGGTCTCGAGATCTTCTTTGTCCATCCTTTCCATTGCTCACCTCTCTTTGTTCCATGGCAGTTTGGTAGATGATCAACATTTTCCTTCTCTGGGGTATCACCATTTTAGTGTAGGCTCTGTTTTACCTTGTTTTCTTTCTCTCCTTTTCTCCTTGGAAGTTAGATTAGGGTTATATTATCTTTCGTGCACTAGAATATCTTGTGGCGAGATAGTTTAGGAAGACAAACTAGTCTTCTCTAGAGGATCATTCCCATTTCTGCAAGTCCCACGGCTTGGGCGGTGATCCAATGATATGCAAATCACACCAAATGACCCTTCCTTAGAAAAGCAAATCCATCACTCATTTTTGGGTGCTATGATTTCACACTAACACATCCTTGGTACTACAGGTTCTCTCCCCAATCCACTAGCATCTTGCCTCTACCCACTAGCACATCGTCTCGCTAACCTCTGCTCTCTATCTATTAGCATGTGCCATCTCCACCAACTTTGTAGAAATAAAAATAAGGCTCAATAATCCTCAAGGCCTTCCTAATCCCATATCTTTGTCTCTTATATTTATCTCTATCTATAATGTCCTGAGCTAGGCCGTAGTCTTATTCCATCCCACTCAAGAATCAATGTGTCCTAAACTCTTAGGAGATCATCTCTCTCTCTCCCTAACGGCATGTCTTTCCCCTCTACTATAGCCTTGTCGGTCATGACTACTTGAATAGTTGTATCCAAATCATCAAGCACCCTCCTCCTCACTGTCGTCATTAGCATCATCCACTACCCGCTATGTTGGTACTCCTCCCTCAACCCAAGCACATACCCATGTAATGTCTGCATTTACTCATTGTGTAACCCCAAGTCCTATCAATTAAACCCATTAATACTTGGATCCACCATGTTGTATACTAGGGACTCACCCACGGCATCATCTATAGGTACAATCTCTCCATCATCATTATGGCCCATAATCACCTATGGATCAATGATAATATAAGGATCTGTCACCACTTCCCTCATAGTCTCTCTATCTCCATCCTCTCATTTGTATTGTATAGGCTTCTTGTGCACTCCTTATACCAATGCAAATTGTTTCCCGACATGATCAAAACGAACTAACTCATGCTCACCCGGTTAAAAAACCTAAATCCACTTAGCCGATTATGAACCCAACAACTCATGTGAGTACTTAGGCTAGATAGATAAATCTATATAATTCCTCCATACTACATCCCCACCTACAATCCGTGTAGCAACTCTTGATAAATCTTGTCCTTCTCCTCTTCCCCACATGAACTTTATCTCGATCTCTATCGCATTACACTAGGAGGCCCATTATCAATCCTCCATGAAACCCCTCTGGATGATCAATGGCAATGTGCTCAAAATTCAAATCATGTCTAAGAAAGGGCACATCAATCCGTAACGACCCAAAAAATCCACACATGAACAACACAGTGAAATACAGGATAACTTTTTTTTTTTTTTTTGACTTGCTTGACACATAGCATGACGCAACATGTCGTCACCAAGGATACAACTAACACTGTGAACAACTTGATACAAGGATGGCCATAAAGGCAGCACGGAAACGTTCACACCTATCAAGGACAATTTACTTTTCTTTTTGACAAGACAACATAGAAGTCCAATCACAGAACACACTTACAGTTAGGGCCATCCACAATGAGATATTCTTGAGAGTTATTTATTTTTAAAGGACATCTTACAATTCTTAGCTTACGTTTTCAAGGAGGCTCAAGATATGATTCATACAATTCATCTTACCAAGTTAAATTTATTCTTTTGACACAGAGTAATTATCTTTAAATCTTCTCTATTATGACCTTTATTTGCTTAATTCGTTTATCAAGAAAAAGGAGTATTTAAATTCCACAAGGCCATCTGCTCACCACTAACGCTACTAAGATTCGTTCTTGCCCACAAGACAACATGGTTTTAAGTTCAACACACTTAGAGAAGAGATACAAGGTGCCTTGGAAAAGGGTTAGAGGGAGAAGGTCGAGATGAAACATTTTTAGGACCTCATTAGTTATTGCCAGTATTTAATTGAAGTTAGGGCTCTTAACCAGAATTATCAACAACTTTACTTAGGCTTCGCTAAAAGTATTAATAAGGAATAAAAATTTACTTTCCAAATGGCGGTGAGAAAGATGGTGAGGTCTCCAATTTGTTTTCTCTGGCTTATTAAATCTTATCATCTTCAAACAACTAACAGTTCATTTCACCTTAGGGTCATTTTACAAATTTCACCGTGAAAGGGATAGTGTTCAATAGTGTAGTTAGGGATATCAAGTTATATACTGTTACTTAACAAGGGATAGTTTCATCTGTGATCACTTATGGAATTACATGTTCTCAAGTTGGTCACCTCTACACCAATTTATTTGCAATATAAATTTTAGTTTAACTTCTATAAGTATTAAACAACCCATTCTATTTTACTTATAACTCACAATTACTAAGTCTTAGAATGATTTAACTCAAGCATTTAATCGTAGGGGTGAAAATTTAACAATATTTATTTACGAAGACGAAATAAGGTTACATCAATTCTTAGAATACCGATAATCCATTAAGGTCACTCAACACGCGGTAACAAATTTCCTTGTATTTTCAATGATATACAGACAATTCAAGGTTCCAAAGTTAAGACGACATAATCCACGATACAATACACTAAGACAATGATCCTCTTTTAAACTTTCCACTGGACGTTAACAAAAGTTGAACAACATAAAAAGGTTTCGAGCAAAGAATCTTCTCAACTGAGGTTGATGACAAAAGTCTACAAATCTATCCCTCATCTACACGCAAAATCCATCTGCAGCAAATTTTCTACAAGAGTCAGTTCACGAGAACTGAGCAAGATAAGGCTACACAAAACCACCATAACTATTATCTAACAATACCACGAAAAGGAAACACTTTATTACAAGAATTGGTTCAAACCTCTAAACACTATTAACACATCAAGTTAAAATGAAGTCTTCATCATGCCAATCAAAGAAGGAGAAGACCTTGTACTTCAGTTAAGAGTAAAAGCAACGAAAGTATAGCAATCGTAAGAGAATGGCCTTTGGCCCTATAAGGAGAAAACAAATAATCTAGCAAACAACAGAATTCCCATCAAGTAAGTAATTAAACCATAATTACAAGATCAAGATTTGATATACACACCAACCATCTAGAAATTTATCAAAGGTACTAAACGCATAGACTAAATTAATATATTTCTAAAAGAACAAAAGTTGATCGGCCCAAGAAAGGGGAAACACGGGTTCCAAAATTTAACACAAAAAGTCATGTATAAATGAGTTTCAAACCGGAAATCAATTAAAGTATACACACAACATAAGTTTTGAGGCGAAAGCAAAGTATATTAGTTTTTGACCATTAACTACAAGATTTTCCAACCATTCAAAAAGCTTCACTTATGGATTATTATGACTTCTTGTTTTAAAGCATGCTAGTAGATATCATAGACATTGGACTTCTTGTTATTGATTCGATCTTTATATGATGCATATGGTTTCTTGGTGGACATTGGATGACGATATTGTATGCTTTTGACAGGGGTTATTTATCTAATTATGACATGTGGTATATTTAATCATATTGAGTAGAATTTGATAATTGAACTAATGTGATGATCGTTTGATATAAATGATATGTGGAATAGAAATGTGCTAGGAAGTGTTAGTGATATCATACTTGCATAGATGATAGTAAATCATGTGTCGTTTATTTTAGATTATATTGTATATTTGGCATGAATGTTTTAATGTGGCCAAGAGGCCGAAGGAGGTATTTTCTGTTCTGCAGGTATATTATATTCACAACAATATTGGGGAGTGGAGACCAACCACATCGGAATTCGAGAAGAATCCAGCTAAGGTCACCATGGCAACAAGTAATTGTGTGTGTGTTAGAATTATCTCTGTAAAGGGAAAATTGTGACCTAGGGATCATGTGTTGTTTTGTTTTAATTTTCCCTTTTATTATGTTAGTATGTGTTGCTCTTAGTAAGTGAAATTTTACTTATGTTATTATTCATATTTCTTGGATTGGTGTTACCCCTTTGTTAGCCATGGGTTGTAGTGGGTTAATTAAGTTAATTTGAAATTGTCCTAAACTAATTAAAGATGTGACCTAAGAGAGTTCATTTATTAGGATTTGATTTACTTGGGATTTTGTGTGGATTGATGTGTGTTTGAGTTTGAGTGTAGCACACTCTACCCCACATGGGAAACTCGAATTTAGCCTTGGAGGCCAAATTTCAAAGCTTGTGGGACAAGTCAAACTTGTCCCACACCTCTTAAAACCCCATGCCAACCCTACCTATGGGTTGGAAGGCCAAATTTAGGGTCTTTTAGGTGTTTTGGGGGGATAAAAGGGTAAAAATATTAATTGCACTTTCTTTCAAAATTTAATTTTGTCCTTTGGGGAAGTAGGCTTAGTTGGAGTGTGTAAGGTGCTTGCTTTTCTTTCAACCACTTATTAATGGTGCATTGGAATTTGATGTTGACCAAATGATGTGGAGTGGAGGGAAAAAGGAGGTGGCATCCTACTTGGAGCCACATCATCCCTCCCTCTCTTTTCTCTATTTATTTGATCCTCTTGTTTGTTTTGGGGGTTGGAAGTTTCATTTTTTTGTCTTGTGTATTTTGGAGAGGAGAGGATTTGGAAGGAGTTTGTGGATTTTGGAGCTTGTTGATACTTGTGGAAATTTTGTGGAGCTTGTGGATGCTTGGTTGATCCTTGGAGGGATTTGAGACTTCATACTTGGAGCAAACTCTACCATGGAAAGGTAGGAGCTTCCCCTTTGTTTGCATTATGTTTCTTTTGTCATATGAATGTATTTTTATGTTGTGTTGAATGTTGTTGTTTGAAATGCTTGTTGGGAATGGGTAGAATGCCTAAGTTGGGAGTGGGAGGAGACTATGGGGAGTTTAAATTGAGGGAGGCATAAGAGATCATGTTCTTGAGGAGGGAGTTTGGGTTGGGTGCCCACCTTGTAAGAGAAATGCTTGCATTTCTTCTTGTTTTACTTTGAGGGAGCCATAAGAGTTGAGGGAGGCATAAGAGTGAATGGAGGGATAAGGGGTACTTGAGGGAGGCATAAGAGTTGTTAGGGGTATTGTGTTTTGCATTGGAGGCTTTTAGGTGGCACCCATTCCCATTGGGAGGCATAAGTGGCCTCCCCATATGTCTTACTCTTGTGGCTTTCTTGGTAAGCCTTGTGACTTGTTGTTGTGATTGTTTTCCCTCTTGTTGTGTTGTTGATCTTGTTTTGAAGGATTATGGAATGAATGTGAAATGTTATGTTTAGTTATGTGGAAGCTTGTAGTTGCCATGAGTTGGATTCTCTCCCATTGTGATGTGGTTGGGGCTCGGGGCCAATGGAGAGGATGGCTTCTCTTCTCCATTGGGTATTTTGGTTGGGAGGAGAGCGTTGCCTCTCCCCTTATTTTGTTGTGAATCAAGCACTATGGAGGAGCCACCTTGTTGATATTTGGAGCATTGGAACCTTGTTGTTGACAATGTAAAACCACCATGTATTTACCCACCTTGAGTGGAGGAAAAATGTAATATTGCTTTGTTTTCTTTAGCTTCCATTATTGTAAATTTGTTTCCACATGAAGTAGAAAATGTTGTAACAAAATGTTGAAGGAAAGTTGTTTTTGAACTTCATTTGTAAGCTTGTAATGGGGATGGAATTTAAAGTTGCAAGAAAGACAATCCATTCATTCTCCTTTAACTTGGCTTGGAACCTCTTATAAATGTGTTGATCTTGTTGAAATGTTGGTAGATCTTGTTTAAAACTTAATGGAAATATTGTAGGTCTCTTTTGTGGAATGTTAGGAAAATTACAAAAAAAAATATACATATTAGATTTCATTTTGTTGCTTAAAAAAAAAAATTGGAGAGTATTGAAAAGTGAGAACATTAATGCATATTCTCTTCTTGTATTATGGAGAAAAGACTCAAATTTTAAATGGCTTCCAATATGCAAATGAAGTAAATTGTGTCCTAACTCTATTATGTGTCTCCTTCATTTATGAATTTCTTATATATCCATTGCAAATTAATAGAGGGAAATGAAACCAATCCTTTTGAAAACCCATGCTATGTTGATTAAATTGTGTGGAAGAAATTCTAATGCAAAGGCTATAAACTTATTAAGTTTAATACCCAATGTTCCTTAATACATAAGAAGGAATTAATATTTTAAATATAACCCATATCTATGTAATATTACCACTAATGGATTTTATTTTTAGATTATTAAATCATAATATATTGATATACCATTAATATCTAATTGTATTAACTAAGTATACAATAATTATAAACTAGTATACTAAAAACAATAGTAAACATATAAATAAATCTAATAGGAGAAATTCACTTATTTTTTTGGCAAAGCAAGCCATGCTCTATAAGCATCTTAACATGAACACTGAAACATGATCGATATATAAATTGTACACGCGTGTATGGTTTTTGCATTTTTGTTTAGCAATTGTTTCATGAATATTCTATATGAAACAGATCCACCTCTAAGAGATTCCTTCCACTTGAGCCATTCTGTTTGATGACGGACAGGATTCTTGTAGAAGAGCTACGCATTAAGTTTCCACCAGGCCTCTATAAACACTCTCACTTTGTCCTTCAATCGATCGATTTTGATAAAAATACCTGAAAGGAGAATCCTTGTAATAATTTTGTAGATGCATTTGATACGAGCACGAAGATAACACCAGTCTATTAGACAACAATCTTTTTGTTGGAAGTGCCTCAAGGCTCTCCTCTGACCGGGACTACCTTTGAATCTTCTGTCAAGCTGTATTTAGATCCTCATCACGTACTACCTCGCAGCAAGACCCACTGAAACCGGAGGTAACACGCCCTAACGCCGGTCAGAATGCTTGAAGGCCTTCACGGCCTGCTTGGAATGAACAGGCAGGACGTTCTTCGGGAGAGCATTGATGGGATTAACACCATCAACTACCTCAGGCCAACGGTTATAAAAAAAAAAACACTATGGCAATGGCTCTTGCTGCTCTCAGAAGGGCTTCCACACGTCGCGTGTTCAAATCCGCCCTCGCTAAAATAAATTCCTTGATATGAATTCAAAAATGGACCATATTCTCAAACATTTCAGCCATTTTAAAGGGCATTTGTGTTATCTCTGGAAAGAAAACTTGCAGACGAATGTTCAAAAGTATCGAGAATCATTCAGAGCACTCCCTTTCGCACACACTTCACACGCAGTACCCAATGAAGTGGAGGATAACTCGCCTAACCACCAAATGCTGGACCTTCTTTTCTTGCGCCCGTAGATCCACATTCTTCCCCCTTTCATTCTTGCGTGGCACAGGGTGGATTAATTGGTGTCTCACGCCACTATTGATGCAGCATCATTTACAACCTCCACATTAATTTGCGGGCAGATGGCAACATCCAACAATAGGCCAACTTGGTAAGTTAAATTGATTTGCAAATCTAAATAAGTAAATGTACATGCGGCGGGTGGAAGTGACTTGCACGCATGGATGAGGATTTTAATGAATGGCGGTGGCCATTAAAGCCACCCACCCCAAGCTTGTCTTCAAACTCAAATTCAAATTCTTATGGCGCCCACACCGACTTTCATAATTATCTCCCTACTATGATTTTAATTGTAAATGTATACATTTCATCTATCATCATCAAAGTAACTTGTCATTGTTGATATATTTCTTACTTAAAGGCATAGAGAAAACTGAGTAAACATTCAATTTAATATTGTCTTGGTATTTATTTTAATTGGTTTCAAGGCATAAACATTGGAATAGCTTGTTAGTTGACCAAATTGCTATAGTTAGTCTTTCTAATCTTGTAAGATAGATTGGGGTTATCCGACTAAGGATTACATACACATCCTACTTTCATTCTTCTCCGGATTACATCTTTCGCCCCTTGTCATCTTAATATGTTTTTTTTTTATTCACGTTTGTATCATTGTCTATTGGGTCTCCTTTTGGGTCTCGAGACTAGTGGTTCTAAAGTTCTAGAGGTATTATACTTCGTTGACTTACTATCAATCATCTTTTATATACGTATAGTATAACTTTTCAACCCAATAATCAACTATTATCCTTCTAATAATTGACCACTAATTTTGAAAAGCCTCTTTTAAAAGAATTTTGTATTTGCAAAACCATATTTCTCTCAACTTGTTATTGTTTTAAATTTATATAGCTTTTATTTACTTATACCTATAGTACATCCTTGTAAAACAATGTAGTATCAGGGCTAAACTTAGAACTTGGAGCTAACTGTAAGGAGTCTTCAAAAAAAAAAAAAAAAATTAGTCGCATTTTCGGGTTGTTGTTTGTGGCGCGTCGTCATCATCGTCGCCGTCGTGAGCGTCGTCTTTTTGCGGCGCGTTACATTTTGGTATCAGAGCCAGGGGTTCGAAGCTTGGACCCTTGGGCACACGCAGAGAACACAAAACAGGAACATTTAACTTAGTACAGAGCAGATCCTTTTAAAATATAAAACCACAATGTTGATAATTATAGGAAACAACAAATTTAGAAAACTGACACAAGACCTAGAACAATGAACTAACTCTCACCTTGATCTGTGCAGGAGGCGCGGATTGGGCGAGGGGTCTCTTCATATAGACCTAGACA
Organism: Taxus wallichiana var. yunnanensis; assembly: GCA_018340775.1. NCBI lineage: Eukaryota > Viridiplantae > Streptophyta > Pinopsida > Cupressales > Taxaceae > Taxus > Taxus wallichiana. The sequence goes on along the minus strand of CM031241.1, from coordinate 189,674,066 downwards.
TACCACCGCTAGAGCAGGCCGTAGCAGCCATTCTACCTCAGATCTTGCAGACACTCCAGGATGTCAATGCTGCTATACGCGGAGAGCCCTTGGGAGGACGACTTGCTAGACATAGTTTGGAGCCATCAGTAGATGCCCAGGCATCCCCTCGACACAGCGAGGAGCACAGGGCAGAGAACTTCCGTGCGGAGTCGGCTAGGGCAGAGTCACCACAGAGAGGACATGGGGACAGGATCTCAGGACATAGGGACAGGTCTCGGAGCCCTAGACAGAGGGAGGAGCATTCAGATAGACCTAGGATTCATCATACGTCAGCTGCAGACCATATCAGGGAGATCCTGAAGCTACGACCATCTCACTATTCGGGTGATACAGGTGGTTTTCAGGCAGAGGCCTGGTTGGTGAGCTTGAGCGGATGCTTCAAGCTCTGCCCTTGTACTAGCAACACGAAAGCTCGTGTTGCAATCCATCTTCTGAAGGATGGAGCAAGAGTCTAGTGGAGGACCGAGGAGCAGAAGCTCCATGTTGACTCGGAGACGATTACCTGGGAGCTGTTTGAGGAGCGTTTCAGGAGCAGGTATTTACCCAGGAGATTTATACAGCAGCGGATAGATGAGTTTCATGACCTCCGTCAGGCATCGATGACAGTAGCTGAGTATGAGAGTCGATTTCTGACCTACTCGATAGACGTCGACTATATGCGGGATGAGCGGTGCGGATTCACGGTTCATCCGGGCCTAAACTTGGATTTAGGTGGCGCGGTGCGCATTCACTTCCCCACGAGACATTAGCGAGAGGCCATGGAGAAGGCCTATATTGCGAGAGGAGACACGGGGAAAGACGCGCGCGAGGCTAGAGACGAGTTCGAGCCGTATCAGCGAGATGCAGGATGGTAGGTCGAAGGGGTCGATTCCTCCTCCACGGGGTGGACGAGTTCGGGAAAGCTTCATTCGAGCCACCACAGCGCGCGACGAGACCCGCCCACCTTACAGACCTCCTCAGAGATTTGATGCACAAGAGGGGCGGAGTATGGGGCCTCCTCCTAGGGGTCCCATCAGGACACAAGAGTGCACCGAGCTCGGTCGGCGGAGCTCGTCGGCGAGAGACCTCGGCAATCCATAGCCGGATCGTCAGGATCTGTATCTCAGTCATCTAGAGTACCAGCTGGAGCTGCTTCCCACTGGAGAGGACCAGGCAGCTGTTATGGTTGTGGTGTTGTTGGACATCATTGGAGAGATTGCCCACAAAACCCTAACAAGGGTAAGATGCAGAGCTCAGAGCCTACTGTTGGAGATATGGCACGGAGTCATCGGATCTACGCAGTGGTCGAGAACCGCCAGGATGAGCACCAGAGTACTGTGATTGAGACGACAGGTAGTATTGGTGGTATTTCCACCTCTATATTATTTGATTCTGGTTCTTCTGATTCTTTTATTGCACCATCCTTAGTAGAGCGTTGTAGGCTGGTGGCAGTTAGGTAGGGCCGTAGTTGGGACGTTGAGATGGCTTCTGGAGCCAAAATTTCTATAGACTCCTTAGTCAAGGAGTGTGTAGTGGATTTGGGACCCTTCACCACTACTTCTGATCTTCGGATCCTTCCATTAGGATCTTATGGCATCATTTTAGGCATGGATTGGTTGTCCACTCACAGAGCTAGAGTGGATTGTTACCATAAGACTATTTCTTGCATAGATGATCTTGGAGTAGAGTCAGTGATATCAGGAGTTAGGAGGGTCGTATCCATTCGCACCATCTCCGCTATGCAGCTTAAGCGGTGTGCGCGACAGGGTTGTCAGATGTTTGCTATTACGGTCAGTGACAGATCAGAGGATGAGTCGAGAGGACCTTCCCTCGATGATCATCCCATCTTATCAGAGTTTTCCGATGTGTTCCCAGGGGAGCTACCGGATTACCTCCCCACGTGAGATCGACTTCCATATAGATCTAGTTCCGGGCGCAGAGCCTATCTCACGAGCACCCTATCGGATGACTACTCCTGAGTTATGTGAGCTCAAGTTGCAGCTTGAGGACCTTCTGGAGAAAGGCCTAATCCATCCTAGTGTATCCCCTTGGGGTGCACCAGTGATCTTCGTGAAGAAGAAGGATGGATCTCTTCGGTTGTGTATTGACTACCGTCAGCTGAATAAAGTAACGATCAAGAATCGTTACCCCCTTCCACGCATTGATGATTTATTTGATCAGATGAAGGGGGCTACAATTTTCTCTAAGATAGATCTTAAGTCAGGATACCATCAGCTCAGGATTGCGGAGACGGATATTCACAAGACAACTTTCCGTACGAGATATGGCCACTACGAGTTCACAGTGGTACCTTTCGGTTTGATGAATGCCCCCGCAGTGTTTATGAGTTTGATGAATGGGGTATTCAAGACCTTCCTTGATCACTTCATGCTCATCTTCCTTGATGACATTCTTTTACTCACTCACACACATGTGAGGAGCACGAGGAGCACCTTCGCCAGGTTCTTCAGTGTCTTCGCGAGCAGCGCCTTTACGGGAACTTGGAGAAGTGTGCGTTCTTTCAGCCTGAGGTGCAGTATTTGGGCCACATCATTTCAGGGGAAGGTATCACAGTCGATCCTTCCAAGATTCGAGCCATCATGGATTGGCCAGCACCCACTAGTGTGACCGAGGTGCGTAGTTTCATGGGTCTAGCAGGGTACTACAGGAGGTTTGTTCAGGACTTTTCTCGGATTGCGCACCCTATCACTTCTCTTCAGCGGAAAGGGAAGAAGTTTTTATGGTCAGATAGATGTGAGCAGGCTTTCAGTACACTAAAGGAATGCCTCACGAGAGCACCTATTCTTGCAGTGCCGGATCCTCAGGGAGAGTTCTACGTTTGCACAGATGCTTCCTTGGCAGGACTTGGAGGTGTGTTAATGCAGGAGGGTAGAGTAGTTGCCTTTGAGTCTCGCAAACTCAAAGATTATGAGCTCAATTATCCGACCCATGACCTTGAGCTTGCAGCAGTGTACATGCCTTAGTGCGGTGGAGACATTTTCTTCTTGGCCGGAGATTTACACTCAGGACTGATCACTTGAGTCTTCGCCACCTCTTCACGCAGCCCAATCTCAACGCTCGTCAGCGGCGTTGGATGGAGTTACTCTGTGAGTATGACATGGAGATAGAGCATGTGAAAGGGAAGGAGAATGTGGTTGCAGATGCCTTGAGTAGGCGGAGACATGTGGCTATGGCCACCTCAGTGGGCACAGATTTGCGGAGTAGGATCTTGCAGCAGCTTCCTCATGATAGTTTCTACCTTGCAGCCAGAGCAGAGATTGAGTCTCAGAGACCCCTTGAGGGGAGATTTGATGGATTTTCATTAGAGGCAGATGGTCTTCTCAGACACAGAGGTCGGATATATGTTCCTAGAGATGGAGGCTTGAGACATGACATTTTGACAGAGGCTCATCGTGCACCTTATTCAGCCCATCCCGGGGTGAAGAAGATGCACGCCACCTGAGACAGTTGTATTTTGGAGAGGACTTCGGAGAGACATAGCTTCATTTGTGTCACGCTGTTTAGAGTGCCAGAGGGTGAAGGCCGAGCATCAGCATCCAGCTGGCCTTCTCTATCCTCACGCCATACCGGAGTGGAAGTGGGACACCATTTCCATGGACTTCATCGTTGGATTACCTACGTCGAGATACCATCACGACGCCATCATGGTCACGGTGGATAAATTGACGAAGGTAGCTCATTTTTCTCCGGTAAAGACCACCTATACAGCAAGTGTTGTGGCACGAGTATACCTTGATGAGATTGTCAGATTACATGGGATTCCATGGAAGATCATTTGCGACCGTGACCCTTTGTACACTTCCCATTTCTGGACCACCATGCAGTATGCCCTCGGGACGAGGATTAATTTCAGCACAACTTATCACCCTGAGACAGATGGACAGACAGAGAGGGTGAATCAGATTTTGGAGGATATGCTCAGGATGTACGTGATGGATCATCAGTCGAGATGGGAGGAGTATCTGTATTTGGTGGAGTTTGCCTACAATAATAGTTTCCAGAGTTCTATAGGCATGGCTCCTTTTCAGGCATTATATGGTAGAGAGTGTAGGACACCTCTTAGTTGGGATAGGATTGAGGACAGGGTTTCCCTTGGGCCAGCTTTGTTACAGGACATGGAGCAGCAGGTTACATTGATCAGGCAGAGATTGCAGGGAGGCGCGGGATGATAGACAAAGAAGTATGCGAGACCAGGCGTATAGACAGATCGCAGTTTTGAGGTAGGCACGAAGGTGTTTCTTCGTGTCAGACCACATAAGAGCCCTATCCATTATGGAAAAGGTTCTAAGCTTGCTCCTAGGTTTGTGGGTCCCTTTGAGATCTTGGAGCGCCTCGGTCCCTTGGCCTATCGTCTAGCATTGCCACCTAGCTTATCTCGCGTCCATGATGTGTTTCACGTTTCTGTGCTTAGGAGATATATTTATGATCCTCTCATGTGCTAGATTGGACCGCATTGCAGGTGTAGGATCGGGGAGGTGATGGTGGAGCCGTGTGCGCATTTTAGATCGCAGGACCCTGGGCCTTCGTGGCAGAGAGATTGATCAGGTTCGAGTCCAATGGGATCGGTATGATGAGACTGCAGCTACTTGGGAGGATGCTACTTTGTTACGAGGACAGTTTCCACACCTTTTCCAGTGACTTCCAGGAGGAAGTCGAGTCTAAGGGGAGGGGGATGTAGTGCCCACTTCCCTTCGACCTCATTTTGTTTTGTTGTTTTCGAGACTGATTACTTCACTTATGGATTATTATGACTTCTTGTTTTAGCATGCTAGTAGATATCATAGACATTGGACTGTTATTGATTCGATCTTTATATGATGCATATGGTTTACTGGTGGACATTGGATGACGATATTGTATGCTTTTGATAGGGTTATTTATCTAATTATGACATGTGGTATATTTAATCATATTGAGTAGAATTTGATAATTGAACTAATGTGATGATCGTTTTGATATAAATGATATGTGGAATAGAAATGTGCTAGGAAGTGTTAGTGATATCATACTTGCATAGATGATAGTAAATCATGTGTCGTTTATTTTAGATTATATTGTATATTTGGCATGAATGTTTTAATGCGGCCAACAGGCCGAAGGAGGTATTTTCTGTTCTGCAGGTATATTATATTCACAACAATATTGGGGAGTGGAGACCAACCACATCGGAATTCGAGAAGAATCCAGCTAAGGTCACCATGGCAACAAGTAATTGTGTGTGTGTTAGAATTATCTGGTAAAGGGAAAATTGTGACCTAGGGATCATGTGTTGTTTTGTTTTAATTTTTCCCTTTTATTATGTTAGTATGTGTTGCTCTTAGTAAGTGAAATTTTACTTATGTTATTATTCATATTCCTTGGATTGGAGTTTACCCCTTTGTTAGCCATGGGTTGTAGTGGGTTAATTAAGTTAATTTGAAATTGTCCTAAACTAATTAAAGATGTGACCTAAGAGAGTTCATTTATTAGGATTTGATTTACTTGGGATTTTGTGTGGATTGATGTGTGTTTGAGTTTTGAGTGTAGCACACTCTACCCCACATGGGAAACTCGAATTTGGCCTTGGAGGCCAAATTTCAAAGCTTGTGGGACAAGTCAAACTTGTCCCACACCTCTTAAAACCCCATGCCAACCCTACCTATGGGTTGGAAGGCCAAATTTAGGGTCTTTTAGGTGTTTTGGGGGGATAAAAGGGTAAAAATATTAATTGCACTTTCTTTCAAAATTTAATTTTGTCCTTTGAGGGAGTGGGCTTAGTTGGAGTGTGTAAGGTGCTTGCTTTTCTTTCAACCACTTATTAATGGTGCATTGGAATTTGATGTTGACCAAATGATGTGGAGTGGAGGGAAAAGGAGGTGGCATCCTACTTGGAGCCACATCATCCCTCCCTCTCTTTTCTCTATTTATTTGATCCTCTTGTTTGTTTTGGGGGTTGGAAGTTTCATTTTTTTTTGTCTTGTGTATTTTGGAGAGTAGAGGATTTGGGAAAGAGTTTGTGGATTTTGGAGCTTGTTGATACTTGTGGAAATTTTGTGGAGCTTGTGGATGCTTGCTTGATCCTTGGAGGGATTTGAGACTTCATACTTGGAGCAAACTCTACCATGGAAAGGTAGGAGCTTCCCCTTTGTTGCATTATGTTTCTTTTGTCATATGAATGTATTTTTATGTTGTGTTGAATGTTGTTGTTTGAAATGCTTGTTGGGAATGGGTAGAATGCCTAAGTGGGGAGTGGGAGGAGACTATGGGGAGTTTAAATTGAGGGAGGCATAAGAGATCATGTTCTTGAGGAGGGAGTTTGGGTTGGGTGCCCACCTTGTAAGAGAAATGCTTGCATTTCTTCTTGTTTTACTTTGAGGAGCCATAAGAGTTGAGGGAGGCATAAGAGTGAATGGAGGGATAAGGGGTACTTGAGGGAGGCATAAGAGTTGTTAGGGGTATTGTGTTTTTCATTGGAGGCTTTTAGGTGGCACCCATTCCCATTGGGAGGCATAAGTGGCCTCCCCATATGTCTTACTCTTATGGCTTTCTTGATAAGCCTTGTGACTTGTTGTTGTGATTGTTTTCTCTCTTGTGTTGTTGATCTTGTCTTTGAAGGATTATGGAATGAATGTGAAATGTTATGTTTAGTTATGTGGAAGCTTGTAGTTGCCATGAGTTGGATTCTCTCCCATTGTGATGTGGTTGGGGCTCGGGGCCAATGGAGAGGATGGCTTCTCTTCTCCATTGGGTATTTGGTTGGGAGGAGAGCGTTGCCTCTCCCCTTATTTTGTTGTGAATCAAGCAAAACTATGGAGGAGCCACCTTGTTGATATTTGGAGCATTGGAACCTTGTTGTTGATGTATGTAAAAAAAAACACCATGTATTTACCCACCTTGAGTGGAGGAAAAATGTAATATTGCTTTGTTTTCTTTAGCCTCCATTATTGTAAATTTGTTTCCACATGAAGTAGAAAATGTTGTAACAAAATGTTGAAGGAAAGTGGTTTTTTGAACTTCATTTGTAAGCTTGTAATGGGGATGGAATTTAAAGTTGCAAGAAAGACAATCCATTCATTCTCCTTTAACTTGGCTTGGAACCTCTTATAAAGGTGTTGATCTTGTTGAAATTTTTGGTAGATCTTGTTTAAAACTTAATGGAAATATTGTAGGTCTCTTTAGTGGAATGTTAGGAAAAATTACAAGAAAATATACATACTAGATTTCATTTTGTTGTTTAAAAAAAAAGTATTGAAAAGTGAGAACATTAATGCATATTCTCTTCTTGTATTATGGAGAAAAGACTCAAATTTTAAATGGCTTCCAATATGCAAATGAAGTAAATTGTGTCCTAACTCTATTATGTGTCTCCTCATTTATGAATTTCTTATATATCCATTGCATATTGTAGAGGGGAAATGAAACCGAATCCTTTTGAAAACCCATGCTATGTTGATTAAATTGTGTGAAGAAATTCTAATGCAAAGGCTATAAGCTTATTAAGTTTAATACCCAATGTTCCTTAATACATAAGAAGGAATTAATATTTTCAATATAACCCATATCTATGCAATATTACCACTAATGGACTTATTATTTTTAGATTCAAATCATAACAATATACCATTAATATCTAATTGTATTAACTAAGTATACTAATTCGAACTGCAGCTAAGAAACAATAGTAAACATATAAATAAATCTACGTAGGAGACGTTCACTTATTTTTTTTGGCAAAGCAAGCCGTGCTCTATGAGCATGCTGGCACGAAAAATCTGTACGGTCGCAATTTGTACAGGCGTGTATGGTTTTTGCATTTTTTTTTTAGCAGTTGTGCTTCATGAATATTCTGATATGAAACAGATCCACCTCTAAGAGGCTCCTTCCACGAGCCATTCTGTTTCTGCGACAGGACCCTTGTAGAAGAGCTACGCATTAAGTTTCCACCAGGCCTTCTATAAACACTCTCACTTTGTCCTTCAATCGATTTTGATAAAAATACCACGAAGGAGAATCCCAAATTTTGTAGATGCATTTGATACTGAGTAGATAACACCAGGGTTAGACAACCTACTTGTTGGAAGTGCCTCAAGGCTCTCCTCACCGTTTGACTACCTGCTATCTTCTGTCCCTCGAGCCTTGTTGTAGATCCTACATCACGCACTCACCTCGCAGCACCCAACACCGGAGGTAACACGCCTAACGCCGGTCGGAACATGCTCTAAAGGCCTTCACGGCCTGCTTGCTTTGAATAAGCAAGGGTTCTTGGGAGAGCATTGATGGGATTAACACCATCAACTACCTCAGCCAACGGTTATAAAAAAACATATGGCAAATGGCGCTTGCTTCTCTCAAAAGGGCTTCCACACGTCGCGTGTTCAAATCCGCCCTCGCTCAAATTCCTTGCCAATTCAACGTATGGACCATATTCTCAAACATTCCGGCCATTTTAAAGGGCATTTGTGTTATCTCTGCTTTGCTGATTGACCTCTCGTATAGGCCGTGGCGGAACTCATGCAAGGATGAGCACTCCCGAGGACAGGACCTTGCAGCACCCAATGAAAGTGGAGGTAACTCGCCTAACCACCATCTGCAACCTTCTTTTCTTGCGCCTGTAGGTTCTCCTTCTTCCCCTTCATTCGCGGCCTGGGTGGATTAATTGGTGTCTACGCCAGCTACATCGGTCTGTAGCATCATTTACAACCTCCACATTAATTTGCGCGGGGCAACATCCAACAACAGGCCGACTTGGTAAGTTAATTGATTTGCAAATCTAAATAAGTAAATGTACATGCGGCCAGGAGAAGTGACTTGCACGCATGGAGAGGATTTTAAATGAATGGTAGGTGGCCATTAAAGCCACCCACCCCAAGCTTGTCTTCAAACTCAAATTCAAATTCTTATGGCGCCCACACCGACTTTCACAATTATCTCCCTACTATGATTTTAATTGTAAATGTATACATTTCAGTACTATCAATCAAAGTAACTTGTCATTGTTGATATATTTCATACTTAAAGGCATAGAGAAAACTGAGTAAACATTCAATTTAATATTGTCCGTACTTATTTTAATTGGTTTCAAGGCATAAACATCGGAATAGCTTGTTAGTTGACCAAATTGCTATAGTTAGTCTTTCTAATCTTGTAAGATAGATTGGGGTTATCCCAACGACTAAGGAGGATTAATATGTTTTTTTTTACATAACACATCTTGATTCACGTTTGTATCGTTGTCTATTGGGTCTCCTTTTGGGTCTCAGACTAGTGGTTCTAGAGGTATTATACTTCGTTGACTTACTATCAATCATCTTTTATATACGTATAGTATAACTTTTCAACCCAATAATCAACTATTATCCTTCTAATAATTGACCACTAATTTTGAAAAGCCTCTTTTAAAAGAATTTTGTATTTGCAAAACCATATTTCTCTCAACTTGTTATTGTTTTAAATTTATATAGCTTTTATTTACTTATACCTATAGTACATCCTTGTAAAACAATGTAGTATCAGGACTAAACTTAGAACTTGGAGCTGGTTTCATAGTTATCATAAACTTACTTCCATGATATCGAAAATACTAGCTTGATCAACATAATAACTTGCAACTCAATCGCCGAGAAGAATTAATACATAAACAAACAGACGAAGGTCTATCATTCAAGTAAGAGAAACATAACATTCAGAGGAGAGGGTACACGCATCCTTTCAACCCACATTCAGTCAATGATAAAAGCTAAAACAAGAAGAAACAAGCAGAAAGGGAAATCTCCCATCATGACATCCAACTGACAAATCAATGCAAGGAAAAGTGGTTCGATTTCACAATATTTTTAAATAAAATAACAGTAGAAAAGTGTAGAAATATCTTTCCTATTTCTCCAGCTTCAACAGGTCATACAGACTCCACACGGGCCAGCATAAAAACAATAGCATGAGACAAGGATGTGAGTACTGCTGCTTGCGATGTCAATGGGCCAAATGTGATAACTGGATAGACAGATGGGGCAGAAAATTTAACAGTTGAGTCCTTTCGCAAATCCACCTCACACCACCTCGTAGTACGCTTCTGCACTGGAAACAACTCGAGGAGATTGTCTTCCATCTTCCCTCGCTTCAGCAGTCCTATGAGATCATCAAGGCTGTTATCAACCAAGTACTCCTTGAAAAAGTCTGTGATGAATAAAAGCACGATGCCCTTGGCCACAAGATTGTCTTTAAGCAGAGGTTGAAAAACCGTTTCTGGTGGAAGCCCAGACAGTTTCTGAGAGAAAGTGAGTGCGGTGAAAATAGCAAGCTTCTTTCTTTCATTTTCCTCAAAAGCTCAAGGGACTGTAAATACTTTCGCATAACATTTTCAAGATTCTTGATTAGAAAAGGTCTCCTGCGTAATATCTTCTGAATATAAGAACAAACGGCAAGATACTCTGCCTTGCAGGTTCACAATTCCAAACAGCAAAGGTATGCCGGTCACATTCTTCAGGCTTTCAATAAAACAGCTAAAATGCCTTGTCTATGCTCTTCAATCCCCAACAAAAGTCGAAGCTACACAGCTGTCACGTTTTCCAGCAGGTTCAATAATTGCAAAGTAAATTGTGCTTTCATGAATATTCTGATATGAAACAGATCGGCCTCTATGAGGTTCTCGGTTGAATTCAGACTTTTTCAAGTATACATCGCCAATGGATCTAGAAACCTGAATAATTCCCTTCACCCGCCAAACTCCATGCTTTAGAACCACGATATGCGAGTCATCTGGATGCAAAGACTGTAACTCCTGCCTAATATTTTCAATACGTGCATTATACTCTGTTGACAACTGCATTGCAATAACTTCTCCTGTAGCCTTGACCAACTTTCCCATAACAACACGGGAATCTCCTAGATTGGCAACATACAGAACTCCACTACAACAACCCCTACTAAACAACATGACCCAACTGCTGCAGTCTGTGGCTTTATAGGCCAAGCCTTTGTAACAACAGACAGAAACCCCTCTTCTGTTGCCAAAAATGCTTTTCGAATCACATCGGCAGACATCCCCGGTTGCTCTGATGCACATCTCTGAAGATGCTGAAAAAATATGCTCATTGATGTAACGAGCAGTTTCTGGCCTCCATGGCCATCATATATCCCAATAAATGTGCCATGAGGGTCTGACTCCGTTGAGGTGAGTGGACCAGATTCCAGCTGACTCTGATCCTCTAATAGGTGATTTGCTTGAACAACAGCCATTGAAAATTCCCCAGCATCATGACGCCCCACAATGTCCTTAAACCACAGAAGACCATCTTGATGCCCCACAATGTCGGCAGTTGTATGAACATGGTGCTGAACAGTAAGCCGCCAAAGAAATCAGTTTCTTCAATCCAGATAACATCCCTCATTCATCCAAGTGAGCCACCAATTTGCTTGCTTTGAAACGGAGAGACAGCGAACTGATCAATTTCAATATCCTGCTGCTGGGATCTTGTAAAGTCAGAATAACAGTGAAAACTCTTGTTCAGCTCCAGATCAATTGCTGCGACTCTCCAAAATGAAAAGGCAAGACAGCTCAACTAAAACTTTATCTCGTTCTTCTACTACAGCTGCAAGATTTTGCAACAACTGATCTCGACTGTGGTCGCGTGCAACTAGAACATCAGGTTCAACACCAACGGTTCCTTGGGATCGCCCTGCAGCAGCTGTCGCACTTTAACTCTCTCTGGAGGCCACTGATTTTCTGGGATAAGTTTACTTCTCTACCCTGTAGCTGCTGCATATAGCGAATCACTTCCTCACGGCACTTTCCTAGGAGAAATTTCGGTTCTACGCTCCACTGAAACTGCCTGTACAGCATGATTTTGAGAGTCCACACCCACCCACGCAACATCAGGGTGATAGACCTTCATTTCATCATCAATGAATCCACTATCCAGAACACGCTGTAGCAATTCATCTGTTGCAGCATCTGATGGAGCGCAAACAAGCATTCGTGGTTCAGGGCAGGAAGAAGGAGGCGTCTAGGAGAAACCGTGAGAAAAGGAACTTGACAGACAAGATTTCGATGCCTTCTCAACCACTCCACATGCAGGCTATCCAAGGGAGATCTCACGCGGTCCGAGAGGATAAGCAAGCAGGTCAAACAAGAAAACAAAAGATTTGCAAATCAGGAAAATCGGTGGGTGCGGCCACCAGCAAGGATTCCATCACGTCAGAAATTAATGTCTCCATCCTCCACGCAGTCAGGAGATAATGCTAACCGAGGCAAGGTAGGTTGGGGCATTACAAATACCGTACCAATTTTGGGACTCCAAGCCCACAAATATCTAAATGGTTGTCTGCAAGTAGGGTAGGACCCCACTAAAACACTATGTGGTGCTCCATCATCTCAAGAACCACTCGGTCATCATCCAAGGAAAATGAACACCTTCAAAATTTGGAAACGTGAAACAAATGATGCCCATCGTCATCATGGTCATCCAAGTATAACTCTTTATCTCGATTGAATATAGCTTTCCATAAGCAAAGGCCCATGATGTAAATTTGATATCCCCACATCCTCTCTATACCATTTATTCATTGCATTAGATCTCTGCCTCGGTAATAACATTACACCCTCTCCCCCAGATAGTAAATCTCGGATGTGGTGTAACGCCATGAAAACAACGACGACGCTCTAAGAACTTGTTTCCACTAAACACATAACCTGAAACTACAACCCCTTTTATTTTTTATTTTTATTTTTATTTTTGCACAATAAGCGGTGTTGAAGAAGTACATTTTAATGTGCGGTATTTTACGTAATTAATTTCTTATGGTACATTAAAATTGGGACATTGGATAAACTAGCGATTGCACTAGTTGTTGCAAATGGACCACGATCGAGTGATTTGATAATTATTTTCAATTTCATACAAATATTAAACTTCCACATCCAATCCTCCGTTGGGGTGTGGTGACAAGGTAGAGTGCAAGCCACTGGGGCAAATTACGTGAAATTGATATCTTTTTGTCATAAAGAATCGAGCAAGTGTGCTTGCCACAGTGATTAAAGATGGGGCAATTTACTCAAATTTCAAAATGTATAAATCGATTTAAAAAGGCTCCCAAACAAGAAAATCAAGTTTGAAAATGACCATGCAATTCAATGCGCTCACTTTTAGTAATAATAGAATAATGCTACATACACACGTGTCGATTCTAACCAGCATGGAAGTTTATATTGACAATGCAATAAACATTAGAAATCAATGACAAGAGTATTCCACATTTGCACTCATCACAGGGTAATTCAACCTACGATGGTATTAACTTTTTGGGGGCATTCGTGAAGATAATTAATTGGATCAAACCTTTTCTTGAACTTCATAAATTCAAGACACAAACATTGAAATTTGGTATTTAGTACTCATATTGTGGGAGAAGTTTCATTGTCACTATTCCTATTAAAATGGTAAAAACATACACCACATAAGCGGAATGAATGCGGTGTCCAATTTCAAATATATAATTCCACAATCAATCCACCAAAGTAATGGTTGGGAGTGGGTGGCTCCAGCCACACTGCCAAAATGTATTAACTCCATTCCTTTGGCGTGCGAGCTACTCTAAACCCAAGGTGCATATCTTCATTTATTCCACTTTAGATTTAGCAAATCTTTTGCCCTTTTGTGGTCGGTCTGCTAGTCTACTCCGTCTGGCGGCCGCATAGATTTAATGTGGTGGTTATTGGATAAAGCTACGGCTAGCGGGGCAAGCGTGTTACCTCCATTTCCAATGGGTCTTTGTGAGGCATGTGCTTGGCGGGGATCCACAGTCACACCTACACAAAGTGGGACAGTCAGGCGGTTTGAGCGCTTAAAACAACCAGGTCATCCAAACATGTTGTTATATTCTCGATGATCGAATGCATCCTCAAATTCGGATTCGCCTCCGGGATATTTTTATCTAAGTCGATTTGGGGACAAGTGAGAGTGTTACCCAAGACCAGATGAAATTTATTACATCGATTCTCTAATGAGACCTTACCTGTTTTATTATACAGCTCGTGGAAAAGAATCTCATAGAGGTGGATCTGTTTCATATCAGAATGTTCATGGAGAACAGTTTGCTTTGCAATTTATGAGAACATCTCATACGTGGGTATGTGCAGTCGCATTACTCGCTAAGATGATTTTACACAGATATAACATCATCCTAATTGTTTTATATTATATGAATGTATGATTTTATATGTATTTTAGCACAGTTCACTTTGCATATAAGAACAGTTCATGCGTAGGTTTGATTGCAGGCCTGTTACGGCCATGCCATAGTTTATGCTTGCATGCTCTTATTAATATAAAAGAAATATTGATAGTATATTGATATTAATATAACTTGATAATAATAAATTCAGTAATTTTAGTATTACTTTAATATGAGTAATATTTAAAATATTAGTTTCCTTCTTAAACATTAAGGACATGTGGTTAATGGACTTGATAAGTTAGAGCTTTTGCATTAAAATTCCTTTCTACACAATCTAATAGGCATTTGAATGGGATTTCAAGTAGATTTGATTTCATTTCCTTTTACAATTTGCAAATAGTTTTACAATGGATTCTTAAATGAAGAAAAACATAATAGAGCTAGAGCTTAAATTACTTCATTGGCATATTGAAAGCTATTTAAAAACTTAAGTCTTTCCATCAACAATACAAGAAGAGAAAATGCACTAAAATTCCAACTTTTCCAATACATCTCTTTTAAGTAACAAAACGAAATCTAATATATATATTTTTTTGTAAATTTCCCAACATTCCACAAAAGAGTTCAACAATATTTCCAATAAGTTTTAGAGTAAGAATTACTAACATCCCAACAAGATCAATACACTCATATGAGGTTCCAAGCCAAGTTAAAGGAGAATAAATAGATTGTCTTTCTTTCAACTTTTAATTCCATCCACATTACAACCTTACTAATGAAGTTCAATACAACTTTCCTTCAAAATCTTGTTACAACATTTTCCACTTAATGTGGGAACAAATTTACAATAATGGAAGCTAAAATACAAAGCAATATTACACTTTTCCTCCACTCAAGGTGGGTAAACATACAAGTTAGTTTCACATTGTCATCAACAAGGCTCTAATGCTTCAAACATCAACAAGGTAGCTCCTCCAATATTTTCTTGATTCACAACAAAATAAGGGGAGAGGCAACACTCTCCTCCCAACCAAGATACCCAATGGAGAAGAGAAGCCATCCTCTCTATTGGCCCCGAGCCCCAACCACATTATAATGGGAGAAAATCCAACTCATGGCAACTACTAGCTTCCACATAAATCAACATAAATTTTCACATTCATTCCATAATCCTTCAAAACAAAATCAACAACACAACAAGAGGGAAACCAATCACAACAACAAGTCACAAGGCTTATCAAGAAATCCATAAGAGTAAGACCTATGGGAGGCCACTTATGCCTCCCAATGGGAATGGGTGCCACCTAAAAGCCTCCAATGAAAAACACAATACCCCTAACAACTCTTATGCCTCCCTCAAGTACCCCTTATCCCTCCATCCACTCTTATGCCTCCCTCAACTCTTATGGCTCCCTCAAAGTAAAAACAAGAAGAAAATGCAAGCATTTCTCTTACTAGGTGGGCACCAAACCCAAACTCCTCCTCAAGAAAATGATCTCTTATGCCTCCCTCAATTAAACTCCCCATAGTCTCCTCCCACTGCCAACTTAGGCATTCTACCCATTCCCAACAAGCATCTCAAACAAAAATATTCAACACAACATACATATACTCATTCATATAACAAAAGGAAGAAAACATAATACAAGAAAAGGTGAAGCTCGTACCTTTCCATGGTAGAGCTTGTTCCAAGTATGAAGTCTCAAATCCCTCCAAAGGTCAAGCAAGCATCCACAAGCTCCAACAAAATTCCCACAAGTATCAACAAGTTCCAAAATTCCACAAACTCCTTCAAAGTCCTCTCCTCTCCAAAATACAAAAGACTAAAAAAAATGAAACTTCCAACCCCCAAAACAAACAAGAGGATCAAATAAATAGAGAAAGGAGAGGGAGGGATGATGTGGCTCTAAGTAGGATGCCACCTCCTTTTCCCTCCACTCCACAATCACTAGGTCAACCTCATATTCCAATGCACCATTAATGAGTGGTTGAAAGAAAGGAAAGCACCTTACACACTCCATCTAAGCCCACTTCCCCAAAGGACAAAATTAAATTTTGAAAAAAGTGCAATTAATATTTTACCCTTTTTATCCCCCCAAAACACCTAAAGACCCTAAATTTGGCCTTCCAACCCATAGGTAGGGTTGGCATGGGGTTTTAAGAGGTTGTGGGACAAGTTTGACTTGTCCCACAAGCTTTGAAATTTGGCCTCTAAGGCCAAATTCGAGTTTCCCAAGTGGGGTAGAGTGTGCTACACTCAAAACTCAAACACACATTAATCCACACAAAATCCCAAGTAAATCAAGCTTAATAAATGAGCTCTCTTTGGTCATATCTTTTAATTAGTTTAGGACAAATTCAAATTAACTTAATTAAGACACTACAACCCATGGCTAATAAAGGGGTAAACACCAATCCAAAGAATATGAATAATATCACAAGTAAAATTTCACTTACTAAGAGAAACACATACTAACATAATAGAAAAAGGGAAATTTAAAACAAACAACACAAGCCCCTAGGTCACAAATTTTCCCTAACCAAATAATTCTAACACACACACAATTACTTGTTGCCATGGTGACCTTAGCTGGATTCTTCTCGAATTCGATGTGGTTGGTCTCCACTCCCCAATATTGTTGTGAATATAATATACCTACAGCAGAGAATACCTCCTTCGGCCTGTTGGCCGCATTAAAACATTCATGCCAAATATACAATATAATCTAAAATAAACGACACATGATTTACTATCATCTATGCAAGTACGATATCACTTACACTTTCTAGCACATTTCTATTCCACATTTCATTTATGTCAAAACGATCATCACATTAGTCCAATTATCAAGTTCTACTCAATATGATTAAACATATCACATGTCATAATTAAAGATAAATAACCATGTCAAAAGTATACAAATATCATCATCAAATGTCCACCAGTAAACCATATGCATCATATAAAGATCAAATCAATAATATTCCAATGTCTATGATATCTACTAGCATGCTAAATCAAGAAGCCATAATAAATCCATAAGTGAAGTAATCAGTCTCGAAAACAACAAAACAAAATGGTGTCGAAGGGAAGTGGGCACCACATACAAGCAAATGTACATCCTTCACAAGAATCGTAATTTCTTAGTAGGTAACCAAAAGCATAGGTGGAAGGATTCCACCACTTTAAAAGAGCCAACATCAAACTACGACATTTGTGTATATGGTGATAATGTTGCATGGCACCAAAACAAACAACCTCAATGTGCTCCAAATTTTCACCTATCATATCAACTCTCACCTCATCTAAAATCGGTGGTATATGATCACGAGATAACCTGTATCCACCTACAAACAAAAATATTAAAAAATTATTAATGTCACCCACAAAAATATAAAAAAATCATCCGAATACATCAAAACTTTTTTACATCAAAATTAACAACATCAGCTAAAAATACCCACAACATCTAAAACATAAAAAAATTGATAGCACATTGGTATTCAAAACCATAATTTTCCATTTGTGAACAAAAATTAACTATACAAAATTACTTAAAAAACAACATTGAAATCAATATCAACATCAATTACATTAAACATTCAATAGAAATGAGTAAATTGGAACCAAAATCATCATCTCTTAGAAATCATATCAATAAGGAAAAATGCAAACTTTTATATTACAGGTGAATTCTTGGTGATTCACTTTAATTATTGGCGATTGTATGAATCATCGGTGATTCCTACGATGCAAAACTACAACATCCGTACCTCCCCAAAATGGAAAAAAAAAAACAAAAAAACTACAAAAATTAATAAAATGGTTAAAATTTCCTACCTCAACTATCATGAGCTTGCACTGCCTAGTCGAAGACGCCATTTTGTCCAAATTTAACCTCTTTCGACCCCTATACACCTTTTTTATACCTTTCTTGCTCTTTAAAATCACATTTAACATGGTAACAATGAGGTGAAATGAGCTCACAATCGGCTTTTGTATCCCAAATTTACCTTAGGGCAATCATCGACGATTGCCTAATCATAAGTGATTTTGTCAATCACTAGTGATTAGCCCCTATTTTAGCCATTATTCCCTCCTTTTCCCTAAAAACATGTCAATCATCACTTTTCACAAGTGTGTCTCACTTTCAATGGACCCTAATCCTTGAAACATTAAATCAAACAAATGAACTCAACATTTGTATTTTTCATTTGTCATGGGACATGTTCCCTTTAGCCCCCATCATTTGACTTTTCCCATTAATTCAACCTTCTTTTTGTGAATCATACGTCTCTAATTGTCGAACCCCTTTGTTCCCCTATCATTTGATTCTTTGGTAGCAAATCTTGTTTCAGAATTCCTTGGATCAAGACCAATTTTGAAACACATCATATACATATACTTGTGTTCCTTGTATTGTGTTATAGTTTGATCACCCATATAAAGGACTCTTCATCATTTTTTTCTGATTCTTTAATGTTAAAACCTCTTGACAAAAAGTTGCACATGTAGACACCGAAAATCTAGACTCCCTCTTTTTTAAACACATGACACCCCACAAGAAATACCCTTTATCTCTATTTAATTAATCAATTAATTTGATTAATTAAATACATACCTTAGACCACATAATACACCTACGATTTTTAATATTTCATATCCACATATGAAAAATCATTATTTTTAAATAATAATACATGACCTAATCATTTTCCTAAATCCCCCTAAATATATTTATTGGAGAAAATCCATTTTAGGACACATCTATCATAACCACCTATACACCTATTAAAATCATTTACACACTCATCAAAATCATCTACACATTTATCCTAAATCATACCTAAATTAGTATGATACAAACCTATTCTATCACCTTCTGAAACAAAAAAACACATCTCTAAACAACCCAACAAACCCATCCCTCGAAAATATGAACAAAAATCTCAAATTAGAAAATTGTTCCAACAATTTACTAAACAAACAACAAAAAGGCCAAAATTGCAGTGATTTTGTAAATTGCCATCGATTACTTAAGACAATTTTGCAATCTTTT
Organism: Taxus wallichiana var. yunnanensis; assembly: GCA_018340775.1. Lineage (NCBI taxonomy): Eukaryota > Viridiplantae > Streptophyta > Pinopsida > Cupressales > Taxaceae > Taxus > Taxus wallichiana. The sequence goes on along the minus strand of CM031241.1, from coordinate 189,654,813 downwards.
TTTGTGATCATCTGTGACATTCATGATCTGATTTTTCTATTGGAGTTTATCAACGTCATTCTACATCAACATGAACATGTTATCATCTAAAACTCTTTCTCACGATCATCAAACATCTTAGAGTTCATTTTGGAGCCTACACATCATCTAGCTACAAACTGCATCAACTCCTTACATCCTTCTCAATCAAGGTCATATATCATTTTATAATTATTTTTCTGCATTTAAGTGTTTCTGTTTGATCATTTGTTACTTTACAATAGCCTCTCAAAAAAATCACAAATCAATTAGTTAAATCCTTTTTTTATCTATATTTTATTGTTTACTAGTAATCACCAGTGATTACTATAATCGCCTATGCTTTCTGCCTATTTTTACTTTCTTGTACATTTTTCAAACTCAGGTCCAACGATGATTATTTACACACTTGCCTATTTTCCTTCACTTTTTGTACTTAGAATTGTAAAGGGGGAATACGAAATGCTCCAATAAGAAAACATTTCAAAAACTGGATTTTAACCATTTTTACTTTCCCCACTTTAAGCACAAATTACAATCACATGAATAATGTGAGCGAGCTTGAGTGAAAAAAGTCCAACATAGATAGTCGATATTATTTGAAAGTTAATTTGTGTTGCAGAAGAGTTACAGTATATACACATGTTTAATTTTTTGTTTTTCATTTTAAACTTTTCATTGATGTCTCCATCTTATCTAACAAATCCAATTTCATCCAATCAAAAATGTTGAAGGAATAAATTGCAGTAGGGTTTAGATACTGAGCCCTGTTACAATTTACCGAATTTTTATTTTTACCTCTTGAAGAGTAAATTCCACTTACGTCAGAATGTGAATGAGATGATAAAGGGGAATAAAGATAACAAATATTATTTGGGAGTTTCAATTTGAGATGTGCAAAATGCCTAAAATGTGCAGGTATAAAAATTTCACTTTTCTAATTTCCAACTTCCGATTTATGCCTTCATCTGTTCTTTCAAATCATACATGATCATATCAAAAAACTTGACGAAGTAAAGAATTTTTTTGGGAAGCACCTTGCGATGTCTCTAAAGTTCTTCCCTAGCTCTAATCAAAGCTTTGCTATGGCAGATCGATGCGGTAATACCTCAGATCCAAAGTTTTTGAAATGTCATGGAGCGAAATATCTTGCTTCATCAGATGATGCGGGTTCAAGGAGATGGTGCATGTGGGCGGAGGCTTTATCTTCCCTAGCGGTGGTTCTCTCTTCCTCTACTGTGACAGGGCTTCCCCTGTACGAGTTTAATAAACATTAATTCTAAGAAAAAATATATATTAAAAATAATAAATAAAATAATGATTAAATTAATAAAAGATAAACAATTGAGAATTTAAATTTAGAATTAAAATTATTAAATAATAAATATTAACAATTTAATTTAAAAATTTAATTAATAAAAATTAGAAATTAAAAATAATATAATAAATAAATAAATAAATATTAAAAATTAAATTAATAAATATTAAAAGTTTTTTTAAATTAATAAATATTAATAAAATTTTGTTTTTAAAAAAATTAATAAATATTAATTTAAAATTATTGTCTTTAAATTAATAAATATTAATAAAAAATTATTGTCTTTAATGAAAATTAAATATTCAAAATATTAGATTTTTTTGCTCCATGTCTATTAATTAAATCCAAAAAAGGTCTATCAAAAAATTAAAAATTAAAAAAATTAAAATCAATAAAATAATTAATTAAAAATGAAAAAATTAATTAAAAACTAAAAAATGAATAAAAATTATAAAAATTAAATTTACATATTAAATTTGTAAATTTAAGTTAATAGAACTTCAAAATTAATTAAAAATTATGTAAAATAATAAAACAAATATTGAAATTAATAAAAAAAGAAAAAATTTAAATTAATAAAAAGTTTAAATTAAAAAATAATAGAATATTACAGATTACTAAAAATTAAAAAATTCACATGACTAAAAAATAAATAAAAATTTAAAATTATTTAAAGGTAAATATTAATAAAATTTATAAAATTAAATTAAAACTAAAAATTAAAATTATCAAAAACTAAATTATCATATTATCATCATTAGTGTCATGGTTATCATCATGTTTTTTCAATTTTCATCATCATCAAATATCATTGTCATCGTCATTGTCAATCGGTTTATAATATGCTTTAATTGTCATCGTTACTCACACCGATCAACTATTATTTAAGGTTAGTGTTTATGGTTTAAATTTAAGTATGCACTATTAACATTTATGAAATGTGTTCGGGGTCATGGGATCCATGGTCCATGATTTAATGTTCAAATTTGAAAGTATGATAACATTAATATTTTAAAATTAGTATTGCTATTATTCATTTTAATATTCTTAGTACAAATATTTATATTATGAATATTAATATCACGAATAATAGTATTAATATTAATGTTATTACTAATATTAATATTATTATAAAAACTTTATATATAAAATAAAATTTATTATGAATGCTATTATCATCACCACCATTGTTGATCATTGTCATCGTTATTATCATCACTACCATTGTTGATCATTGTCATCATCATTATCATCATCATCACCATCACCGTTGATCATTGTCTTCGTCAATATCATCACCACCATCGTCAATCATTTTTTCATCATTATCATCACCACCATCGTTGATCATTGTCATTATCATTATCACCACCACCACCGTAGATCATTTTCTTCGTCATTAATGTCTTCATAATCACCAATCATTATCATTGTTATCATCATCATCATTTTCATCAGCTTCTCAATCAAATTGTTATCATCAGCATCATCATTATCATCGCCATCTAATTTTTTATCTTTATTTTCATTATGATCATCATCATTATCATCACCATCGCCATTGATCATTGTCTTCGTCAATATCATCACCACCATCGTCAATCATTTTTTCATCATTATCATCACCACCATCGTTGATCATTGTCATTATCATTATCACCACCACCACCGTTGATCATTTTCATCGTCATTATTGTCTTCATAATCACCAATCGTTATCATTGCTATCATCATTTTCATCATATTCTCAATCAAATTGTTATCATCAGCATCATCATTATCATCACCATCTAATTTTTTACCATTATTTTCATTATGATCATCATCATCATCATCATTGTCATCGTAATTACTATCATCATCTTTATCATCACCGCCATCATCAATCATTGTCATCGTCATGATCATCACCACCATCATTGATCATTGTTTTCATCATCATCATCATCACCATCATCGATCATTGTCATTGCCATTATCAACACCACCATCGTCGATCAATGTCATCATCTTTATCATCACCACCATCGTTGATCATTTTCATTATCATTATTGTCTTCGTAATCATAAAACATCATTATTTTCATCATCATCAACTTCATAAAATCATCATCATCAACATCATCATTCTCATACCCATTAAGTTTTTTCCCATTATTTTCATCATCGTCATCATCATTGTTGTCTTCGTAATCATCATGATCATCATTATCATCACCACCATCAACGATCACTGTCATCATCATTATCATCACCACCATCATTTATCATTTTCATCGTCATGATCATCACCACCATCTTTAATATTTTTGTTGTCATCATCATCACCACCATCGTCGATCATCGTCATTCTCATCATCATCACCACCATCATCGATCATTGTCATTTTCATCATCATCGCCACCATCGTCGATCAATGTCGTCATCATTATCATCACCACCATTATCGTTCATTGTCATCATTATCATCGTCATCATCATCACCACCATCATCTATCATTTCCACTTTCATCATCATCATCACCACCATCGTCGATCAATGTCATCGTCATTGTCATCACCACCATCGTCTTTCATTTTCATTTTCATCATCATCACCACCATCGTCGATTATTGTCAACAATCATTGTTGTCTTCATCATTGATCATGGTTGTTATCACCACCATCCCAATCATTTGCTTCCCATCGTTGATCATTGTCGTTATCATTTTTTTCCCCATCCCCATCATTGTCATCCACATCGTTGATAATTTTCGTTATCACAACCATCATTGTTCATTGTCATCGTCATTAACATCACCACCATCGATGATCATCGTTGTCATCATTGTCATCACCACCATCGCTGATCATTATCATCATCATTGTGGTCTTTACTTTTTAAATTGTAATAAATTTTAATTTTTTAAATTTCATAAATTATTATCATATTATAGTTCACACCACCAATGCATTCAAAGTCTTACTATTTAAATATACAAAGTCACGCATGTCAAATTATAAAAAAATAACCTGGTTAACTTATGAAAGGTCAACAATATTATTGAAACATAGTTTCAAGTTCTCTAATTTCACATGTGTTTATTTTCCTTCCATACAAAATCTCGTCACATATGATCTCACAACTAATAACGATGCACTGATGAGTTTGTGAGACACCATGAAATGTAAAAGTCCTCATATTGCATCAAATAAATTAAATTTATACAAACGTTAACTATAAATATGTAGAAATAAATACGAAATTACAAAATCAAAATTTATATCACACGTAATTAACAAACCTCAGCGTATTTTCAATGATTCACGTTTAGAAAAATTGATCACCATATATCGCTGAACAAAATTACAGAAAACACACAACTATCAACATATCGAAAAACACATATTTAAGTATTCAAGGATGAGCAATCAATGTCATTCATGATGATGTTTGTCCACATTTCAGCAGACGAGCTTCCTCTTTCTTCCTAATAGAAACATATGCACCTTCCTTCATCTTAGAATAACGCTCATAAGAAAAAGGAGGACATATGCGTAATCCATCAAGAGACTTCACTCTTGATATCACCATGAATGTCAGCCCCTGTCATTCCCTACTGCCTATGTCGATCGTTTCTTTGTTGAGAGTGAGTCCCTGTGACTTGTGAATTGTAAGAGCCCATGACATCTTCAAAGGCACTTGTCTGTGACGTCCCCTCAATACTGGAGGCACTAGTACATATTTCGGGTGACTCAAATCCCATGGGACACTGACGTAATTCTGAAACTCCACTACAAAAATATCGGCAGATCTGGAGGCTTCGTCCCAGGGAAATACACTATGTTCTTCACTTGCCCAAGAGATCCATTAACTAAACCTACCTCCACCCACAAATTGCACACCAACATAACATGTTGACCATTGCAAAGCAACACCTAACTCTCTAACTGGTCATCTTCACTTTCTCCATATGTCACCCTTCTCACATGGGTTGCAACAACTCGCGCCACAGGAACATTCAATTTCTTGAGCATGATCCTATTATGAAACGTCACTTGCACATTCATCGAAAACAAATGTCTAGAAGATTCAAACATCAAAATTTCCTTTACACCAAAGCACGAATCTGTTCTGGACATCAACAACTCCCAATATTTGATCGTGGGATTCACATTTCTCAAATTACATAGCAAGTTTCGAAACTTCACCTGATCCACACTATCCCCTTCTTGACGAAAAATCGTGTCGAGAGTCACGACATGAGAAAAAGATCTCCATAACTTTTTTCCCTCTGTGTTTCCTACATACATCGGTATGTCCTTTACGGGGGGAGTTGGGTAAGATCTCGACAAGAATTACAGACCTACCTCCAAATATGACATTCTCGTGCAAAGGGAATGCTTCTCGCAAGCGAATATCAATTTTTTTCAACAATTTTGGACCCACAAAACTCATCTCATCAATAAGAATGTATCTATAATGTCTCATCTTGCTCTTGAAATACATCCAATGTCTGTCTATTCAAACATCTCATGTCACGCAATGGAATTCTCAATGATGAATGCATTGTTGTAGCATGGATGTTGAAAGAAAAAATCCTGTTGGTGCCAAAAGAAGAAGAGGAGTCTTACCTGTCATGACAATGTTTGCCAAGAAATTCTTAATGCAATTAATCAAGAAATATTTTCCCATCCTTGTATTATCATTCATGGAACCCCACATGAATCCATGGACATGTGTAGATCCTCGATGTTTCCACTCAAACCTACAAATACCATGCCAAACAAAACGTGGCTTACAAAACCATTTGTTCACAATATTGAAAATGGATCAGATCACTACAAAAATTTTAAAAAAATCAATCAATAGATACAACTACAAACTTGTACCAGTAATCCTTTACACCAATTAGTTTTGTATCACCTCTTCATGAAATATCTCAAATCTTTTGTGCATGTAAGTTTCGATGATATGAGGATAATCTATCACATTCTCAATCCTCCACCTATACGCCCTCGAAGAATTTGAAGGAGGTTCCCCAGGCATCAAGTGGTGCAAATCAAACCACTTTGTGTCTGCTGCGGTAAGCGTAAAAAAAGAGTCGGGCTACCCAACCGAACAATCATATCCATCAGCTCACTACGACACGAGTACCAGTAAGACCTAGTCCCACGAAGCTTTGTTCCAAAACACATCAGTTGCATTATTAATGTGACGACGCAAGTCTTCAATAGTCGTGGGAACACTATCCTCCAAATTTTTCTTGACAAAAAAAGAAGTTGTGGCTTGACTACAGTGCCGCATTTGTCTATTATATGCACAATATCTAAATCTTGGGTGCCTTCCAAACCTATTGTCATGATACCTTATAAAATGCTTCACATAATCATGAAATTGTACTATTCTAATCCTCGGATGCAACCATTCAGCATCTCCCATAGGAAAGAGGGTCGGAAATTCCATGGACAACATGCCCTCTATGTTGTATTCATTTATTGGCAAAGACCCAATCGGTGGCCAATCGACAACATCGACCAACCTCAAATCCGTATTTTCAACAAACAATCTAACTTCCTCCATCTCCCTTCATGGATTAGGAAGCCTTAAAGCAAAATGATGATGGACGATTATGTACTTGTTCTTCTTCGAAACACTCACTTTATCCATTGTTCCTACTCTCCCAACGTGCTCATATTATATCTCAGATTCCACCCGATGAATTCTTTCTGATACATCTCCCTCTACTTCTGGGAGATCTTCTAATGCTATGTAATCTATCTCCATGTCTTTGTAATACCTGTCATTACAAATTTTGTAACGCAAAGCATCCAATACATGCGAGTGACTAACAATACATTCATACTCCCTCTACCCAGTGTTTCTGTCTTTTCACTATAAGAATATCCACATCCTCTATTCGATGAGGAAGCAGTCTAGCAATAGAAGATACATCCTGGGGAAAGCAAATAGTGTGTCCACTATATTTTCTTGCACCGCCACCACATGCATGAGTTACATGTAATATGGGATTCACCCGCATCATCACATTTCTTCCACTCCATGCGGTACATGCAACACTTCTAGCTGATCCCCGGGATCCATATTGTTCCACTTTGAATATCGATGACCACCTCATTCACACTTGCATCTCTTGCAAATAGGTCCTTCCACTGAAAGTGTCACAACTATACTAGGATATGACTCTTTACATATAGAACACATCTAAATAACTTCAAGTCCATCAATCCTTTTCAAAAATTCACGATGGGACTCGAGCATTCTATTCAATCATACACCATAACGTGATGAGTAAAACTGTGTGTAACTCTGATTTGGGTAATTATTCACACCACTTATCGTAGGCATGTTTCGATGTCGAATGTCATGTTCTAACTCAATATCATGCTCACCATCCCTGGGATAGTGGATGTTGTTGTTCCCTACTGAATGTGTTGCATGACACTCCATATTCTCCCTATTCACAGACCTCCCACCCTCACCATCCACATTTGCAAAAGAATCCATATAATTCATTTTCCTGGGTAAATTCTAATCCATATAATTCATTTTCCTTCTCCAAATGCTCACGTAATCACTTTGGATCCCAACACGCAATTCACATGAGCTCGATGCTCTTGGACATGTTTTGTCCATTCCATTTCAATAAGACTTCGGATAATATATCTCCTCGACAACCTAAACACAAATATCTTGAGTCATAAAGACCTAATAAATCCACCATCTTTGACGTACATCTTATTTTAATGCATAAATTTTTAAAAATATATCACAAAGAAAATTTCACCATGATTCATGACCGATCCATTCCTTTTTCATCCAACATTCCAATATTAGATATTCCAAAGAAAATTCCTACAATGAACCCCATAGCTTGCTATGTTTATGTATAACAATAGCAATTTGTAAGACATTTTTAGAAAATTTTGAAAATTCACATATACATAACATTCAAAGACATTTTGGTTAACAAAAATCTAACCAACTCCAACCAACTGCAACAACTCATATTTTATAAAATTTCAAAAAATTAGATATACATAACATGTAAAGACATATTGGTTAACAAGAATCCAACCAACTGCAACAACTCATATTTTTAAAACTTTAATAGGGAATCTATCAACTAGAGAATAAAAACACACCATCTTTGACGTCTCATATTATTTTAATGCATATTTTTTAAAAAATATATCACAAATAAAATTTCACATGCACATCGTTTCGCGACTGAGTTGTTGTGTTGCTGCTGTGACATTTCATTTAACATCGATGAGGAATATCAGATATTCCAACAGAAATATCCTATAATGACCCTCTCCCGTAGCTACAACTTCCACTCAGCCCCACATTTATGGGGTGCGCATTTGTCTCAACTACAGCAGGCACAATTCTCACATTCAAAGAGTAATCTCTATCATTGTCTCTTGATACTTCCTATCGACCATCTCGATCTTCAAGTCGCACATTGACATCTGGCATGACTCTTAATCTATCATACGACGGGGGAAATTTTTCACAAGATTGTACACCTAACCTGGGTACAATGTGTAACTCCATTCCAACATCTGAAGAGCGTAGAAGGTCTGCACTAACACGTTCAGTCAAAAATGTGTACAAAGCCGACCACGTATCTCCTTCATTTTATCTTTCTCTCGAACCTGCGACTTAAGGAAACGATGATGATCGTTGTCCCTCTGACATTTTCTAGGAGACTTTCGTTTCTTACCGCTACAAACAGGGGAATGTTCCTTCATTACCTGCAAGAAAATGATGCATTAAACAACATTGTTTACATATATATGAAATATTCAGTTCTTAAAAATACAGGAAACAAACACATCAAATAATACATTACACTTAACATTACATCATGAACACCAACCGTGTCATCACGTGATAACAATACATGCATCTCTTCTCCAACATAATCACTTTGGAGATATTCATTCGATGTTTCTATCCTCTCTAAAGAGGAGTTAGCATTCACATTATCTAAACACACCTCCTTTGTCGTATCTGTTTCTCTTCTAACCTTTGAAGATAACAAAACATCTACACTAACTTGTTGGCCTGACAAATACATATAACCCTGACCTCCCATCCTTTTCATTCTTTGTTGTTGTCTAATTTGTGACCTTCAAAAATGATGCTCAACATCCTGTCGAGAATTTCCAGGTGAATATATTTCCTCATGCATGCCCATAGTGGCATTCTCACTCAATGACTGTAAAATAACAAACATTGCAATAAAACAACCATCAGGACATATGCAAGACATATTTTTCATTAAATGAGTAACAAAGACATTAAATAGTAAAAAATGTAACATTACAAGATCGGTAACGGTTTCTGCGTTACGCAACAATGAATTCCTTTCCCCATGTGAATCCCCTACAGGATTAATCACAACAGTCGATCTTCTCATTATGTCAGACATCGGAAGAGTTTTTCACAACGTTACTCTCACCTGACCATTCACAACCCGTAGGAAGTATCGCACCCATAACTCTTTCATCACATCGATCAACATCACTCAACGATCCTATCATCACATTATTTTTCTTTCTTGTACATGCATATTTGCGTTCCTCCATCATCTACAGTAAAATTACAAATTTAACGTAAAATCTTTCCAAAACACAATTATTATTAACTGAATAATGCACTATGTGAAACATGGATGGTAAAATCTTCAACAATTAAACTAGTAATACACGTACATCAAAATGCAAAAATACAAGACAACACATTTAAGTATGTAAAATATTCCACACGAACACGAGATACACGTAAACATATAATGACAACTGAGTAAAGTTTTTCACCAAAGGGAAGAAAAAACATCAGTCAATACACAAATTATGTAGGTGAGAAATATTTTCACAACCAGGAATCAATGGCATGAAACCCACACCAAGAACTACATCTCTACAATCCTCTCTTGTTGGGAAATAACATCCATAACGTTCGACGTGCACAATTTCCTAAAACCCAGAATGCAAGTTTTTCTATCCAAATCATAAAACATGTATGGGATTTGTGCATATTTGCACATAAGGATGATGGATCCAACCGACTGAATAGCCACGTACCCTGGACATTTTTCCTTCATGTCTCGAGAAAACTCTATCAAATACTTCCACACAAATCTAAATCCATCTTCAAACACATTCTCCTCATCACGTTCGAAACCCATCTCCCATTCTTCACCTGACATTGCTTCTGCATCCCGGAGCAACCACACACAAACTTCACCCACACCCATACTCACGATGCATAACAAATTATTCTCATGGACAGCCAGACACAATGACACAACATCACTAAAAGGAATACAACAAAATTTTAACTTCCGATGTACAACATCCAACAAGAAAATGGTGTACTCAATTTCAGAGAAACAATTCAGCTTTTCCTTCACCCAATACATCCTCCCACCACAACATGTTGCACCAATAGGAGGAGTCACTTTAGGAACAATGGTATGTGTCGGCACTGTCAACACACTCCAACAATGAGACTTGCTACAATATATCTCATACACAAAATCTGAAGATGACAAACATCGTAATGCAACGAATACGTACTCGTCATCATCAACATCTTCAAACAAACAAACACATCTGTCAATTCCTACATCGATACTCCCAATTCGCATCACTCCACCCGTGAACGGGTTTGCAAGAATATACTAGTCGAGCTCCAAACTCACAAATCAGAAAGGATAACAAAACAAGAGATCCAATCATCATATGTATCCTCAATCTCTTTTGAAAAGGGGCCCCACTTATATACAAGCGTGAAAATATTCCATCGTCATCCAAGTACAAAGGGCCATAGAACCCCGTAACATCTTTCCATTCTGCACCAAAATCCAAAGCACCGGATAGTCGGATCTTCCACAATATAATACAGGTTCGATGAATCTAATATAAAGTTCCACAACCTACAAACAATCCTCATACGCACCAATTCTCTAAAAGATAACTTCGAAAGTATTTTCTTCACGACATCGTTAGGTAATGTGGCACAAGTTCCAGATTCCATTTCAAATAATGCTCCTACAATCAAACAAGCAAGTTCAGAACATCTCATACAAAAGTGATACACAACACCAATCAAATACATTAAAACTAAAAATGCAACATTTCAACACAAAAATATACTTTTCTTCATATAACAAGACAAATCACGTTCCAAGTCAAAACAACAACAAAAAATCACTATTACAAAATCATGCAGACAAGTGTTTAAATTCCACGCACATAGTTCAAGAAAAACAAAACATTCAAATTGGAAGCCAATATTTTATCATGTGCGTAATTTAATACCAAAATAAAGATAACAAAATACGATAAAATTAATAACTCGTAAACATTAATAAAAAACACGCCTTCCAAACGTCTCCATAAACACCGGCATTCAACCAACACCGATTTCTGAAATCAGGTCGACACTGTCGGGACCAGGCATCAGTGCCATGAAATTTCCACTGATAATTTCTTCGGAGAGATCATCAAACGCAGGAAAATAGACTGCACATGAATCAAAACCTGACAAAGTACATTGTACACACTCTCCCTTGTTCATATCATAATACAAAATAGATGGCCCACACTTTTCATACAACATGACAATATGTCCCGTGCTCACTTCCGGCGTGTACCCAATGCAATTTTTGTTGACGTCAACTGTCGCATCCAATATACACTCCCACGATATTTCCCACTAACACACAATGGAATCATACGTTTCTTTCAACAACCAGACACTCAATGACGAGTCGTCAAGAATACATTTTACATGATTCCCGTGTAACACCAAACACATACCACGTACACTAGCAAATGGAGCCACAGAAACACACCATTTATTACAAAACACATCAAACGCATACAACGTATAAACGAGGGTATCGTGATCATCACATTCCGCATGCAACCGGTACATCTTCCCTCTGTTACAAACTACATTGCGAGGCACATGAACACCTACAGGGCATCTGTTACACACCAACTATTATTGAAACTACTTTTCATGTAACACGCACCACCAGATACCTCATCACAATTTTTAAGTGCAACCCATCCATAGTTTCCAACCAAAGCATCTCCACACAACACAAACCAACCATGTATCCCAAGTTCTATCGTTCCCAACTTTTTTCCCTCGGAGGTAAAAGGATTAAGGATGAAATTCATCCAATAAATTCGTACCAAATTTCTCGCTTCCAAAAGTAGGAACGGGCCCATCGAAGAAATTATTTCTTTTCTGTATGGGCTCCCGATGACCCGTGAACACAAGTGACTTACTCTACCTCGGTCGTTCAAAAATAAAACATATATACGGTCCAAGAAGGAGTGCCACTTTTCAACCAAGAAGAAACCAAATGTTCCACAAATAAGATGGCATTTTTAAATAATGCACTTGACGGAGACAACATCTCATTCCATTCTTTGCACACAAGGCGAAGATGAACCAATAAGACAAAAGGAAGTCGTGGAAAAATGTGCTCACAAGCTATTTTTGAAGGGAATCGTGGTGACATTGAACAATCCATAATTCTAGGCTTGCTGATTACACAACTTAGGTATTAATTGTCTTCTAACCAGGTTATGATATAAATTTTAGCATACATAGACTTTAGCAGTAAATAATTTCAATAAACCAATAGCAATTTAAAGCAATGACAACTATTCATTTCCGAGTTGACAAGTTTTCCCTTCCTTCATATTTGCAAATATATATGATCAAAGAATTTTCACCGATTCCAAAATAAATTCACAATTACTAAGTGAATATAAGAGTGCCCCATAGAATATCTACTACACTTGGACTAGAAGCTAATAATTATTCAAAACCAAGTAAGAAAATTTTCCTATTTTATTGAAGAAATTTGAAAACGGTTGGTTGGTTTTCATAAGGATAGAAAAATGCGTTCACAAGCTATTTTTGAAGGGAATCATGGTGAAATTGAATGATCCATAATTCCGAGCTTTACGATTACACAACTTAGGTATTAACTGTCTTCTAACTAGGTGTAACGCCCGCTAAAGACGATGCCATGCTCATGACTTCGACTTTTGGATGAGGCCGAAACAACCATCCCGAAAAGGCGACAAACTTTTTTTTTTTTTTTACACAATAAGAACGTAACATGGTTATAAAATAGTGTTTAATCAAGATCACATTTCTTAAAGTAGGTTAATCGTATATTTTTTTTTGAAAAAAGAGAACAAGGGACTCCTAAGAGTAAAGAACATAAAGCTCATGCACCAACAAGGGTCTAGATCTCAACCGATGACTGATAACCACACAAATCTACTAGCACTTAACTACAACCATACGGCTACCATTTTAGTACAATGTAGAGCAAAGAAAGGAACACATACAAGCAACAATGAAAGGTAAGGAATACAAATATCACACACAAATGATTTTAGCCTTCCGAATAATTCAATAATTACCTACATACCCTGGCCAAAATAGCTGTTCCGTTTCAAACCACACAGCTCGCAAGTTAAAAGCGTATTGCCAAAAGCCTACCACCCAACTCATGCAAAGCCTAGTCTATAACTCCGCACTTATTGTTTTTGGTAGCTTAGAACTTTGGACTGTCCTCTTTAAGCGGTTCATGCTGACCCATCAACTACTTCATTGCTGCGTGGAGACACAATAAAATGTTTAGGTTGGAAAGGAACTGATTGGGGTGGTTGGCTCAACCAACACCTGTAAAAGAAAAGGAAAACATTAAAAATCTGTCCCCCTTGCGTGCCGCTCTAGGTTGCTTCTGTAATTTAATGATTTAGATATGCAAATCTCCTCCTCTCGGTCTGTTCTACCAGTTACCCTGGGCCACGTGAGGAGGTGGAAAATCTCATAGAGGTAAGTCTGTTTCATATCAGAATAATGCCCTAGAGCAAATTCTTCGACAAATCTAAATCCTCCAGCTGCGTTAGATTACTAGAAGAAATTAGGAATTTGGCCTTCCAGTCTACAATTATATATCCACAACTGCCGCAAGTGGTTGGAGGAAAAATCCAGTCCGCAAACTCGTGCATTCCAAGAGTCCGTCGGGAAGGGCCCTTGAAAGCATTCCCGGGAGAATCAATGCCTCGCACAGCTTAGTCCGCATATTGCAGAGGTCGATTCCCCAAATTGAGGCGTCCGTGAGATTAAGTGTAGTCACGGCATTGGATTTAGTGCAAGAGATTCCAGGTCAAGCGCAGCGGATTGTCGTGGGATGCATTCCGGTCGATCAAGGAATGACCGGTGTTCGTCCATTCCATTCTGTCTCGCTTAATGTTGAGAAGATTTGTGCCCTCCCGAGAGATGCAAATCGGGGAGAAGCAAGAGGAAGAGGGAGAGGGGGAGCATTCGAACCCATGCTTGTGAGCTCCTCGGAGCATCATTGCTTGTCTATTGCAGCGCTCTTAAAATAGACGACCACAGAACTCACTTTTGCAAGCATTGCAGCAATTTAAATATTCATTTGTGATGAGTCAGGCGCTTTGTGTATCAAGTTGTCTATCAGGCATATCTCTGCTGAAACGTATCATCATTTTTTTTTATATTAGCAGTTATTCTCTTAGACACGATTTAAGGGTGATTGACTGGTCTTGATTTTGAGACTAACTTTACATTTGTTTGGGTAGTTGCGAGGCCTGCCATGCAGCTTGATATTTGTGAAGCTAAGACCACTCGCAGTGTCCTAAACTGTAAAAAAAAATTTTTTAAAATACTTGTAAACATTGCAACAATTTAGTTATTCTCTGTGACAGTCAGTTCTTTGTGTAATCATTTTTGTCATTTCAATGGAATATAAATTTTGTCAAATGCTAACCGTGAAAAATGCCTTCATTCCTTCTTGTTGGCATATACTTTTTCAATTCAGAGAGTAGCATTACAGGTTACCAGTGTAATCTGGAGATCATATGTATGATGGTTGATAACCTCTATAAAGGGAAAGATATTCGTAAAAAGAAAAATTTAAATATTCCTTGTGGAGACTGGATTGACAACGTTGATAGACAATCTTCATAATACTTAAACATGGATAATAATTAAAATATTAGTTTCCTTTTAATTGAAATGTGGTGGTGACTTATTAAGCTAGAAACTTTGCATTAGGATTTCTTTCTTCACAATTCAATAACATAACATGGGTTTCCAAAAGAATCGATTTCATTTCCCTTTTTACGATTCGCAAAGGATTCACAAGAAATTCTTAAATGAAGAGAGAACATGATAGAGTTTGGGTGTAATCTACTCTATTGGCATATTGGAAATTCAATAAAACTTAACTCTTTCCATTCATACTACAAGAAGAAGATATACACTAATAGTATCACTTATCAATACCTCTTTTTTTTTTGCAACAAAATGGAATCTAGTATGTATATATATTTTTTTGTAGATATACTAACATTCCACGTAAGAGTCCATCAATATTTTCATTAAGTTCTAAACAAGATCTACCAACATTTTAACCATGTGAACTTTTGGGCAAATATAGATTACAATGTCCCCTTTTTTTTTGAAATGAAAACAAGATGTTACAACTTTCTTTCACATACAAATTTTACAACAAAATAATACATATAAAGGAAAAAGGAAGAAGTCTTCACAAGCTCCAAGGTGTTCTTCATCCATGCTCCAAATTCCAAGTGTATCAATCACAACCAAGATAGGGGGAGAGGCAACACTCTCCTCCCAACCAAAACTCAATGGAGAAGAGAAGCAATCTCCTCCATTGACCCCCGAGCCCCAAACACAACACAATGAAGGGTGGTCTCCAACTCAAGGAAACAATACTTGCTTCCACAATACAATTTCTTCACAACATTCAAAGCTAAAATAGAAGAAACAAAGGGACACACAAATAACACCAAACATTTCACAACAAGGCTTTCATCCAAGCCAACAAGAGAAGGAACTATGGGAAAGTTTTCCTTATGCCTCCCATTGAGATGAGATGCCCATCCAAAACCCTCCACAATAAAACTCAAGCCCCTATGACTCTTATGCCTCCCTCAAGTACCCCTTTTTCCTCCCATACTCTTATGCCTCCCTCCTCTTATGGCTCCCTCAAGAACAAGGTAAGAATGTGAACATTCTTACCCAAGATGGGCATCCCTCTCAAACTCCCTCCACAATATCCTATTCTACTCTTATGCCTCCCTCATGAGTTTTCCCATAGACCTCTCCTACACTACACATTAAGCACTCTATCCATTTTCACAATACACAAAAGTAAACATACATTATTCACAATTTTAGCATCAACAACAATATGAAAGCAAAAAAAAGAGAAGGTTTCCTACCTCTCCATTGGAGGAGCCTAAACCAAGAAGCTTTGTCAAGCTCCCTCCAAAAGCAATCCCAAGCATGCAAGTCCAAGCTCCTTCTTTTTGCTTTCTCCCAAATCTTTCCTCTCCCAAAAGAAAATAAAAGAAAAGAACTCCTCAACAAAAACCTCCAACCCCCTCAACAAGAGAGGAAGTTTCCATAAATAGACAAAAGGGAGAGTGAGGGTGATGTGGCTCCTTGTAGGATGCCACATCACACATCCTCAAGACCACCTCCTTTTAGTCAACTCAAAACCCAAAACATTATAAATGGGTGGTTGGATTGAATGACAACTCTCTTCCACATCCATCCCTTCCCATGTGTCTTAAGGCACAAATAAATGCAAAATGAAGAAAAGTGCACTCCAAAGTCATATTTCCCTTCCCAAAACAATAAATAATCCCCTTTTTGGATTCCCAACCCATAGATATGGTTGGTAAGGGGTTTTGGGAAGTGTGGGACAAGTTCAACTTGTCCCACAAGTCCCCCAAAATTGCCCTAAATCTCAAATTCGAGATTCAAGGATTTGGAGTGGTCAACACTCAAAACCAAGCATTCAATACATGAGGAAACACAAGGCTCAAGGAGCCAACCATCAAAATTAATTACATCCACAAGACTTCCCTCCAAAACTTAAAATTTAAAACAAGGTGTTAAATTAATTCTAAACATACTTAGCAAAAGTAATTTTTAAAAAGATGTCACAAATAAAATCACCTACTAAAGTAAGTTAAAACAAGTAAATAAAATTCTTACCCCCTTGGTCACATTAGAAAATTTCCCCCTCATGGAAATTTTCTCAACACATAAAAGAACAAAGGTAACACAATACAATTTACTAGTTGCCTTGACGACCAATTGTTGTAACCACCCGACATCCTGTTGTGTTTGGTTCCCAATCCCCCTCATGGTTGTGATCATGCTGTGTTTCCTGCAAAATACAAAATACCTCCTTCGGCCTTGCGGCCATGTCAAAATGTCCAAAATAACCATATGCATGAAATTTATTAACATCTATACGTAATTCAATTATCCATTATTCCAAGGTTTAAATCACAACTTAATTATGCATTTCATCATTATCCAAAGTTATAGTAATTGTAAATTCAACAACTACATTCTATTTAACATGGCGAACAAATCCAATGTTAGAACACATGCAATATATCCATATAAAAATAATATCGGTATCCAATAGTCTATCCATGAGTCAGTGTAGATCATACTGAAAACAAAATCCAATAATAATCCAAATGCATCTAGTCACCAAACATTATGCTAATCAACATAAGTATAAGTCATGTCCATATCCAAAGTCTGCATAACTCAAAATGATAATCAACTAAGTGTCGTAGGGAAGTGGGCATTACACCGGTATGATATAATTTTGGAATACACAGAGACTTAGTAAATAATTTCAATAAACCAATAGCAATTTAAAGAAATGACAAATATTCATTTTTACGAGTTGACAAGTTTTCCCTTCCTTCATATTTTCAAATATATATGATCAAAGAATTATCACCGATTCCAAAAATTCCTATTTTATTGAAAAATTTGAAAACGGTTGGTTGGTTTTCATAAGGATAGATAAAAATTATTGTAATTTGACCATAAAATTCATACAGTTTTTTCTTGAAAAACCTTTAAAAACATAGAAAAGTAAGCGATAAAATTGTGAGAGGATTTGGCATTCATGAGTTTTGAGATTAGCGTATGAAATTTCATATTGTAGGCAACAAAATATACTATCTATGGACCAAACTTTGTGATATTTTTCAAGCAAGAAAATGACAGGAAATGATGGTTGGGGATTCATTTTGAATCCCCAAATTTTTTAACTCCCCTTATTTTTAGCCCTATTCGGAAATCCTTCTTAGCTCTCGGATTGAAACTTCAATTCCATTATTCGTCGAAATTTACTACCGGGTTCAAATCTGATTGCATCCTCCACAGTGTCATAGATAAGGCCAAATCCTCTAGAATTTGTTTTCTTTGACCTAAACGTGGAAATAAAAATAGTCCTCATATCACGGACTTTAAACCTTTTATAGAGCTCTTCCTTTATTTCATCATGACTCAAATTCGGTCTTCTATGGTGAAGAACATGGACAACAAATTGTTTTCTACAAAATTCTTCCTCGCACTAAATGTTTCTGATGCATATTGTCCATGTAGGAGTATCAGAGAGGAATGTGGACATTAGATCAACTCTTGCATCTTCATTCTTCCAACAAAAGTCATAATAACCCAAAAATTGACTTATAAAGAGTGTCAACAAATTGAGCACTTGCCAAAAATAATATTAAGTGTATTTTATCCAATTTTAATGAAAAAAATACAAGGCTACCATTTTACGAATTTTTCTAGGATTGTAAAAAAATACGGACTATTACAAAATAAAATTCATCTAAAAATAACACGACCATTTTTCAACTTCGCTAGTAAGTATTGAAATTTATTCTTCAAAAAATCCATAATTATCAATATTGAATGCCCAGAAGGTCAAATTTAAACACAATATAACCGTTAAAAATAAAACCATTCAATTAAAAGTCCATGACTAATGAATCGCCTAAACAAAAGTCAGCCAAGTTAGATAAAATTTTGGCAATCACAACTGAACAAAATGCGCTACAGTCTACCAAATTAAAGCCAATGTACTCATTTTTAACACACAATAAAACTTCGGTATCAAAAGACGATGATACATTTTTAAATATTTTACTTATAACCATTAAACCTGCACAAAATGCTAACATATATAATACCTATACCATCTCCCATAGCGCCAAGGATTCACCATTTGCTATCAGAGATATCACTGAACCTTATAATCTATTATTTCATTAAGTTAAGCTAATACATGAGAATCTATGCCCTTATCAGATTCAAAGAAATCTATATGTTAATTTCTATCGAGTTGCTACTTGTATCAACAGGACACAGTAACTGTATCAAAAACATATATCTCAAATTTATGTTTCGTAAAAAATGCAGGGTCCAGCGAAAAGATGTTTTTTTATAGTAACTCGTGTAAGATAATTTATAACATAAATATTTGCTTTGAATAGGCATGGCCGTCTGTCGAAGCACAACGCTAAGGGGAACTCTATCAAAAGTTTAAAAAGCAAATAGAACAGAGATAAGACTTGATTTATTTTATACACTAAAAGAAGTTTCATAAACTGTAATATACATCACATTCTAATAAACAGGCGACAGTCTGGGGAAACCATAGCCGAATAGAAATTAAATAACTCGGAGGGCTATATATTAATTAAAAAATCACCAGCCTTCTCCAATAGCCACAAACCTGCACGCATCATCAATTAGGAAGATATTTTAAAAATATTAGTAGAAATTTTTCAATATATAAAAATAAAAAGTCCAATGGGACAAAGGGAATCTCGTCTATGTAACAGGAACATGAACATAATCCAAGAAAGTTTCAGTGACCACTGCAATAAAACTGCGAACCATTCAATAGTAGTGGAACTTATCATGTTTATAAATCCACTATGAAAATCTTGACTGAAAATCTTGCCAGACATTACAATTATAGAAAGACTACTCCATCAAAGGATAAAAGGAAAATAAAATTGTGCACTCACCCGATGACTTTCCTGAATAGAAATTGCAAAAGCCTTTACCAGAAACCAAAAAAATGATAGCAACAATTCTCAATCTTTATACACAACAATACATTTTCCCAATGACTGCACATCCAAAAATGACAAAATATGCAGAAACAAATCAAACCCCAAATGATAGCACTGATTAAAATGAAAAATTTGGGATCTTTTAAGAATCCGTATGTAACTCTTTTTTATATATTTTTTTAGGTTATTAATTTGAGACAATTTGGAATGGAATAACTGCTTTTCCTTAAACATTTGAACCGTATGGAATAACTGCTTCAATATTATTTTTTAATTTTTTTTCAATTTTCAACTTAACTCAAATTATTAAATATTGACACTTGGTAAGCGGTGTGTGGAAAAGAGCTGTAGGACAGGTGTCAAAAATCATTGAGTGAAGTTATATAGGCCTATCGGCCTAATTATGCAAAAAGGAATTTTTATTGTGGTTTTTTACTCTCCATTTAATAATGAAACCATAGTGGGTAAAATCTAGGTTCATCAATCACACTACCTTATTATACAACCCTTGTTCATTTATTTTAACCCAATCACAAAATATTTCTCTAATAAACCTATTTAGATTAGGCTACCTCATTTACCTCTTATAAAATTTTGGACCATGACTCATATACTAGTAATCCATTGGTATTGTTTTTGTAATATTCTTTATATTGACTCTCAAACCACTGATTTCACCCATACAACATATGTCATAATTTGTGTAGAGCTCGAAACCTCAAAAACCTTCCTCTGAAACATTGATCTCAAAGTTCAAAATCGAACATCAACTCAACCTTTAGACTACGAGGTTTACCCTTCGATGCAAAAGGTGTTTCACCTTCGACATAATGATGTTGAATGTGTAATGGAAAACCATAACAATGAGAGAAAAATTGCTGGAAAATTCTCCTAAGCATTTGGTATTTAAAGCTAAGGATGACTTGGATTAAAATGATGATGTGGAAGGGGTGGCCAAATCAGTCCCTAAAACCCACTTTAAAGAAATTCCAGGTTGTAATAAACAAGGATAATGTTAAAGAAGTAATTCATACAAACAAAATTTTTGAGACAATAGCTTGTAAAATAGATATGGAAAATTTCACTCATCAATGTCCTTTGGTAAAAAAACATATCTACTAATAGAAGCTATTGAATTCTTTCTTCCTGTTGAGGAGGTTTTCGGATGGATGGAAAATAGTAGAAACAAAGAACAAATATTTTCTCAAGAAAAATGTTTCTCCAACCTAATTGTATCTTCGTTGTTGGGAACTGTTTCTTAGTAGATATGAGTGTATCTATGTTTTATCCGGGATTTTAGGTGTTTTTGTACACAGTTAGGGAGCCTAGTATAAAAACCTTTATCCTTAATTTAAAAATAAAACTTGACGACATATACAAAATAAGAAAATAACAAATGACATAAAATTTACACGTCACTCATATAAATAATCACAATTGTAGGTGATCGCTTTCAATGATTTTTCATGTATCGAAGTATTTTCTTGGTGTTATTTCTACATTATATTAATCCTAAAACTTAAAAGTGGGGCTACAAATTCCTACATTAAGAAAAAAATTGTTTTTTACCATGGACCATCTAAGATTTTTGTTATTTTTACCTTGGGCCCTTTAATAAAAATTGTAGTCTCTATCTAAAAATTTCACAAGTTGGACATGTATAAACAAATAGTAAAGGGACTCTATTATCAATGACTATTTATGCATCTACTATTTTCTTGTAATTAATTGATTTTAAAATTAAAAACGACAGCTACAAATTGCTCCAACAAGGAAGAAGTTTGGTTGTGTTTTGAACATAGAACTTATTGGATTTTCTCCATTTTTATGTTTTTCCCCTTCATCAACAATAACATTCATGTGAGTAATGTGAGATATTAGTTGGGGTTATGATTTTCTTTGCTAAAAATGTGTGGTACACTTAATAATTTAATTCTTTCTTTTTATTGATGTATTAATCTTATCTAAAAAATAAAATTTTATTTGATTAAATAATTTTATAGTATAAAAAACAAAAATAAACAATAGGAAAGCTTGATTGGTAGATAAACTCTACGTTCCATATATATGACATTATTGCTTTTGCATAACAAGTTTTCTTGTAATTAAACATATTTAAACTAGTGGGGATTAATTAAGGATGGTTGTTATAATGCAAGATAAATTGAGATGGTAAAGTCAAGTAGGTTTGGGATATTAAGGAATTTAATTCCCACATTTTAATTTCTAATTTTCCATTCACTCCTTTTTTATCTAACAAACTAAATGTTGTTCACATAATAACCTTGACATGGAAAAATAAAAATAAAAAAATTAGAAAATCCCAATTTATATCCATTGACATGTTTCTCATGCCAGAAAACCCCTAGTACATATGAGACAAATGATCCACCAAAACTAGCCATAAACTAAACCAAAACACGCAAAACCAGGTGACCTTAATGGGGAAGATCAATCACAAAGAAAAGTGAGTCACCTATATTTTCTTGACGCAACACGATTCAATGTGTTATCCACTACCAATAAATTTCTTTGAGGTTTGGGAGGTCCAAAACTTTTATTGATGTAATCCTTATATCCAAGGCCTTCCCGAATAATCTAATATCTTGGATCTTCGATGTTACGAGGAGCGTAGTTTTTTTGGATTGAGGCCAAGTCATTCGTGATGTTTAACAAAAATTCCAACACTCCTTAAGGACTTTCCTTTGGTTTTCCATTCTTTTCAAAAAATTTTCATATTCAAAAATAGAATTTGAAACAAATAGTGTATCAAAAATGAATTGAGGTCCTCGCATGTCCCGAGAAAAGAGGGTAATAGTCTTAATGGGGAAAGGACAAGTAGTGACTCATGTTAAAACTCCTTCCACAACATACTCACCTCTTTGGAAAAACATACACGACCATCCTAATGTTTATTCGTTGATTTATCCATCAAAGTTCACTACTCCACCTCCTTCTCTTGTTTGGGAACAAAAAGTGGTAAAGATAGGGTACAACATCCAAGACCTCCTGTGACAAGATAGAGTGGTAAAAAACATGTAGGTAGAATAAAAATGTGACACGGGTTACAGAACACCCACATTTTTCTTGAACAAAACCCAAGAAAAAAACCCAATAATTAGGTAGGAAAATTACGGAATTTTTATTTTTTTCTTTAACAGTTGCAACAAGATATCCTCCAACTAGATTTAATTAATTATGGATTAATAAATTCCTCTTGATCATAAGGTTGTTGTAATGCCCACTTCCCTACAACACTTAGTTGATTATCATTTTGAGTTATGCAGACTTTAGATATGGACATGGCTTATACTTATGTTGATTAGCATGATGTTTTGTGACTAGATGCATTTGGATTATGGTTGGATTTTGTTTTCAGTATGATCTACACTGACTCATGGACAGACTATTGGATACTGATATTATTTTTATATGGATATATTGCATGTGTTCTAACATTGGATTTCTTCGCCATGATGAGTAGAATGTAGTTGTTGAATTTACATTACTATGATTTTGGATAATGATGAAATGCATAATTAAGTTGTGAATTAGACCTAGAAATAATGATTGCTTGAATTACGTATAGATGTTAATAAATTTCATGCATATGATTATTTTGGATATTTTGACATGGCCGCAAGGCCGAAGGAGGTATTTTGCATTTTGCAGGAAACACAACATGATCACAACCATGAGGGGGATTGGGGACCAAACACAACAGGATGTCGGGTGGTTACAACATTGGTCGTCAAGGCAACTAGTAAATTGTATTGTGTTACCCTTTATTCTTTTATGTGTTGAGAAAATTTCCATGTGGGGGAAATTTTCTAATGTGACCAAGGGGGTAAGAATTTTATTACTTGTTTTACTTGATTTAGTAGGTGATTTCTTTTGTGAAGTCTTTTTGTTAAATTACTTTTGTTAAGTGTGTTTAGATTAATGTAATATCTTGTTTTAGTTTTTAAGCTTTGGGGAAGTCAAGTGGGTGTAATAAATTTTGATTGTTGGCTCCTTGAGCCTTGTGTGTCCTCTTGTATTGAATGCTTGGTTTTGAGTGTTGACCACTCCATGCTCTTAGAATCTCGAATTTGAGATTGAGGGCAATTTTAGGGGACTTGTGGGACAAGTTAAACTTGTCCCACACTTCCCAAAACCCCTTACCAACCATATCTATGGGTTGGGAATCCAAAAAGGGGATTATTTATTGTTTTGGGAAGGGAAATATGACTTTGGAGTGCACTTTCCTCATTTTGCATTTAATTGTGCCTTAAGGCACATGGGAAAGGGTTGAATGTGGAAGAGGGTTGTCATTCAACCCAACCACCCATTTATGGTGTTTTGGGATTTGAGTTGACCTTGGGAGATGGTTTGAGGATGTGTGATGTGGCATCCTACATGGAGCCACATCACCCTCACCCTTTCCTTTGGTCTATTTATTGAAACTTCCTCTCTTGTTGAGGGGGTTGGAGTTTTGTTTTGTTTTGTTAAAGAGTTCTCCTTTGTATTTTTGGAGAGAAAAGAATTGGGAGAAAGAGGAAAAGAGAGTGCTTGGACTTGCATGCTTGGATTGATTTGGGAAGGAGCTTGGACAAGTTTCTTGGTTTAGGCTTCTCCAATGGAGAGGTAGGAAACCCTCTCCTTTGTTTTGCTTTCATATTATTGATGCTTCTATGCTAAAATTGTGAAAAATGCATGTTTACTTTGGTGTATTGTGAAAATTGGATAGAATGCTTATTGTGTAGTATAGGAGAGGTCTATGGGAATACTCATGAGGGAGGCAAAAGAGTAGATTAGGATATTGTGGAGGGAGTTTGAGAGGGATGCCCATCTTGGGTAAGAATGTTTACATTCTACCTTGTCTTTGAGGGAGCCATAAGAGGAGGGAGGCATAAGAGTATGGGAGGAAAAAGGGGTACTTGAGGGAGGCATAAGAGTCATAGGGGCTTGTGTTATATTGTGGAGGGTTTTGGATGGGCATCTCATCTCATTTGGGAGGCATAAGGAAAATATTCCCATAGTTCCTTCTCTTGTTGGCTTGGATGCAAGCCTTGTTGTGTAATGTTTGATGTTATTGTGTGTCTCTTTGTTCTTCTATTTTAGCTTGAATGTTGTGAAGAACTTGTATTGTGGAAGCATGTATTGTTGCCTTGAGTTGGAGACCACCCTTTCATTGTGTTGTGTTTGGGGCTCGGGGGTCAATGGAGGAGATTGCTTCTCTTCTCCATTGAGATTTGGTTGGGAGGAGAGTGTTGCCTCTCCCCCTATCTTGGTTGTGATTTGAAGTACTTGAACTTGGAGCATGGATGAAGAACACCTTGGAGCACAAGAACCTTATTGTTGAAAATGTAAAAACATCATGTATTTACCCACCTTGAGTGGAAGAAAATGTAATATTGTTTGCTTCCTTTAGCTTCCATTATTGCAAATTGGTTTCCACATAAAGTAGGGTATGTTGTAAAAGATTGAAGGAATAGTTGCATTGAAATGATAGTATTTCTTACTCTAGAAATTTATTGAAATTGCTATTGAATTCTTGTGGAATGTTGGAAAGAAATTACAAGAGAAAATATGTTAAAATTTTGCTTGAATACTTGGAAATGATGTGTTAGAAAGGTGAAAATAAAAAGTAGTGCTTTACCCCTTCTTTTAAACTCGATGGGAAGACTTAATTTTTCAAGTGGTTTATAGTATGGCAATGAAACATTGTATGTTCTAGTTCTTTTATGTTTTCTTCACTTATGAATCTAATACAAAATCCATTACAAACTAACAAAGGGAAGGAAATCAACCTATTTTATAATCCCA
Source organism: Taxus wallichiana var. yunnanensis (assembly GCA_018340775.1). Lineage (NCBI taxonomy): Eukaryota > Viridiplantae > Streptophyta > Pinopsida > Cupressales > Taxaceae > Taxus > Taxus wallichiana. Next base: position 189,628,653 of record CM031241.1, on the reverse strand, counting down.
TACTATGTTATGAAATCGTGTAGAAGAAATTCTAATGCAAAGGCTATAAACTTATTAATTTTAATAACCGATGTTCCCTAATACATAATAAGGAATTCATATTTTCAATATAACCCATATTTATGGAATATTACCACTAATGGACTTATTATTTTTAGATCCTACTCATAACTATATCTCATATCTATTTGCGTATGTGACTAGGTACACAAGCTCGAACTGCGAGAAAGGAATAAGCTTAAAAAAAAAAAAAAAAGGAAGTCATACGTCCATGTTACATATAAAACAATTGATTCAAGGATAGGCCTCTCATATAACTAGTTGTATATTACAACAGTAATAAAAATATCACACGTTGAAATGTTCTTGTAATCGCAAGCAAATTGCATTTCATGAATGTTCGATATGAAATGACCCACTTCCATGAAACTCCCTTCCTCGGGCGACAACTGTAAATGGGTGAGCCCCATTGGAAGGTCTTGCAAAATTTATTGTTTTTGCTCTTCATATGAGCCAGCGAGTTCTGGAAAGATATTTCAAAATACTACAAAATATACAGTCTATTAAACTTAAAAAAAAAAAAAAACATGTGCGTGGCATGATACGAAACAGATCCACCTTTGTGAGATTTCCTTCCCGGGTGACTGTTTCACCGTCCCTAATCGATTCTGTCTCTTCTGTGCGCCTTTCCCTGTCCACCACTGAACACTGATAAAAATATCTTGAAGGTGGAACCCGAATTTGAGGACACGATCAGCATTGAACAGTTGATGACAGTGGGACAGGCCGTTGTTTTGTTTTTCTTTCTTCCTTTTAAACGCCCTTCATCGTTTGATGAACATCACAAAGGAAATCCTCAAACTCGAAGATGCTTTCATTACTGAACAGATAACAACGTAGTTGGACGGCCTGTTCCTTAGCCGCCTCATGGCCTACCCTCCCCGCTGAGCTTCTGGCGCTTAACCTTGAGATCTGCTCATTTTTGAGCCTCCACGCCCAGTACACACCTTGCTGCACCCAATGAAAATGGAGGTAGTTCGCCCTTTCCCACGCGCAGGAGCTCTTTCATAGTTTACACCCTCTATCCACGCGCACAGGGACAGAAGAAGGGAGGAACCAGTCTTCTCCACGCGCCCTGGATTTTTCTTTATTTGCCTCCATCTACCCGCGCGGCCAAGACTGTAGGAGAGTGTATTGTTGACTGGGCAGGTAAGATTTTTTTTTAAAATCTAGAGTATTAGTTTGAAACAGCGTCCCTTCTGCTGCACGCGCCTGGAGTTCTAACCCGCAACCACCGTAATAACGCTCTTCTTAATGCGTGGACAGGACAGTCTTTGAGAGAGACGGCGGGCTGTCTGCTCAGATGTGGGTTTCCAAATCAAATCACATTAAGGGTGAAATCGGCCAGTTGGAGTGGATCCACACGCCAGGCAGGGAGAAATTTAGTTGTGACAAATGGATGATGAGACCACCGTCCCAACTATAACATTTATAGTTATGTTGAATAGTTCTCCCAAGTCGACTCTTCTTTGTTTGTATAAAAGAAATTTCAATTTAGGTAAGCGCTTTGTATAATCAATAGCAGTGATAGGATGTTAATCTTTCTTAGACACACTAGATAAGTATGGTAGTATGTATATCTTAGTATATTAACAATATACAATGCAATTAAATAGAACGGTATCAAGTACATACCGAAATGGGTGATCCTTATATAAATATGTATACATATCTATACGTATGTAAATATAAATATATATATATATATATATATATATATATATATATATAACTACAATTACGTATAATGTAATATATTAATTTCGAAATATCGTAATATAACCGAATGATAAAGTAAGTATATATATATATACATATGTATATTAAAATGTATTAAATTTTGAAATAACGTAATATGACCGAATAATAAAGTAAGAATAAAGAAATCGAAGTGGTTAATGTATTCGATTCAAAGTAAATTATATCATCCTCTTGGGTTACCTTTCAGGTATTTTGTCAACACGATATTACCAGACATTAAACAATCTAACTCGCATGATGACCCTGCAAATCTCTGTGGGGCGTCGAATGAGATAGATCCAAATATCTCTGCCTTCGAAGCACCTTCGTGACCGAGGTGGTTTTCAACCTGTTTCCGAACTCGCCCGATGTAATTAATACTCATCGAGCCAGGTGGAAGCAACTCGTAGGTAAATAATTCGCCATACAACAAAAAAAAAAAAGTTTGTCGCATTTTCGGGTCGCTTGTTTGTTGCGGCGTCGTCTTTGTCGATGTCGTGAGTGTGGCGTCGTCAGTGAGTGTTACAGTTGTCATAATTAAAATTAAAAATTAATTAGTATTATTTTATTTCAGTCATTTTGGGCTATAAATCCCCTTCTAGGGGTTCCTATTAACTCCAACTAATTAACTCTTAATAAGCTGTTAGTTAAGATACCCCTTTTTACAAATTTTTTTAACCAAGCCTTACAATTATAATGTCATTTTATTTACTTAATACCTAATGCTAAGGTCTAATCTTACCCTCACCATATAACTAAGATCAAATAATTTTAATCCCTATTAAAGCATTATCTAATTTTCCATGTAAAAATTAGTTTAATTACTTCTTTAAGTGAAGTCCTTCATAAACGCACTTAACTAAGGCAATAAAGGTGACACTTTATATAGTTCCCTCTCCTGTTGACATTGATCTTACTAGGATTTTTCTTACTTTGGATTGGAGCCTGGACCTTGTTTTCATACTTGATCATTAAACATTGATAGAAGAGCATTGTTATAATTGATTAGTATTTTTATAGACATTATAGATAATTTCATTACGGTATGTGGTGACCTTAGTGTGAATTATATGCATGGATTGATATATCGATTACGATGACAATCTAGAGTTACTACCTTATAAGATTGTAGACACATTGGATTTTGATACATAGATTTTGTTAGACGATCCAGCTAGTCTCGTGATCCCATTGTTGATTGATGAAATGATAGAATTGAAACATTTTGAAATTGTGAACAATTGATGAAACTGCTTGATTTTAGAGATGATTTAGTTGTGTTATTTGATGATGTGAATTGATATGTGTATGTGCATTTTATTGTTTTGATGTCATTGATATGGCCACGAGGCTAGAGAGGTATTGTTTTGATTTTTCTAGGAAATCGTAACACAACAAACAAAAGGGGATAGGAGACCAACAATGAAATAATTTTGCGTATTGACAACAAGTCACCTTGGAAACTTGTGTCTTTGTATGATGTTTGTTGTTGATAAATTGTTAGGTCGTTCCCTTTTGGGAGGATGGCCTCAAATGTGACCAAGGGAAAATGTGTTGTTCCCCTTTTCATTTTAATTATTTTTGTGAGTATGTGATTTATTATTATATTGTGCTCCACTTTATTATTGTTGGTTAGTATACTCCATTCAAGTTGATTAATCTTGATTAATTATTGTAATGTGGGATGTGACCAAAGAGGGTATTTAATGTTAGTATATTTTCCTTGATTTTATGTTGGATTTGAAAGGATTTTATTAGTTTTAACTTTTTTATCAATGTTGCATGTCAAATTTGGATTTGGTCTTAAGGGCCATTTTGGAGGCTTGTGCGACAAGTTAAGTTTGTCCCACACCTCTTAATCTAACCTACCAATTACTACCCCTATGGGTTAAGGGATCAAAAATATACCCCATTATGTGATTTATAAGGAAAAAAGGTGATATATATTGCACTTCCTTACATGAGATTTTAATTTTGTCCTTTTGAGGTGTGGGTAAGAGTTCGTGTGTGTAAGAGGTTTGTCATTTCCTCAAAAACCAATTTGTTGAGCTTTCGGTTTATGGTTTTACCATGTTATGTAGATTGGAGGAGTGATGATGTGGCATCCTACATGGAGCTACATCACCTCTCTCTATTTTGTTTTCTATTTATTTAAGTTTTTTTGATGATTTTTGGGTTACTTGTTTATTTGGACTCTTACATTTTTGAGGAATTTTCTTTTGGAAAGCTTGTTTGAAGCTTTGGAGTTGGCTTGTACTTTCTTAGAACTTGTAAAATCTTGGAGCTTTTGCTTTTGGATTAAAAAATCTTGCAATGGAAAGGTAGGGACTTGACTCATGTATTCTTATTGCTATTTTGTTGTGAAAATGATGGGAAATGCATGATTGTTGTATGTTTTCATTTTGGGAATAAAATAACCTTTATGTTGTGTAGGAGAAAAAGGAGGTGGGGATATTTTTGAGGGCAAAATAAGATTATTGTTGTGAATATTGGGAGGGAGTTGTGTTGGGGTGTCCCGCCTATACTCGTAGATAAGTGAATTTTTAATATCTTGCATGTTTTATTGAGGAGGCATAAGAGTTGTTTTTGGAGGGATGCATAAGTGTTTGTTGGTATGTGATTTGAGTTTCTTGGAGGCTTTAAGGTGGTCACTCAACCCTTTGGGAGGCATAAGTGTATCCTATGTTTATTTTCTCTTTCTTTGCTTGAGTATTGATCTTTTGTGCATGGTAAATGTTATCTCTCGAAAATGCACCTTGTAGAGAGATGGCTGCAGGTGTTCTAAGCTAGCAAATTTATCTCTCTATTTTGTAGATACAATAGAAACAATTCAGGTCTTTGGGTATACCTATTTTGAGGTGAGTCTCCTATATCAAGGCCGAGTTCCTTATTGGTGTATCCTAAACTAATTTTCTGGGGTTTGAAGGAAAAAGATGACTGTAAAAGGATTTAAAACTGAGGTGATACACCAAATTTGTATGAGGTCTTTGACTGAGTACATGCACAACTGATATGGGAAGAATTTTTGATGCACGAACCAACAGTTTTCTACTTTGTAGAATATTAAGGGCAAACACTTTGATGTATTGAGGGAAAGTATCACAACAATACTGCTAAGTTAAACATGCACATTAATATCATACAAAAATTACTGAATTTGTAATAGGGTAAGATGATTAATCAGGGAATTTAACATTCAAAAGAATTAATAGAACATACAGAAGACTATAAATAATTGGAAAGGCAGAAAATACTTCACATTCAAAGGGAAAAACTAGCGAGAATTGGTTCACCACTCTTTGTCTAAAAATTCCACCTAGAAAACTAACTCGATCCTGTGCTTTCCAAGGAACACAATATATAGCAAAATTATTTCCCACCCTTCCTAAAAATAGGATAAAATTGTACTCGCCCATGCATCCTATTTTTATCCTTCATCTATTAATAAATAAAGGAATACAAATAGAACATGCAAATACAAAGAGGCATTAATAGCCATCGGTTACACTTAGTCAACTAGAGTTGATTGATCTATTTTTAAGAAAAACATGAGTGGATGATTTGCTAAAAATAAGCTTTGCTTCTTGAACAAGTTTCTTTCCTGAACATGCAGATTTGTCTTCTTGTTGATCTATCTTTTCTAAATTTTGCGAAGGCATGCTACTTTACTCTCTGTGAGTGAGAAAAATAATTATTCTCTGACCATGGTCAAATCTGGTGAACTCGGGCTTAGATTAAGATGTAAAAAGATTGCAGACTTAGTTGTTTTCCTAGTAATTAAATCAATTAGCTCCATTTTAGCGGAAGAGCTCTCCAAAATGTTTTCCTAGTAACCACCATTATTAAATGATCTTTGTTTTACGTGTAAAAATGAAATCTTCCATTATTGCGAGACTTGAGCTTGACCAAATGATTTTTATGAAGGAATCTATATTTTATTACCTAGAAAAAGACATCCTCGTATGGTAAATTTGATCCAAAAATAGCCTAGAAAATCCTTCTTTTCGTGCCTCTGATAAAAATTGCATTTTTGAATAATTGGCCCACCCATTTTCTTTTAATCTGGGCCTTACACGTGTCTGAATCTGGTCGCAATGGGGTTATAGTTTGTTTTTATGACTTTGCACTTTTTCTGAAAAAGGGCTCAAAATTTTAAAATTCCCCAGCGGCACTTCCCTGATTTTAACTTTTGATGCTTGGGCGGAGTCATGGGTGACTTTAACACTTTTTTCCCTTTTTAAAGACTCAAAGTTTCAAAATAACTCCGATGCTCTGAACTCCCACTTTTAACTTATTCAATATGATGCTTTGTTGGTCCTTAGCGGGGCCATGGGAAATTTTATAACTTTAACCTTTTTAAAAGTTCAAAGTTTCAAAGGAAAAAATAACTCTGCAACCTACATTTACTTTGATGGCTTGAGCGGAGTTACAGGTGACTTAATCACTTTTTCCTTTTTTTCAAAAAAGCACCTCAAGGTCTTAAAGGATCCCGATGATGCAGCTTCTCTCGCCCTAACTTATTGAATACTTGGCCTTTTTGGTCCTTAAGCGGGGCCATGGGGAACTTTATTACTTTTCTCCCTTTTTTGACGAAAGGTTCAAAGTTTCACACATTGCTCCGAAATTCCACTTTTGTATTTGACTTTCGATGCTTTGACTTTATTTAGGGAGCCTCGGGCCACTTTAACACTTTACTCCCCTTTGTTTTTATGAGCCCATGGGTGACTTAATAATATTTTCCGTTTTGCAAAGGTTCAAAGTTTTAAAGACACAAAATGTTTCATTGACCCTTTCAATAAAATTTGGCGAAGTTTTCTTTCTTGGGCCCAAATAACTTTTATACTTTTGATCCTTTTTGCTTTTATGGGCGATGGGTGACTTTAAAACTTTAATTCATTTGAAAAAGGAACTCAAATTCTCAAAACTCCCGATGATTCACTATTGACTTAACATATCGATGCTTTGAATTTTTGAGTGGAATTTGAGGTAACTTTATCACTTTACTCTTTTCCCAAAAACTTAAATTTTTGAAGGCAAAAAACAATTCGACCTTCTAGCTTATAATGAAGATATACCATGTGACCTTTTGTGGGCATGCGGGAAACTTTATCATTTTATTATTTTTCCAAAAGAGCTTCAAAATCTCAAATTAACCTGATGATCCGTCGTTGATCTATTGAGCCGATGATTTGACCTTTTCCTAATTGACTTTAGATGTGTTGAATTTTCGATTAGTGGGGTCTCGGGCCACTTTAAAACTTTATTATTTTGTAAAACTTAAATTTTTAAAAGGAAAAATACTTCTGACCATCCGCTTTTCAAATTCTATGATAAAAGGGGGCCACGTGTATTCCTACGGGCTGCAGGTGCAGAAATTTTTTTGACAATTTCACAAAAAATTGAAAAAGTGTTAAGTTCACCAAAATGACCCTCACTTCACCTGGGTTAATTAACTCGAGTTGAGTTTGCATCAATTTTGGTGATCTATTTCTCAACCCTTCTATCTCGGTACTTGTTGATCTGTGGCCATTGATTCTATAATCATTAACTCAGAGTGAGTTAGGTTACTTTGGATGTTGATGAGTAAAACACTTGAAACCCTAATCTTTCACATTTTCACTCTTGAGCTCTAGTCGAGCTAAATGAACTTTGCAAAATTTTAAATGACCATCATTGTTGAAGCTTTTGAGTTCGGACCCTTTCCATTTTACGTTCCATTTTGAATTGCATAGAGAATTTTGTTTGAGGCTTCATCGATTACGAGTTTATATATCATGACTCCATTCTTTTTTGCTCTGTGCAAGAAGCTAAGGTTTGTAATTCTCTATTATTAACGGCCACCATTTTAATCATTTCCACTTATGGGATGGCCTATACTACAAGACTTGATCAAATTTTCGGTTGCATTTTTTCGAGTTTGAGATTTCTTCAAAAGATATGTGTCTGTAGGAGCTCTATGAAGATTCAATGGACGCCATTGTTGAGGTTTGTGAGCTTGATCTTGTTCTGTAAAATGACCATCTGTTGCTTTCTTACACCTGTAACACCATTATTTTGAGCAAGTTAGTCACGAATTTGTGTTTTTTGTACTCTCTCGACTATAAATTACTTATTTTGATGAATATTTAGCTCACCCCTTTTACTTTTGAATCATACTCCAGATCTAGAAATTTTGCATTGTGGGTAATCGTGCTTTTCCTTGAAATTTTAGCTTGTTATGAGATAGACCTAGATCTGTTGTGGGTATTTGCATATTTTAGCTCTGACTATTATGAAATCTTTGCCACACATAAAATAAAGGATGCCATTGTTGAGATCTTCAAGCTATTGTTTTCTTTGATTTCCCAAGTGTGATAGAGGCATATTCTCGATATTTCAGATACCCATTCAATGGTTTTTTGATAGAAGCTAGGATATGTATTTTCTTTTGTAGTCCTACAACTGCATTCGCTTGTTTGAGTTGTATTACAACAAATATGTATATGGATTTTTAACTGTCCTGCATGAATGAGTTATTTTTTCCAAAATCTGTATATACCCATGTATTTTTCAATTTTTGGCTTGAGGTATTACAACCTAGATTTGGGTATCTTCCTTTTTGATATGGTTACTAGAAATTATTACTCCTTTTGATTCTGCAATCTATTCTTGATTTCATGAGATCTTTGTACCTTGTATGTGGCCTTCTGGAATTTGTAAACAGTTCTTCATTCATGTAACACCATTAGTAGGCATAAGCCTTGATTTAGATGCTTTGTTGAAATACTATAATCTTATTTCTTTTTGTTAAATAATTTATTTATTTGATGGTCACATTTCAGTACATGTTGGAAAATTTGAAATGTTCATTTTACATGGTGAAGCCCTATCAAAATTTTCCTAGAATTATTTTTTCTTTAGTTGCAATCTGAAACATGTACTTTGTCTACAAGTCTCTTCTCTCTCTAGAATAGTTGTTGAACTTTGAGTTGCATTCTTCATTCACTCTGTTTCATGTACCATAGGATAGAAGTCATTGAAATATGCAATCCTTATCTATACTGAAAGACTTGATTTATTTTTCTTGGCTGCAACCTATACCTGCACACTTAAGAAAATAGTTAGAAAATATTTAGGATTTTTGGCCTCTCTTATGTCCATGGTTTTCTTTTCTTTTCCCTTTCTCTTCTTTCTGAGTGAGTAAATCATGTATGCAGTATGATCTTCAAGTAATCTATATCTCATGTTGTTAAGAGATTCATATGCATGAATTAGGACAATGTAGGAATATGGATTAACCCTGAGCTCTTAACTGATAATTTTCCTCTTTTCTTCTTTTCAGGTACAATATTTCTAGTGGTGAAGATGAAGAGAGAATAAGCTGAAGATGAAGATGCATCAACCAAAGGAAAATACCCAAGGCAATGATGGGTTCACTCATACTCCTATATTTTCTCTTTCATGCATGTGTACCTCTTATTTCAGTAGTTGTACTTTACTTTTCAGTTACATCCCACGGCTTGTGTGGGAACATTTTAAATTCCTTATGAATAAAACATTAAATTATGAAATTGATTTGTGTATTTCCTTCTGCATTTTAGATTTTTGTATGGATTGTATGATGAACTAAACAACTCAGTAATATAATTGAATGTCTTAATCATGAAGGAAAGAACATTAAGAACACTTGTAACATCCAAAGTAATGAAATATGATTTTACAGTAATCTTCAATTATGTTTGTTGTTCCCAGGACTTAGCATTTCATCTATTTTGCAATTGGATGTATTCATCAAGACAACACAATTGTCCTTCGGGGCTTTGTGTTCTTTTTCTGAAGATAGTCAAGAAATTACAAAGTATGTGTTTTTCTACATTTTGTAACAGCACACACATAGATGTAGATTTCATGTAATCATTAATTAATTTAGCAATAACAATATTGTATGAAAGAAACTCGCCTAGCTTAGGTTTACATCACCAATGCTATCCATCGTAATGAATTTTGAGTCGCCCATTTTTGTACAAGTGAAATAATTGTCAACAAGAAACTTGCATGTTTGTTGTGATTTTGGTATTGTGTTTATTTTGTTGAAATTTTGTTTGAATGTTGATTGTGGAAGCCATGTAAAGTTTCCTTGGTTGTCTTATACCCCTTATTGTTTCATTTTTGGGTCTCGGGGGCCAATGAGAAAGAAGGATTCTCCTTCTCATTGGATTATTGGTTGGGTGTAGAGTGTTTCCTACTCCCCTATTTTTTTTTTGTGTTTGGATTTTGAAGAAGATGGTGGAGCTCAAGTGAATTTTTATCATAGTTGCACCATGAAGAAAATAAAGAGAGATCCTACTTTTGTAAAATATTTGTCATGTTGTCTCCACTTAAGTGGAGGGCTTGTAACTTGCATTTTAAAATATTCAACTTCTTGTAAATGTGTTGTGAAAGGTTGATTTGTATTAAGCTTTCAAAATGTATGTAAATTTAGAAAGTAGGAAAAAGAAATTATATTTGTTACTATGATAATCCCTTCAACTTGTATACTTTACCAAGAGTGTATTGAATGAAAACTTGTATTTTAAATAGGTTAGTTCTTGTAAAATGAAACTATCAAGTCTTGTATTATTTAGATGAAGTAAGGACCTTGAAATGGTTTTGGAAATGAAAATGAAGCTCTCTCAATCTAAGCTTATATTCAACTTAAATTTATTTCCTTAAAAGTGTAATATGTTTATTTTAAAAGATTGGTATTCTTGTATGAAAATACACTTGTTTTCTTGACATGGATGTCATTTTCTCTATTGTGAAAGAAAGGAAATAGTTTCTTGTTTTTATTGAAAAAAAAGTAAGCATATTGAAAATATTGAAATTATAGTTACATCTCATATTATGTTATAAGAAAGAAAATAGATGTTTAGATTTGTTAGAATAAAGAAAATCTCCTCCTTGCAAATTGTATTAGGTTGAATAAGAAAATATATTAGTCGCTAATTTTACTCATGGATGAATAGTTAAAACAATCAAAATTATACTTCTTTTGTTGCATCTAACTATACTATTAAAATCGACAAATTCTTTAAACTAAAATAGAATAAAACATACAAATGATATATATATATATATATATATATAGATATAGATATAGATATATAAATCAAAGTTTATTAAAGCCAAGTTGGCCACAAATTTAGATATATATATTTATAATTATATAAATATAAATTAAAACCATTATATATATGTATATTATATATTTTTATACATTATATATATACCAAATTTTATTAAGGCTGAGTTGGCCACAAATTTGTTTTCTATATAAAACAAAGTTGGGGCGAGGGCGAGGGGCGAGGCTGCAGAACCCAACCCTTAACCAATATATATAACATATGGTGTGGGAATGTGGTCGGAGACCCTCCCCGCTTACCTTATTAAACCAAATCCAAAAATAAAGTAAATGCGGCTGTGTTTTAATTAAACTCTATCAAATATTTTCAGCGTAGATTTTCTAGAAACACTGTGCATTTTCTTTGTTATATGCGGATGAACTTATAATAAACAATCAATATAAGTATACACACACACACACACACCCAAATAAATTTTTTACATACATAACCATTTAAACCAGATCTAAAAATGAGGTGAAAATTCCCATACCCAAATAGGGAAAATGCAAATAAAATGCACAATAACAAATAACAATATGAACAAACCCTAGGAGAGGGTTATAATGAAATAAACAAAAAAAAATTATATATCCATCCTTGAGTTTGAGAAAATTCCTTGTCCTCCATTCTTCTTCTCCTTCCAAACTCTGCAAAATGAAAATAAGAGAATAGGGTAAAAGAAATGAATAAGATCATTTCATAAGGATGATTAGGGTTAGATTGAGTACCTAATATCCAAGCACTCTAAATGAATCCATATAACAGTTTGGAATCAGCCCTACGAGTTTTAGGTGATGATATTTTGGTGGGAATATGTTTTTAAATTAAATGTATGTGTAACTTGTGAATGGGGCCACTAAAGGGGTGTTAGGATGTTAGGATTAAAGTGTGACCTATATTGTTTTAGTTTAGTGACTTTTATAAAGGACTTGACCTTAGGAATTAATTAAACTAATTTTATAAATGGATAACTAGATAGTGCTTAAATAAGGATTAAAATTATTTAAACTTAATCATTAGGGTTAGGGTAAGTTCGACCTTAGCCATAGAATATTAAGTCAATAAATGACATTAGAAATATAATACTAAATTAAATAAATTTTGTAACAAGGGTATCTTAACTAATGGCTTATAAGAGATAATTAATGAGAATTAACAGGAACCCTAGGGGGATTTAAGCCCAAAATGATTGAATTAAAATAATAATAATTAATTGTTAATTAAAACAAAGAATTTATTAATCATGAAATAATTAAATCTAGTTTAAGGTTATTCTATTACAACCCGTTTAAAAAATAAATTATTCCATAAATTTTCCTAACTAATTATTTTGTTTTGTGCAATATTTTTATGGGCATTACACTTTAATCCTAACATTCTAACACCCCTTCAAAGTGGCCCCATTAACAAATTATAATTATAGGTGTGAAGAATAGTGTATTGTTTGGATGTGATGGTCCAATATGATGCGAATACTGGAGTTTTAATGTGGTTCCCTTGTTTTATTTTAGAAAAGATCGATAGTGGATTGTATGTATCTTGAGTAAATATGGTTATTCTTAAGCCCCTTCAGGAATTTTTCTTAAATAAGTGTTTTTTTTTCCTCTCAAGGACCCATAGATAGATATGCCCTTGTCTTTACCCCCTTAACTTGTTTATCTTATACCACTATGATCCATCAGCATTGAGTTGTGCTTAGGGCTGATATGGGTACCTTGAGCTTCTTTGGATGCATTTAGGTCCTTTTTGGACTTGTGCTAGGAGGTTTTTGTTGTATAGGTCATAGGAGTCTGACCTTAGTTATGGCTATGTCATACTCTTTCTTCCAAGGCTATAACTCTTGGCCTTAGAGGCTATGTTTGAGTAAATTAGTTGATGACCCTCTTGCTATTTTTTTTCCCTCTCAGTGAGGAAGTGTGGTGCATATGGGTTAATTTCTTTCCCCCTTGCTACCTTGATTTCTTGGTTGATGGAATTTTGTGTGGATATAAGTTTTGTTGGGAAACTATCCTTTCTTATAGTAAACCTATTTTGAGTATAAGTTGTAAACATTGTTTTTCTCCCCATACTGATCTAAACTCCTTGAATTGGTAAAATAAATTGGTAATTATAATGTGTGCCTTAATCATAACTCCTATTGACATTTGTAGAGATTCACTTGGAATGCATCGGTGATGTGTATGATATATGAGAAAAATCTTGTAAATTTGGTGTGTTCTTCTTTGGGTTAATGACTTCTCATTCCTATGAATTGAATAATGTGATAATCTTAGCTTTCCTAAGCATGAAAATACCATCGGTAATGTGGCAACCTGACCATATTAGATCTTGAACTTGGAATATTGTACTTTCAAAAATTATAAGTAAATTTGGACACTAGGAAGATGGATCCTTACTCTAACTTTTTGATTTAATAGAAGAAATAAAACTTTGTGAAAATAGCAAGAAACCTCTTATGCTCCCCCTAGAAGTATAATGAATAGATTTAGTTGCCTTGATAGAATGGTGAGAAATCATGTCAACATTGGTGATGACCCTAATGATAAAAGATATAGGATATCGTAATATAAGGAATGCATTAATTAGAAAACTTATAAGAAATATGCTTGGAAAATGTAATTATAACTTGTGTCTTATAATTTGGAGTATGGAACAGATAAATTTATGGGTTTGAACACAAGAAAAAATAAGTAACTAAACAACCTTGTTTGTATAAAATTGCTTTTGTATGCCCAAAAATTTATAAAGGATGTAATATGAATAATAGAACTAATTGAAAAGTTTCCTTGAACTACGGTATGAGTGTCTAATCTCAAATGCATCCTAAGGTGTTAAGATGTTGCAAATAATGTTGAAACATTAGGAAAATGTATCGAATATACATATAACCTTAACATAACATGGATTATGTTATTAATGTAAAGTGATCATGATCTTTTAGGATGATTGGTATGCGATATAATACCAGAACCATAAATCATGAAAGAATGAGTTGTTTCAATGATAGGTTAGTATACAAAATTTTTATTAGTGTGAACCTCATAATGAACTCAAGGTGGAAACCATGATGATAAAATGATTATACCCCCTTGTTATATCAAACAACAAACACATGCTATATTATTTTGGACCTCCCTCTAGTTAGTATGAAATTTTAGAAGTATGCATAGGGAAATTATCACCTTATTTGAATAGAGTTCTTTGTTGAGAGTGATGTGTTCTAGTCATGTTGTGATCCCTTGAACATCAATGTGAGTAGTCCTCCTTGTTGGGCCTTTCAGTGTGGTATCCTCTATGCTCTTATCTCGACATAAGTATAGATTATGATGCTTTTGAAGCAAGTATTTATCTCCGAGTAACTTGGAAGGTGTCTTCTTGTGTTGGAGTAGGTCATTGGTGACCTAGGCTTATTAAAAAGCTTAGGAAACATATGTTAAGGATATGGAGGAATTTTGGAATCCTCTTTCCTTTTGGAGAACCTGTGATGTTTTTTCCCCTTGTCCTTGGGAAGAGAATGGTGCAGGATATTTCCATAAGTGTCTTTAGGAATGTTTTGTGTGTGTTGCTCTTGTAAATTATTAGTTGGACCTCACTTGTTTCTTAATTTTCTCCTAACTCACTTGAGTGTTCCTATGTGATATAATATTAAGTTATGTTTGTTTTAAGATTATTTTGAGCTAGGGTGGGCTTAGATTATGAAATTTTGTTGTTATATAGAGTGAATAGTATCTCTTATGTCAATATGATTGTAGTGCCCACTTCCCTTCGACACCTTTTTGATAATGATTATGATATTGTTGATTTAACTTATGGATATTATTGTACCTTTTGATTTGGCATGATGTTATGCATTAGAGATCATGGAATATTGTTGACTTTGATTCATATATGATGCATGTGAATTATTAGAGACATTTTATACTAATGTGATACATTGATCGATATGGTTATATATATGTTATTCGTACATGTGATATTTTTGTCATATTGAGTAGACCTAGAAAATTGAACAAATCTTGTGATCATATGGTTATTGATGATATTTAAATGATATCATTACTTTCTTAGATGATGTTTTGATTCATATATAGATGATTTTGGAAGTTATATTTTAGATTATTTTAGATTTTTGATACGGCCACGAGGCTGAAGGAGTTGTGATGTGTTTTGGAGGTAAAAATGTCATAACAAACATCGGGGATTGGATACCAACCACATTGGAATCTAGATGAATTCAACAAGGGTCACCATGGCAACATGTATTATTGTTATGTGTGTATGTTTGATTGTTGTTAGGGATTCCCATGGGGGGTGGATCACCTTCAAATGTGACCAAGGGGTTATGTGTATTCTATTATTTAGTTTCCTTTCTTTAATTTTAGTATGTGATTTTTAGTGATGTATTTTCCCTTCATTATTTAATTAATTTGTTTCTATTTTTGTGAGTAATCATGTTGTTAAATTAAATATAAATGGGTCAAAGGAATGTATTTATTAGAGTTGTTGGCTCTTAGATTATGTGTTGTAAGTAATGTGTACTTAAATTTGAGTGAAACACTCCACCTTCCTTTTGAAATTCGGATCTATCCTCAAGGGATGATTTTGGAGGCTTGTGAGACAAGTTAAACTTGTCCCACACCTCTTAAATTTGTATACCAACCCTACATATGGGTTGGGGAGTCAAACTTAGGCCTCATTATGTATTTTGGGAAGCCAAATTGTAAGTTTTATTGCACCTTCTTACATATAATTAATTTTAGTCCTTAAGGGTGTGGGCTTGGATTGTGTGTATAAGTAAAATGTCATTTTATTCACCCACTTATTGATTGTGCCTTGGAGTTTGAAGTTTAATTGTGAGGTGCAGTTGAGGATGGGTGATGTCGCATCCTACATGGAGCCACCTCATTCTCTCTCTCCTTTTCTATTTATTCGAATTCTTTTACTATTTTGGGGTTAATTCATTTGGTTTTTGCTCTTTTAATTGGAGGGAGTTACAGGATTTTGGAATGCTTGTTGATTTTTTGGAGATATTAGTGTTTGTTTGGACTTGAAAAACTGGTTGTTGAAATTTTTGATCAAGCTCAATCATGGAGAGGTAGGAGCTTAAATCTTGTAAAATGTTTCCTTTCTATATTATGTATATGTGAATGTTTTTTAGTTTTTGGGTATGTTTGTTGGTTGGTTGGTTAGATTTCCTAAGTGTGGTGTAGGATAATAGCATGGGGATATTTCTTGTGGGGAGGCATAAGAGTTATTTTGTGGATGGAGTTTGGGATGGGTGTTCTACATTGGAAAAGAAACAGTTGTATTTCTTACTTATGATGGAGTCATAAGAGGAGGGAGGCAAAGAGAATGGGGAGGAATAAGAGATACTTGAGGGAGGCAAAAGAGTATGTAGGGGTTTTGAGATGATATATATTGGCGGGTTTTTAGGTGGACACCAATTTCCCATTGGGAGGTATAAGAAGCTTCCCCCATAGATCTTACTCCTTTTGCCTTTGTATGATGAGGCCTTGTGTATTTTTTTGTTTTCCTTCTAGTAGATCATGCTTCGTTTAATTTTTTAACTATGATACGATTGTAAAAATATGGTATTGTGATGTGGAAGCTTGTTTTTTCATGAGTTGAATCCATTTCCTATTGTAATGTGGTTGGGGCTTGGGGGCCAATGAGGAGGATGGTTTCTCCTCTTCAATGGAATTGGGTTGGGTGGAGAGCGTTGCCTCCCCCTTTTTTTGTGACTAAATGAAACATGGCAGATCTCTCTTGTTGATGTTCTTGGAGCTGTGTGTGAAGACAATTTCACATTCCTCTTTGGGTTCCTTATTGTAAAATTTCCCACTTTAAGTGGATGACATTGTAATATTATTTGTGGTGAAAAGATGCTCTGTTTTGGATATGAAAGTTACATTTAAATGAAACAAAAAGAAGAAAGATCTATTCTGTAATTTGTATTTTTTTTGTGAATAGAAAGGAAGTTGTAAAAATGAATTATTTCAATTTAATAAAAAAGTTCATTTCTACAAATGGTATTGCTCTTGTTTGAAATCCGTTGTTTGATTTTTTTGGTAAACTCTATGTTGAAAATTTGTAAATGTCTGTGTTAAAAATATTACATTCCTCTGTGTTAATTGAAAAGCATGTTTTGAAAAATAAGACTACCTTCATGCTTCCCTCGCATTGTTGTAGGAATATTAAATAGATTAAAATTGGAATGGAATGAACTTAAATATTTAAGTATGGCAAATGAAGTAGATCAATTCTAGTTTTAAATTCATAGAGTTTCATTTAGATTTCTGTAACCTGTAATAAACATCAAAAAATGCTCAGAATTCCCCTGCAACAATGGAAGACAAAAAATAAATGTTAATATAAGCTAAGGATGATCAAAACGCATCCCAAAATGGTTTGTATTTCTCAAATAAATTTACTCGAAATCCATTAATCGAAAGAGGAAAAATAATGCAATTACAAAAAAGAAGAATTAAATTCGATTTGAAATCTCAACCATTAATCAGTTAATACTTGTAATACATTTGAAATCTTTCAAGGTTCTCCATTCATGTTTGGTGTGTTGAAGAGGAAAGAGTGGCAGATTAGATCAATTTCAGTAGTGGAAAATGTTTAGTTCACATTTTAATCGCAGGAAAGACATTTTTGTAAAATTCACCCATCTAAGTTTGTTAAAAATAAAATTTTATGCTTCTTTTCGAAAGAGGAGTTTGGTCCATTTCAAAAATTCCTCGTTTTATCAAATATGAGCTTCCATTAGAAATTTGTACCAATCAAGTTTTACATCGATTCTTAGTTAAAAAAATTTACCTTTGCTCGACTCTCTGTGGCCTTAACCCCGTGGACTTCGCTTTGGCAAAAAAATACTTCCACAGATTCGCGGCCCACACCTTAAAAATTTTCACTTTTGTAAAAATTGACAAAATTCCTAAGTCTCCCAACGGCCTACCTTTCCACGGGTCACCGTTGGTATGACACGTGCTTCTTTAGGCGTCGGTGGAGGCACTGAAATGCTTTTAACCAATTACACTTTTTTTACAAAAAGTCAAAATTTCTAAGTTTTCCCGATGGTCCACTTCCCCGCTTGTAACTTTGGGCTTGACACGTGGCTTCTTTGGGTGTCAATGAGGCGCGAACCATTTTGAAACTTTTCACTTTTCTTCTTTTGGCGCGAAGTCTGCCGTGGGCTCGTGGTGTAAATTTCATTTTTCCCTAAAAATTGGTAAAAGCACTAATTTTTCTCTCCGGGCCCACCGTCCACAGTCTTCTCTAGCAAAAATTTCTTCCCAGTGCCCGCATAGGATCGCTTTGGGAAAAAAATCATCCCAAGGATTATCACCAGTAATTTGAGAAATATGAGGAGTTAGGAGGAAATATTTATATCATTGAAAAGGGGAAGAAATTTCCTATCTAATGCAAAAGATTTCGGGAAGTCTTAAGTGCAAGAAATATGAAAAAATAATTTTCAACCAAAAATTAAGAATGAGAGTGGGTAAGTGAGAAATTATCCTTTTAATTTAAATGCTCTATTTCTAAAGCATCGGTTGTCTTGTTAAGGGTCACATTATGGAGTAAAGGAATTTTTTTAAACCCCATGTAAATAGGAACCTTGTTTATTGTCTAGGACTTGTGGAATTAAATACCTTGGGTATTTAATTTGTTTTGACCCTTTGACCCTCTAATTGTTAATTAAGAAATATTTAACTATAGTGTAAATTTAAATAAATCATTAAATTGACACCTATGGGAAATTTAACTATGCTTGGATTAATTTTACTCATTAAATTGTGATGTGGACTTAAAAATTATATTAATGGGAAAATTTAATTATTGAATATAATTGTACTTGAAATATTTTTTTATTATAGTTTGTGGTTTCAAGCTCAGTATAGGGTATGTGGGCATGCCTTTCAAAAAAATATTATTCTATAATTTTTCTAACTAAACCTAGGTTGTTCTTGGGTCTCGAGTGGGTGTTTTTAAAGCAAGCGTTACAATGATGGTATGAGATAATATTACCTATCAAAAAAGGGGAGAGGGATAGAAAAATGGGAATTTGTTATCTAGTTGATGGAGATACTAAATCGGGATGTGTGGTTGTGTGTTACAATATTTAGGTACAAATTCAAGTTATGGAAACCTTGTGGTCAAGAGTATGCTTTGTGTTACCATGAAAATTTAAGTGAGACCTTCCAAATTATATGAAGTACTACCAATGATTAGTCTTCTTCCTTGTAAATTTTTGATTAAATGTAGGTGTGTTCCTTGTTGTTAAACCTTATCTTGTGTGATATTATGTTTTTGGCCGGTGACTAGGCTGATTTCTTGTGAAAAATTGATGGTCGGTATTGGTAGTTATTAGCCTCATCTATAATAAAAATCCTTGTAGTGTGATTTAAAACCAAGTGAAATTATCATCTCTCTATTTTACCTTATGAAGTATCTGTGTGTGGCTACATGGGCACCTTGTGTATATAAAATGTTCCTATTCTTCATGGACCTTAGTTTTCATTCATTGTTTTTCCCTTGAAAATTCTTATTTAAATATTATGGGTTGTAAAATTGGTTCAACTTGTAGATATTATTCCGAAAGTTTGGTTGCTTTAGAAACCATGTTTGGAGGGGGTTTGGTATCATTAGCTAATAGTCTCCTTTCTCTTATTTCAATATTGTTTTACCAAATTGGATTTACGAGGGACACATGTGCATCAAAGTATGGAAACCCCGTGGAAGACGTGACTGATTTTTGTATGCTTTTTTTCCCTACCTCTTTCCATGAATTCAAGGAGGAAGTCAAATCTAAGGGTAGGGGGATGTAGTGCCCACTCCTCTTCGACATTGATCTTACAAGGATTTTTATTATTTTAGATTGTAGCCCTATACCTTGTTTTCATTCTTGATCATTAGACATTGATAGATGTGCATTCTTATAATTGATTAGTATATTGATGGAAATTATAGATAATTTAATTATGGATATGTGATCACCAAGAGTGTGAATTATATGCATGGATTGATATTTCATTATCGTTGATGATCTAGAGTTATTACCTTATAAGATTTTAGACACATTATATTTTCATTCATATATATTTTTATACGATCTAAATAGTCTCGTGATCCCATTTTTGATTGATGAAATGATAGAATTGAAACATTTTTAAATTGTGCACAATTGGAGAAACTACTTGATTTTAGTGAAGATTTAGTGGTGTTATTTGATTATGTAAATTGATATTTATATGTGAATTTTATTATTTTGATGTCATTCATATGGCCACAAGGCCAAAGAGGTATTGTTAAGATTTTTCTAGAAAATCACAACACAACAAACAAAAGGGGATAGGAGACCAACAATGAAAGAATTTTGGTTATCGTGATAGGTCACCTTGGCAACTTGTGTTTTTGTATAATGTTTTTGTTGATAAATTGTTAAGAGGTTCCCTTTTGGGAGGGTGGCCTCAAATGTGACCAAGAGAAAATGTGTTGTTCCCCTTTTCATTTTAATTATTTTTGTGAGTATGTGATTTATTATTGTATTGTGCTCCACTTTATTATTGTTGGTTAGTATACTCCATTTAAGTTGATTAATCTTGATTAATTATTGTAATGTGGGATGTGACCAAGGATGGTATTTAATGTTGGTAGATTGTCCTTGATTTTATGTTGGATTTGGGAGGATTTTATTAGTTTTAAGTGGTTTATACTAAACCTTTCATGTCAAATTCAGATTTGGAATAATGTTCATTTTTGGAGGCTTGTGGGACAAGTTAAGCTTGTCCCGGAGACCTCTTAATTTCACCTAAAAACAACCCCTATGGGTTTAGGGGTCAAAATTAGACCCCATTATGTAATTTATATGGAAAAAGGGTGATATTTATTTCACTTTCTTACATGAGATTTTAATTATGTCTTTTTGATGTGTGGGTAAGGGTTTGTGTGTGTAAGAGGTTTGTCATTTCCTCAACCACCAATTTATTGAGCTTTAGGTTTGGATTTTGGCCATGTGATGTGGAGTGGAGGAGGGATGATGTGGAATCAAAAATAGAACCACATCACATCTCTCTCTCCTTTTTTTATTTATTTAAGTTTGTTTGATGATTATGAGGTTACTTGTTTATTTCGAATCTTGCATTTTTGGAGTGTTTGTTTGAAGCTTTAGAGTTGTCTTGTGTTTGCTCTAAACTTTGAAATGCTGGATATTGTTCTTGTGTACTAGATACTATTGCAATGGCAAGGTAGGGACTCCACCCATGTATTTTTATTGGTATTTTTATGTGCAAATGATGGTAAATGGATGATTGTTGTATGTTTTGTTTTTTTGGGAATATAATGGCGTTTAGGTTGTTTAGGACAAAAAGGAAGTCGGTGTATTTTGAAGGGAGGCATAAGAGTATTTTTGTGAATCTTGGGAGGGAGCTTGGTTGGGGTGTCCCTCTGTAGATAAGTGAAATTTGGGATATCTTGCATGTTTTATTTACGGAGGACGAGAGTTGAGTGAGGCATAAGATTTTTTTTTTTTTTAGGGAGGCATAAGCGTGTTGTTGGTATGGGATTTAAGTTTCTTGTAGGATTCAGGTGGGAAATCAACCCCTTTGGGAGGCATAAGTGCATCCCCGTATTTCTTTTCTCTTTCTTTGCTTGAGTATTGAGACTCGTGGCTTGGGAAACTTGCATGCTTTTTGTGATTTTTTTATTATGTTTATTGTGTTGAAACTTTTCTTGAATTTTGATTATTGAAGCCATGTAAATTTGAGTTTATTTTCTTATACTCCTTATTTCTACATTGTTCGAGCTTGAGGGCCACCGAGGAAGAAGGCTTCTCCTTCTCATAGGATTATTGGTTGGGTGGACAGTGTTGCCTATTCCCCTATTTATTGTTGTGTTTGGATTTTGAAGAAGATGGTGGAGCTCAAGTGAAGTTTTGGTCATAGTTGCACTTTGAAGAAAATAAAGAGAGATCCTACTTTTGTAAAATATTTTCCATGTTGTCTCCACTTAAGTAGAGGGCTTGTAACTTGTATTTTAAGAGATTTAACTTCTTGTAAATGTGTTGTGAAAGGTTGATTTGTATTAAGATTTCAAAATGTATGTAAATTTAGAAAGTAGGCAAAGGAAATTTGATTTGTTACTAATATAATCCCTTAAACTTGTATACCTTACAAATGGTGTATTGAATGAAAACTTGTATGTTAAATAAGTTAGTTCTTATAAATTTAAACTATCAAATCTTGCATTATTTAGATGAAGTTGGGACTTTAAAATGGTTTTGCAAATGAAAATGAAGCTCTCTCAATCCAAGCTTATATTCAAATTAAATCTTTTCCTTAAAAGTGTAATATGTCTATTTTAAAATATTGGTATTCTTGTATGAAAACAAACTTGTTTGCTTCACCTCGATTTCATTTTCACTATTGTGAAAGAGAGAAATAGTCTCTCGTTTTTATTGAAAAAAGTAACGATATCAAAATATAGAAATTATAGTTACATCTCATATTACATTACAAAAAGAAAATATATGTTTAGAGTTGTTAGAATAGAGAAAAACATCGTCCTTACAAATTGCATTAAGTTGAATAAGGAAATCTATTAGTATCTAGTTTTACTCATCGATGAATAGTTAGAAACAATAAATTATACATCTAGCTATACAATTGAAATCGAGAAATTGTTTAAACTAAAAAAATAAAATATAGCAATGATGTTGATACATATATATACTTACATAAATTTATTAAACCAAAGCTAGAAATAAAGTAAATTTAGCTTGCATTTTAATTAAACCCTTTCAAATATTTTGGTCGCGACTTTTCTCTAAACACTATGCATATTTATTTGTTACATGCGGCACACACACACACACACACACACACACACACACACACACACACACACACACACACACACACACACACACACACACACACACACACACACACACACACACACACACACACACACACACACACACACACACACACAAACACACACACACACACACACGCACCAAAATAACTTGTCTACACACATCACCATTTAAACCATATCTAAAAATGGGGAAAAAGCCCATACCCAAATAGGGAAAATGCAAACAAATGCATAATAACAAATAACAATATGAATAAACCTTATATTCTTAATTGTTATTTGGGTATTTTATTTTATTTTCCTATTTGAAGGTATGGGCATTTTTGCCCCATTTTTAGATCTGGTTTAAATGGTTATATATACACTTGTAGTTTGGGTGTACACACACACACACACAGACAGATGTATATATATATATATATATATATATATATATATATATCTGTGTGTATGTCTATTTTCTTGTTTTGAATATACACAACCCAAAGGTTCTATGGTTGCATGCGCAGAGTTATCACCTATATATACATGTTTAATTGCATTATTTTATATCAAAACAATGTTGCCACATAAACATATTGTATTGTGTAGTAAGGAGTCGTGGTCTATTTTATATTAAAAGGGTTCAATAGTAAGGTGACTACATGGTTTTATCGGTTTGTTTTATCTTTGGTGAGGTTGGGTGGGGGACAGGGCACTGACCCATTTTTCGCACCCCATATATTATATATGGTTGGGGGTGGGGTTAGTGGCATCCCCCACCCAAATATGTTTTATAAACAAATAAAATAGTCACACCCATTCGACCTTATTTAATTTGATTTATATATTTTTTTAATCTTCTTAATATATATATATATATATATCGATATATATATATCACATTATAAAATAATTTTGTTAAAATATATTTATAGTTTCAATATGTATATAAATTTATATAATTATATATACATATATATGATTTTCATGGTAAATTTTTTCTACTATAATTTTAACATTTAATCAAATTAAGTTATATAGTGAAATGTAGGTAAAAAGATTGTAAAATATGTATCTATTTATTTATTAGTGACATAGAAAACTAATGGCTTTTCTTATCCAACCCAATACAACTAATGAAGAGAATATATTCATTGTTTAAAACATTAAATTTCTATTTCCCTTTTTCTTATAACTTAGTATGAGATTGACTATAATTTCCAACATTTCAATATGTTTACTTTTACTATCAAAATGAAAATGTATCTCTTTCCTTTTCACAACAAGAATGATATCTATTTCAATAAGTAAAATTAAGTATTACTTACATACTTTCTTCTAATTCCAACTCAACCATTTCACCAAAGGAAAGCACAAGCAAGTATGAATTTATTTTCAGTTTGAGAGAAATACATTTCGCATTTGAATATAACTTTCATGTCCTTCCTTCCAGCCATTACAATGTTACAATTATAACTAGATAAAAATATAATCTTTTCTCATCAAATTTGTTCATTACTTACAATATAATAGTCCCTATTTTCAAAAATATATAAAAGAATAAATTAAAATCTCTCAAATTTCATATTACAATCAAGGGACTAGCATTACAAGGATGAACTTTTCTCCAAAATAAATAGCATATCTCCTCCAATCTTCAACTCAATCACACTAAAAAATAAGGGAGTAAAAAACTCTCTCCACCCAATCAATAATCCAATGAGAAGGAGAATCCTTTGTCCTCATCGCCCCCAAGCTCCAACAATGAAGCAATATGGGATATAACAAAACCAAGGCAACTTTACATGGCCTCGAAAATCAAAATTCAAAAAAAATTTTAACACAATAAGAACAATACCAAAATCACAACAAACATGCAAGTTTCCCAAGAAAAAAGCCTCAATAATCAAACCAAGAGAGAGAAATAAACATGGTTATTCACTTATGCCTACCAATAGGGTTGATCTCCCACCTTAAAGCCTCCAAAATCTTAATCACATAACAACAAGACTCTTATGCCTCCCTTAAAAACTCTTATGCCTACCTCAGCAGCTTTTCCTCCCTCGATAAAACATACAAGATAAGCACAAATTTGAATTATCTACAAATGTGCAAAAACCCAACCAACCTTTCTCCCAAGATTCAAAAACATTGTTATTCCTGTTTGTGCTCGATTTGATCATGCCCCTAATTGGTTCGAAGAATTTTTCGCTTTTCCTAAAAAGCTTCAATCTGCGTGCTCTGTTTTCTATTTCCTCGATTTAGTGCATGAAATGTTCAATATTCACTTGCATTCCTTTGATAATACTTCTCCATGGTCATAAATCATGCTTGGCCATGAGTTATTAGAAAAATTCTTTGTCATTGGTGAAAAATTTGATTATGGGCGAAAATTCCGGTTATCTATTTTTTTTATGGTTTGACAAGCATCTTTTCTCGCATCAATTTATATCTCAACATTGGCATATACGTGGCATCCTTTGATTGTTTGAGGGAGGGTAGAAAGATGTTATAAAATTGTCATTTTGTCACTTTTGGCAAAAATTCTTAATTCACCCCATGGCTCCATTGGATCCTGATACGTTAGTCAAAATTTTGAATTGCGGATAAATTTTTTTATTTTTGCCCAGTGTGTACACATGTCAACAAATTAAGAAATTATGGAATGGTGGACCTTTTTTATGCTTAAGGAATTATGGAAAAGGAGTAAAAATGAAAATAAATTCTTAAGGCCCGCGAGAGGACACATGGTAGCTCCTAAGTCAAAGATGGAGTGGCGGATTGTCGGGTTCCGTTAAAGTTTTTGAATTTATTTTGTAAAAGGGATAAAGTTGTAAAGTAAACTGAAACCCTTTGCGAATCAGAAGTGTATGCATGGTAGTTTGAAAAGTCAAAGGTAGAGGAGATGTGGATCACTGAGAACTTTGAATTTTCACCTTGCTTTGGAAAAATGGGAATAAAGTATAAAAATGGGTTGAAACTCTTCCTCCAATCAGATAAGGACACGTAGCTTTGAAAATTCAAAGTGGGAGGTGGAATGTTGGGTTACTTTGAAGTTTTTTAACTTGAAAGGATTAAATTTATAAGGTGTGAAATGGACCGTAACTCCACCTCCAATCGAGAAACACACATAGATTTAAAAATTCACATCCGGAGGTGGAAAGTTGGGTCACTTTGAAGTTTCTTAACTTCAAATGGTTTAAAGTTATAAGGTATGAAAATGGACCGCAACTCCACCTCCAATCAAAGAAGGACACGCAACGTTGAAAATTTAAAGCGGGAGGAGGAAAGTTGGGTTACTTTGAAGTTTTTAACTTCAAAAGGATTAAAGTAATAATGTGAAGTGCAGCTCTGCTCCAATCAAAGAAAGATAATTGGAATTAAAAAGTTAGAGAGGGAAGGTGGGTTCTTTAGAGCACTTTGAAGTTTTTAAACCTTTTTTTTTTAAGGAATGAAGTTATAAAGAGAATTACAACTCCGTTGTGAATCATAGAGGAACACATGGAAGCTTTGACAAGTCAAAACATGAAGGAAGATCATTCGGGAAGTTTGAGAATTTAAGCCCTTTTCGGTGAAAAAGGGAATAAAGTCATGAAATAGAGTGCGACCCCGCTAGAGTTAGTTTTGAATCTACATTGAAAATTCAAAGGTAGAGGTGCGGGCCATTGGAGAAAATTTGGAAAAGTTTCCTTTTTGCAAAAAAGAGGTAAAATGGCATAATCGAGCCACATGTCACACCCATTTTCAAAGGACGGAAGGGTGGGGAAAAATGTTAAAATTTTCCATTTTTTCCAAAAATTATAAAATGTTAAAAACGCTCCCAGGCCTATTTCGAATCAAATTTCTCCACGTGGAGGGCTCGAATTCAAAGTCAAAAGGGTAGAATCAATGGTAGCTGTGCATTGCATCTATTTTTCCACCATTGACATTCCAAGAACTCTGGAGATGTAATTTTTACATCATTCTTCATAAAATTTTGATGATTCCTTGTCGTTTTAATGTCATAGTGCAATTTAATAGATTTAGAGCTCAATATGTGAATTTGAGATACTAATTTGAAATTTTAGGTACAAATGTGAATTTGAGGTTCCAACGATAAAAAATGTGCTCCCATTTCGAACAAAGATGCGAATTCTTGAAATGATTCACGTTTTTGAAATAGTGCAACATTAGGGTGTTTTTTGTTAAACGTCCCTTTCTAAATTTCATGATGAAACTTGTAACAAACAAGATGCTTTGGATATTATGTTCTTGGGGAAGAAGGATTGGATGTAAATGAATGTTATAAAATGCATGTTTTAGACATGCAAAAGGTCATGGTTGAAATTTATGTCAAAATTTAAGAAATCCCATCTTCCGAGTGACCATTTGAGAAACCCGCTTAATTTCTTGTGATTTTGGATTACTATCATGTAAAATTTGTTGCAAATGTACAACCATTGACAAGCTCTAAGATTATTTTAATAAATTTCCCTTCCTGATGAATCTAAGAGATTTCAAATTAATGTGTTAATCTTGGGAAAATTTGTGTCTGCTTCATTTGAGTTATGTCTCAAATAGTTTTCTTGTTCTTATTGCATTATTATATTGAAAACTTTGTGAATCACACAAGATATTATCTATTTGAATGTTCAAAGTGGCATTTGTAATTTCATTTATTAGAAGAGATTTCATCTGATAATGAAATAAATAATTTAAACTAACCTTACTCCCATTTCTTTGGTAAATATTATTTGTAATGCTTTGAGCGTATCTTAGGCGTGATAAAATAGATATTGATAATGTTTAATTTGGTCTTTTATCTCGAGCCTTCATGTTGAACTCCTAAAAATTATGTGGAACGTTTAAATCAGGCCTCCATTGATGCACACCTTACAGTTAAAGGAACATTTGGAATATCCTGATGTTTTATGTTGTTAAGTTTTCCAATTATTGTTAAGGCTCTCAAAGATCTAGAAAATCAAGTTTGTCCTATTTGAATCTCCCACTAAAATTATTCGAAAAATAATGAATCCGACCTGAACTACCCCTATTTTTTCATGTATATCAACAATAGAATAAATTACACTTGCTAAAATATGTTGAACAATCGAGGATTCCATAATGTCTTTAGTAACCTTAACCTTTTTTGAAAATATCTCCATTATTTAGAAGTGACAACTCGTGAGAGTTAAATTGTGGAGCATTGATCATATTTTCCCAAGGTTTTCTTTATAAAATTTGTGCAAAAGAAGGATATCTTCATCTCCTTCATCAAAAGAGGTTACAAAATGGGTTCTCTTTCCCTGGTTGAAAGGCACAACCTAAAATAGTGAGGATAGATCAAATCCTTTCAAGGTGTTATCCAATTCTCCAACACCGAGTGACAAAGAGCTAGATGAATCACCTCCCGGATACAAAATGACATATATTTCAATTTTTAAATGTCTCTGAATGTCTTGTGAAATATTTGATGCTTATCAAATTTCATTCGAGAATCAATTTGGTTACCAACAGGGTTTAAATGTGTCGTTCTTTGGGAAATATTGAATAATTTGAGCAATATTTCTGCATCCACCGTCAACAATGCTTATGACGCCATTGTCGGGAACTTATTAAAATATTTGAGTCGTATTTGTGCATCAACCATCAACAACATGCTTTCCAGCACCGTTGCTAGGGATCGAATCTATTTATCTTTGTATGAATTTGGTGTTGTGATGACATTTGACAATTCATTTTTAGTGCATTTACACAACTAGGGTGAAAATCCTTAGTGTCGACTCTGTTGGTTTGATTTTGATAAATTCTAATGTCTTAACCTCTATCATTTTAAAATTTTGTTACTAATCTTGGCAAAGTTGGAAGGAAGAAGATATCTCTTCATTAGGGACCCTCATAGAAGATCGTTGGAGATCATAGCTCAAGAAAAGAGATCTCCATTGTTGAAAGTGATCAAAGGCATGTCATTGAGATTACAATTTTTCCTCAAGTGCTTCAAGCGGGTATTCTTTTCTAGATCTGATTTCTAAATCGTGAGGGGCCTTCATTTGTATTTGAAAAATTTTCTTCTCATTTTGTCCCTGTATTTTCCAAATATGATAGAGTTTTCCAAGAAGTAAAGCCATTAGGGGATATTCATTTTGAAAATTATATTCCTATACCCCATAGACCCCTCAGTCCTCATCATCTTGCATCTCCTACAAATTCACCTCCACAAAACAATATGGCTCAGCCCCCACCCAGACCTCCATTTGTTGTTAATACCTTTGGTCCTATAAACTTTAGAGGAATGGATGGTTATCCAAATGTTGTCCCTCAAGATGTTAGGAATAGATTGCCCAAATTTCAAGGCAATAATGCTATCACTGGTGATCAACACTTAAAGTTTTTTTAATATTATGGAAGACTTTGAGATAGAATTTGAGGATGTGTATATCAAATTGTTTATTCATACTTTAGAAGAAGATGCACGGGACTGGTATAAATCTTTTCCAGATAACTCTATAGATTCTTGGATAGAAATGAAGAATGCTTTTAGATTGCAGTATGGAGATAAAACAAACCCTAGGTTTCTTTATCAAAATTTGAAAATATTAAGAAGAACCCTAATGAATCAGTCCATGACTTCAATACAAGATTCAACAAGACTTTGAGAATATTTCCTATCATCTTAAGGCCTAGTGATGAATCATGTCTGATAAAGTATTCTGATGCATTTGACAAGAAAGTTGCATACTATTTGAGGGATAAAAACCCTGGCACTTTGAGGCAGGCCTTTACCATGGATCTGCAAATTGAGAATAACATTAAAGAAATTGGAAAACCTCCTAAGAGGGAGGGTGTAAAACCGATTAACCGGAAAAACTACAAGCGAGCAAGGCTATGGATCTAGAAGAAGTTATAAAAACTTTAGTAGGGGTTGTCAAAGAAATATCTTATAAATTGGCCAGGGCAGAGAAGGGAATTGGGTAGAGCTCCCAAGGTTAGCAAAAGCCACAAAATCATGACAGATTTGGAAATCATCCTAGAAGTGATTTGAGGAGTGATGACGAGGTAAAATGCCCATGGGATCTACAAATAGACATGCCCATCCTAGGGAAAATAGAATGGTGCCTAATCCTATGACTATCAGGGTTGCTACTATTGAGGAATTTTGTTATATTGAATGGTGTGTCACATGTTTGTTTACCTATTCTCCATGTTTTGAAGAAAAGTAAGTTGAGTATGCTACTAAAGATGACACTGATGATGATGTTTGCATGATCGGTTTCTCTATAGGCTAACAACATGGAGCAAGTTCAATCAATTAATCAAAGGCAAAAATTGCTATAAATTTTTGGGATTGCATTCACTAGGTACTACCTCTTCCTCCATATCTACTTTAGAAATAGATATGGTGAAAGATTTTTAATTACCTAGTAATGATTTTGATTACTTATGAGATTTAATGTTTAAAAATTATGGTGGAGGAATTCCTTGAGAAGATGATAGGTAGTTGTTAATGAATTTTTTTTTTTCCCAAGGAAAGGAACACAATACAAGAAGTCAAGTTGTCTAAGGAAGGGCCTCAAGCCAAAATAAAACCCTGATTCTTACTAATATCCCTAAGGAAACAACTAAGAAAGCTGCATCTAAAAAGGCCTTGTTGTCCCAAATAGAACTGGTATCCCTGCCATGCTAAAAATGTGAAAAATCCTTTGTTGTCCGATGAGTTTGTCAATTTACATCCTCATCTTGCCTTGCCCAAGTATGTTCTATATGAAATTTCCCAAGTCTTGAGTCGGATAAAGATTTTTATTCGAATTATTCAGCTACTTAGGATTCCCAGCATAAGAAGAGGGCCTTTGAGTATTTGGGATTGAAAGAAGAAAGGACTTTCCAAGGTAGAAATGTAAACAATGTTGAGACTTCTCCTATCATCACAGAAGTAAAAACCCAAGTAATGGAAGTAATAGCTGAACCACCTAAGGTTTACTTGGGAACATATTTGGTTGAGTCTAAATTAAATGTTTATCATTTTTCACTACTATGATTATTAAGGACAAACTGCTATTACAAAATTGTATGTTTGATTCTAGAGCTTCCTGTGATGTTATGCCTCTTGAGGTCATGAATGAATTTAAAATTAAAGTAACAAAAATTATAGCAAGTGTAATGCTGCCATGGATTCCAGAGAGGTTCCAATTGTGGATGTATGAAAGGTTTGGTCATACAACTTGCGAGCTTACCTAGGCAAGAACTTAAAAGTTGATGTTGTTATTGTTGATTGCACTACCAAATGGGGCATAGTGTTGTCAATAAAATGGGCTACAAGTGTTGGTGTAAATGTTCAAATGCATATGTCTTATGCCACCATTCCAATTGAGGCGGTCTTGTGAAGTTGTATAGAGATAAGAAGATGTTACATCTCATTGAAGATCCCACCAATGCCTCCTATGAAGTGTTATACACAAGTGCTGATGCTTGATAAATTCCTTGGATTTTTGATGGTAACGAGCACAAAATTGATCAATACAATTGTCTTGAACAAGTAGGTTCTCCTTAGACCTTATTATTTGATGGAGCTTACTCTAAATTTTTAAATGCTGCTTGTATTGTTCTTATTTCTCCGTGTGAGGAAGATTTTTTTCATTTCAAACTTAACTTTGAGTGTACTAACAACATTGTTGAATATGAATCACTTTGTTATTAGGTTTGAGGATTACTTGGAAATATGGTATTAGGAAAATCATTTCAAAGGAGATTCAAAACTGATTGTCAAGTAAGTTAGAAGACCGTATGCAACTAAAAACAAGAGAATGAAGTAATACAAGCATTCGAGTCTAGGATTTGATTGAGATTTTGACTCATTTAATATTGTGCATCATGATAGGAAGTTTAATATTGTTGCAGATAAGTTAGCGAGTGTTGGGGTCCAGATTTGAAAATTTCACTTTGTATCCCCATATTGTGAGTATGATGTTGAGATACTAACTAGACCATCCATCACTGAAAAAATTAAACATTGGAAATTATTTGATGATGATTCCCAAGAGCAAAGGTTGTTACTACTAAAAAAGGAGATTTTTTTGATCAGCGAATAGATTGGGAACCAATGGTGTGTGCTACTTTGAAGGAAAGGAAAATTTATTTGAAAAAGACATCATTTAGCTGAAAAATAATACCATTCCTCAAGGGTTAGTTGCTCTTGAATAAAAATTTGATAATGCGATTGCATTATCAACAGACATATAGTATCCTCGAGGGATGTTGAAGAACATGATCTTGGCATGAGGAAGAAACCAAGGAAGATCTAGTTAGGATGTAATCTGAACAAGGAAGAAAAGCAATCCTATGTCCAATTGTTGAAGAAATATCAAGATTTCTAAGCTTGCTCTTATTCTCGAACTAAATGCATACGGGGAAGATCTGTTTCAACATGAAAATCCTCTTGAATCTAATTTCAAGGCATTTAGGAAAAAAGCAGAGGCCAATCAATCCACTCCTTTCCTTGAAGATGCAAGAATAATTGAAGAAGTTTAGCGATGGAGGGATCATTCATCCCATGACGTACTCACCTTGGGTTACAAACCTAGTACCTATCGGAAAAGAATGGTGAAATAAGGTTGTGCATGGATTTTAGAAACTTGAATAGACCATCAATGAAAGATAATTACCCTCTTCCTAATATGGAGATTATGCTACAATTAGTGACTAGTTCTGAGTTTTTGTCCACCTTGGATGGTTTTTCAAGATGTAATCAATTTGTTATGAAGGAATCAGAATGAATCAAAATTTCCTTTACCACTCATTGGGGAAATTATGTCTATGCCGAATTCCTTTAGGTCTGGTCTAATGAATACTGGAGACACATTCCAAAGGGTAATGGACATTACTTTCTCCTCGGTTATATTAATGATTTCATTTCAGTATATCAAGATGATGTTACTATCTTTTCGAAACATAAATGACCACTTGCAACACTTGGAAAAAATGCTTTGATAAGGTGCGAGATAATTTGGTATCTCTTTCAACACCAAGAAATTCCATTTTGGCGTGCAAAAGGCAAAGCTTCTTGGTCACATTGTGTCAAATTAAGGGGTCATGATTGAACCCGAGAGAGTTTAAGCCATCAGAAGGTCCCAATTCCAAGAACCAAGAAGGGAATTCAATCCTTATTTTGGAAAATAAATTTTATTAGAATATTTATATCTAACTTTGTTGAGCTCACCGTCCCAATTACAAGCATGTTTGAAGAAAGATCAAGTTATCAAATGGGAAGAGAAGCCATTCAATATTTTGCTAGGATCAAAGAGGCCTTGCAAAGATGCTCATGTTTTGCAGCTCCAGTTATAACAAAGCTTTTAAAAGTTTTCTTTTGCTTCATAAAATACTATCACATCTATGTTGTTGTAGAAGAATGATGAACATGTTGAAAGACCATTTGGATTTTTAGTAAGGAATTGCAAGGAGCTGAGTTGAAGTACACCATCATGGAGAAGCAATAATTTGGATTGGTGAAAGCAACAAAGTTTTTGAGGCCATAAATTTTGAGCTCTAAAGTTGGTGCTTATGTTCCCCACACCATGGTGAAAGATATCTTATCGAGATGGAGGTTTCAAGCAAAAGATGTAGATGGGTAAAAATTTGCAGAATATGACATGAATATCAAAACCACAAAGTGTGTAAGAGTTTTTCCTAGCTAAGATTATGACAGAGAGTGACTTGCAAACTTTTGAGGTAAAATGCAAAGAAGAAAGGGTGAATGTCCTTGAAAATTTTATGATTTATGAATGGTATAAAGATATAATTTTTTTATCTCGGACATATATGTTGCCACTGAACATTTGAATAAAAATTAGAAAAAGAGCTCTTAAGTTATCCTCCCAAATATATTTCATTACTTATTTTTTGTTAGCTTGGAAGAAACTGAAGGATTTCTCTTAAGATGCATTACTAAAGATGAAGCCCAAAAATAATTGCTAATCTCCATGGAGGAGTTTATGGGGGAATTTTTCTCGAAGGGTCACAACTCATAAAATTTTGAGAGCTAGTTATTGGTGACCCACCCTTTTCAAAGATATAACTCTACTGGTTAGGAAATGTAAAAGTTTCCAGCATTTTTCTGGAAGAATGAAAGCTTTGGGCTCCCTCCCTTTAACCTTTGTATAAATTGAAGCTCCATTCAAGTAATGGAGAATGGACTTCATTGGTGAGATTTCTGATTCCTCAAGTACTTTGCCACATAATTAGATTTTAGTAGCCACCAATTACTTCACCAAGTGGGTGGAGAAATCCCCAAGAAGAATGCAACTCACCAAGTTGTCATGGAATTCATTTTAAATCATATTATCTATAGATTTGGAGTGCCATCTAAGATTGTTACTAATAATGCCATGAGATTTTGCGCTAAACCTTAGGTGGAAATGTGTAAAGAGTATGGGATCAATTTGACATATGCTTCTAATGACAATCCCCAAGGAAATGGACAAGCTGAGTCTAGTAATAAAAACTTATTGAAGATCATTAGAAGAACCTTGGAGATGAACAAAAGGAAGTGGGGTGAGTAATTGAAGTTTGTTGTTTGGGCTAACGAATCACTATGAGGAGAGCTCTTGGTAAAAGTATATTTGAGTTGGTGTATGGAACTGAAGCTTTTCTACCCACTGTATATGCAATTGTCTTCAAATTAGTTTATTGAACAATTTGAGGATCAAGAGAATAGTCCATATGATGCTCGCATAAATTAGATTGTTGAATTAGATAAAGAGAGAAGGACATCCCATCGGAGGCATGTGAAGTTCGGAGAGAGAAATTGAAGAAGTTGTTTGACAGAAGGGACTCATAGAGATTTTAGCATGGGAGATCTTGTACTATTGTTGGATATCGACACGAGGATAAGGGAAAGCATGGTAAATTTGATGCATTATGGATGTGCCCTTATTCGATTGACATTCGAATTGGTGAACACACCTTTTTCTTAAAAGACTTGGATGGGGAATTGCTCAAATTACCTGTTAATGGAAGGCATTTGAAATAATTCCTTGAGTGATTTCCCAAAATAAAGCTGAGAACCATTTTTATAGTGTATAGTTATATGGTTTCATTATTTTTTTGTGTTTTTGTTCATTCGGTCCTTGGTTACTGGTTTTTCTGGTTTCTAGGTTCATTTATTGGGATGTTGGTTATGGTTTTTCTACTCTACAAGCTGAATTTGTTTCCCAATGGGTCTTTTTGGAACTCGGCTTGGGAGTGCCCATCCTGAGTCGAGACGATGTTGGTGCTTGATTTGATCATGCCCTAATTGGTTCGAAGAAATTTTTAGTTTTCCCTAAAAATCTTCAATCTGCATGCTCTATTTTCTATTTCCTCGATTTGGTGCGTGAAATGTTTAATATTCACTTATATGCCTTTGATAATCCTTCTCCATGGTCGTAAATCATGCTTGGCCATGAATTATTTGCAAAATTCTTTGTCCTTGGTGAAAAATTTGATTATGGGCAAAAATGGCGAAAGTTCTCTATTTTGTACGGTTTGTGGGCGTATTTTCCCTATCAATTTCTATCTCAAAGATCGAAATATACATCACGGAGTCCTTTGATTGGTTGAGGGATGGCAAAAAATGTTATAAACTTGTCATTTTTGTCACTTTTGGCACAAAGTCTTAATTCACCCCATGGCTCTGTCGAATCCTTATTGTTTAGTCAAAATTTTGAAGTGGTGGAGAAAATTTATTATTTTTTCCCTGAGGGTGTACACGTGTCAACAATTTAAGCGATTATGGAATGGTGGAACTTGTTTATGCTTAAGGCATTATGGAAAAGGAGTAAAAATGAAATAAAATTCATAAGGCCCACGAGAGGACACGTGATAGCTCCTAAGACAAATATGGAGTGGCAGATTGTCGGTTCCTTTGAAGTTTATTGACTTTATTTGGTAAAAGCGATAAAATTGCAAAGTGAACCAAACTCCACTTGAAATCAGAAGTAGACACGTGATAGTTTTAAAATTCAAAGGCAGGAGATGCAGATTGGTGGATAACTTAGAAGTTTTTCTCCTTGCTTTCGAAAACTAGGAATAAAGTATATACAAATGGACCCAAACTCCACCTCCAATCGATAAGGACACATAGCTTTGAAAAGTCAAAGTGGGAGGTGTAATGTTGGGTTACTTTAATTTTTTTAACTTAAAAAGGATTAAAGTTATAAGGTGTGAAAATAGACCGCAACTCGCCTCCAATCGAGAGAAAGACACGTAGCTTTGAAAAGTCAAAGCGGGAGGTGTAAAGTTGGGTCACTTTGAAGTTTTTTAACTTCAAAAGGTTTAAATTTATAAGGTGTGAAAATGGAGTGCAACTCCACCTCCAATCGAGAGAAGGAAACGTAGCTTTGAAAAGTCAAAGTGGGAGGCGAAATTATGGTTACTTTGAATTTTTTAACTTCGAACGATTAAAGTAATAATCGAACCACAAATCCACTCCAATCGAGAAAGACAAGTGGCATTGAAAAGTCAGAGCAGGAAGGTGGGTTGTCGGAGCACTTTGAAGTTTTTAAACATTTTTTGTGAAAAAAGGAATGAAGTTATAAAGAAAACGCAAATCCATTGCAAACCGAGAGAGAACACGTGCCAACTTTGACAAGTCAAATCGGGAAGGCGATCGTTGAGGAAGTTTGAGAATTTAATCCCTTTTTGGTGAAAAAGGGAATAAATTCATGAAATAGAGCGCGACCCCTCTAGAGTTAGTTTTGAATCTACATGAAAAGTCAAAGGCAGAGAGTGCGCAGGCCATTGGAGAAAATTTGTAAAAGTTTCCTTTTTGCAAAAAAGAGGTAAAATGGCATAATTGAGCTATGATTCTGTTTGGGACCCACATTGAGCCACGTGTCTTGCCCGTTATCAAAGGGAAGAAGGGTGCGAAAAAATGTTAAAATTTTACACTTTTTCTAAAAGTTATAAAATGTTAAAAAGTACTCCTAGGCCCATTTCAAATCAAATTTCTCAACATGGACAGATGCTAAAATTCAATGTTTAAAGGGTAGAATCAACGGTAGTTATGTATGTGCATCTATTTTTGTCACCATTGACATTCTAAGAACTATGGAGATGTAATTTTTACATAATTATTCATAAATTTTTATGATTCCTTGTCGTTCTAATGTCATAGTGCAAATGAATGGATTTAGAGCTCAATTTGTGTATCCGAGGTACAAATTTGAACTTTTAAATTGGATTTTTCTCGGGCACTTGCAAAAATGAAAAATACCAGATCCAAAGTTACAAAAGCAATATTTCAAAGGGAAAAGGTTTAAATGATGAAGGAAAAGTATCTTTGTAGGATCCAAGGATAAAAATGTGCTCCCGGTTCAAACAATGATGCGGATTATTGAAATTATTCACCTTTTTAAAAAACCTCGGCAACTTTTGGGCATTTTTTTGTTAAGAATCCCTTTCTGAAATTTCATGATGAAAATTTAAAAAAACAAGATGCTTTGGATATTATTTTCTATGGAGAGAAGGCTTGGATGTAAATGAATTTTATAAAATGCATTTGTTAGACATGCAAAAGGTTAGGTTTGAAATTTATGTGAAAATTTGAGAAATCCCATCTTCCGAACGACCATCCGAGAAATCAGCTTAATTTCTTGTGCTTTTTGGATTACTATCATGTTCAATTTATTAAAAGGGTAAAACCATTGAAATTATCTCGAGAATGTTTTATTAAATTTCCCTTGCTTATGAATCTAAGAGATTTCGAATTAATCTATGTTAATCTCGTGCAACATTTGTGTCTTCTTCATTTCGATTGTCTGCAAATAATTTTTCTTATTCCTATTGCAATCTTACATTGAAAACTTTGTGAATCATGCAAGATCTTATCTCTTTGAATGTTCGATGGCATTTGTAATTTATTTTATTAGAAGAGCTTTAATCGATAATGAAATACATAATTTAAAATCACCTTACTCTAATTTGTTGGTAAAGATTGTTTGTAAGCATTTGAGGTTATCTTAGGCATGATAAAATAGAGGTTGATAATGTTTAATTTGGTCTTTTAGCTCGATCCTTCATGTTAAACTTCTAAAAATTATGTGAAAACATGCAAATATAGGCCTCTAGTGATGTACACTTTCTGTTGAAGGAACATTTGGATTATTAAAAGTTTTCTATTGTTAAGTTTTCTAATTATTGTTAAGGCCCTCAAAGATCTAGCAAATCAAGTTTGTCCTTCTTGAATATCCCACCAAAAATTATTTTTAAAAAACAATGAATCGCACCGAACTACCCTGTTTTTCCCTATATATCCACAAAAGAACAAAATCCACTTGTTAAAATATGTAGAACAATTAGTATTCCATAATGTCTTTAGTAACCTTAACCTTGTTTTGAAAATATCCCCATTATTTAGAAGTCACAACTTGTGAGAGTTAAATTGTGGAGCATTGATCATATTTTCCAAAGGTTTTCTTTATAAAATTTGTGCAAAAGAAGGATATCTTCATCTCCTTCATCAATAGAGGTTACAAAATGGTTTCTCTTTCCTTGGTTAAAAGGTACAACCTAAAATAGTGAGGATAGATCAAATCCTTTCAAGGTGCTACCGAATTCTTCAACATTGAGTGACAAAGAGTCGGATGAATCACCTCCCGCTACAAATGACATATATTTAGATCTCATCTGCCTCTCTGAGTGTCTTGTGAAATATTTGATGCTACTCGCCTTCCATTGGAGAATCAATTTGGGTACCAAAATGCCTCCCTTCAAAATATCCCCATTTTCTTTTTCTCCTACATGACCTAAAGGACATTATTTTCCCAAAACCAAAAACTTACAATCAATCATCATTTTATAATCATTTGCACAATAAAATAGCAATAAGAATACATGGATGAAGTCCCTATATTTCTATTGCAAGAGTATCCAATCCATAAGCACAAGCTTTAATCCTTACCAAGTCCAAAGAAATCACAAGCTAACTCCAAAGCTTCAAACAAGCACTCCAAAATCAAGCTCCTCCAAAATGTAAGATTCGAATTAAAACATGTAACCCCAAAATCATCAACAAAACTTAAATAAATAAAATAAGAGAAGAGGAGGGTGAGTTGGCTCCATGAAGGATGCCACATCACTTTTCCTCAACTCCACATCATATGGTCAAACCCCAAACCCAAATCTCAATAAATTGGTGGTTAAGTAAAAGACAAGCTTGTTTTACACATAAACGCTTACCCACACCTCCAAAGGACAAAATTAAAAACTCATCTAAGAAAGTGTAATAAATATCATCTTTTTTTTTCCTTTTGACTCCTTAACTAATAGGTATTTGGTTGGCCAAATTAAGAGGTGTGGGACATGATTAAATTGTCCCACAAGGCTCCAAAAATGCCCTTAAGCCCAAATCCAAGTTTTACATGCAAGGTTGAGTACACAACGCTTAAAATGAATAAAATAATTTCAAATCCAACATAAAATTAACAGAAATATAACAAAATTAAATATCCCCTTTGGTCACATCACAAATTACAATAAATATTGAAGGTTAATAAACTTTAATGGAGTGAATTATATAACAAAATAAGGGTGAATCAAATTACTAAAATAAATCACATACTCACAATTAATTAAAACAAAAGGAAACAACACATTTACCCAAGGTCACATTTGAGGCCACCCCCCAATGGGAACCTCCTAATAATCTATTAACAACAAACAACATACAAATACACAAGTTGCCAAGGTGACCTATTGTCAATACCCCAAATTCCTTCATTGTTGGTCTTCTACCCCCTTTTGTTTGTTGTGTTACAATTTCCTACAAAATGGCCTCATGGGCGTATTCACGACATCGAGACAATAAAACACACATATACATATCAATTCACATCATTAAATATCATAACTAAACCATCACTAAAATCAAATAATTTCACCAATTGTTCACAAATTCAAATATTTTGATTCTATCATTTCATCAATTAGCAATAAGATCACAAGACTAAATAACATTTTTTACAAAATTTATATATCAAATACAATGTGTTAGTATATATATAAAGTAGTAACTCTAGATCATCAAATATTGATATGTCAATCCATGCATGTAATCCATCATATAAGTCACATCATGTCAAAAGTCTAAAAAATCCATATTTTCTATCAAATAGGCTAATCAAATATAGTAATGTCCATCTATCAATGTATAAAGATCAAATATGATAACAATTTCTATGGATCTAATCCAAAGTAAGAAAAAATCATAGTAAGATCAATGTCGAAGAGTAGTGAGAATTGCACCCCACTCCCTTAGACTCGACTTCCTCCTGGAAGTCATTAGAACAAGTGTGGGAATTATGCTCTCAAAGGTGTGGTGTCCTCCCATGTATTTTATGTCTCATCATATCGATCCCACTAGATGTGAACCTGATCAATCTCTTGGCCTCAAAGGCCCAGGGTCCTACACTCTAAAATGCGTACGAGCTCCACCATCACTTACCCCTAATCCACGCACCGTAATGCGGTATAATCCAATACATGAGAAGGATTTGGAATGTATATCCTAAGAATAGAAACATGAAATACATCATAGACTTGAGACAAGTTGGGTGGCAATGTTAGACATTAGGCCAAAGTGACAATCATGCCAAGATCCTAAATGGTCCCACAAATCTAAGAGCTAGTTTTGAGTTTTTTCGTAATGGATAGGGGTCATATGATGCCTGAAATGAAGAAACACCTTCATGACCACCTCAAAACTATGGTCTCTCATTCTCCGATCTGCATACTTTTTATTTTCATCCTTATCCTCTTGCAATCTCTTTCTAATCATGATAACTTGCTACTCCATATCTTATAATAAAGATGGCCCAAGGATACCCTATCCTCTAACATGTCCCAACTAAGAGGTGTCCCTGCACTCCTTGTCATATAGTTCTGAAATGGAGCCATACCAATAGAAATATGAAATTTGTTGTTGTAAGAAAAATCTACCAAGTACAAATACTCCTCTCACCTCGACTTATGGTCCATGGAATACTTCAAAGCATGTTCTCTAAAATTTGATTCACCTTCTCTATCTCATGTCCATCTTTCTTAGGGTAAAATTTTGTAATGAAGTTGATATTTGTCTCGAGAGCATACTTTTGCATGGTACTCAAAAAGTGAGAGGTGTACAAAGGATCATGATCACAAATGATCTTCAATAGAATATCGTGTAGTCTAAAAATCTCATTCAAGTATACTCGTCTGACTTTGCCACTTTGGTTTATAGGTGTTCTTCACTAAAGAAAAATGAGCCACTTTCTTTAATCTATCCACCGTGACCATGATGGCGTCGTGGTGGTATCTCGACGTAGGTATCCCTACTATAAAATCCATGGAAATGGTGTCCCATTTCCACTCTGGTATGGCATGAGGATATAGAAGGCCAGCTGGATGTTGATGCTTGACCTTCACCTTCTAACACTCCAATCAATGAGACAAAAAAGCGAGCTATGTCTCTCCAAATCCCCCTCTAATGGTACAATCTGTCTCAAAGTGGCTGCATGCTCTTCACCCATGGATGGGTTGAATAGGGTGCATGATGTGCCTCTATAAGGATATCCTACATGAATCCTACATTTATGGGTATGTATATTCGACCTCTGTGCCTAAGAAGACCATCGACCTCCAATGTAAATCAATAAAAATTCCCCTCAAGGGTATAAAACTTGATCTCTTCTCTAATTGAAAGGTAGAAAATGTCATGTGGAAGAAGTCGTTAAAAATCCTTGTCCTTAAGTCTTTACAAACTCATGTAGCCATAATTAAATGTCTCCAAATACTCAAGTTGTTTGAAACCACATTACGCTTCCCATTCACATGCTCTATATCCATATCTTACTCACAAAGAAGCTCTATCCAACATTGTTGCCAAACATTTAGATAGGGTTGTGTGAACAAACGTTGAAGAATCAAGTTATCTATCACCGAGAATTAACCCCATGCCTAAAAGGAAATGTCTCCATAAATACAAAACATGCACAAATACTACAATATCAATCTCATGAGTCGGATAATTGATCTCATAATAATTGAGTTTGCGAGACTCAAAGGCCACTACACGGCCCTCCATCAATAAACCTCCTAATCTTGCCAAGGAAACATCTCTACATATGAATAAATATCCTTGTGGATCGACACTACTAGGATATGTGTTCTCGTAAGGCATTACATAAATATCCTAAAGGATTTCTTACATCTATCTGACCAAAAAAACTTCATCCCTTTCCCTGTAAAGTGAAGTGATAGGATGCACAATATGAGATAAATCTTGAACAAACCTCCTATAATAACTTGCCAATCCCATGAAACTATGCACCCGAGTTACCTTTGGTTGGTGTTGGCCAATCCATGATAGCCCTAATATTGGGAGGATCGAATGTGATACCTTCCCTAGAAATAATGTGGCCTAAATACAGAACCTCGACTGAAAAAATGCACACTTCTCGAGGTTCTTGTATAGTTTTTTTCTCTCGAAGATAATGCAAAACCTATCGAGGTACTCCTCATAATCCTCACACATACGTGAGTAGATAAAAATATCATCAATGAACATGAATACAAAATTATCTAGAGAATTCTTGAACACCTAATCATCAAACTCATGAACAACTGTAGGGGCATTCGTTAGACCGAATGGAAAAATTGTGAACTCGTAGTGGCCGTATCTTGTATGAAGAGCTATCTTGTGAATATTTACCTCTGAAATCCTCAATTGATAATAACAAGAATTAATATCTATCTTCTAATTTTTTTCTCCCATTTCATATGATTGAAAAAATTATTGATGTGTTTAAGGGTGTAACGATTCATGATCATTAATTTCTTCAATTATTTGTAGTCCACACATAAACACAAAGATACATCCTTCTTCTTCACAAAAGCATCGGTGCACCCAAATGAGATACACTAGGAGGGATTATGAATTTATCAAGAAGGACCTCTAACTAAAAATTGAGCACACAAAGATCGGGGTGGCCATCCTATATCAAGCGCATGTGACAGGATCCTCTCCTAACAAAATCAATATGAAAGTCTATCTCACATGGGGATTTAACCCTAATAAGCTAACTCATAAAAACATCTAAAGACTCTGTAAAATGGGGTGATCATCAAGTGAATGCCCACTGGTATAATCTTATGAGCTATCACTAAGCTGCATAGAATACAACTCACATACACACTATGTAGACCATTTAAGCTACATCGCAAAAATCTGCGAATGGAGATGCATCTTCTAACTCCAACTATCACAAACTTAACTCAAAAATCATCTCGCACAAGATATAACCTTGATGTCATAATCTACTATAGCTCTATTTAGAGACAACCAATCAAAGGCCAAGATAACTCCATAAGAACCTAAAGGAAGGATATGAATATCCAGGTAGTGGCAAAGGGTCCTAGGTCCACTACACATTCCTTGACTAAGGATTCTACTTTGAGACCTTGGCTCCGAATCAATCTCAACATCCCATCTAAGGCCCTACCTAACTTCCACCAACCTACATATCTCTATTAATGATGGTGTAATAAAATAATCATTAGAGCCGAATAAAAACAATATAGAGGTAGGAATACCACCAATGCTACCTATATTTTGTATCACCTTACCCTGATGCTCTATTTGGTTACTCTCAACCTCCATATAAATTTGATGGCTACATCCCATGTCACTAATCGTAGGCTCTTAAATAGGTGTCTTACCCTTGTTATTAGGGTTCTATGGGACCTCTGTCCAACTGTGTAGAAGTGCACGCATCCATAACAACTACCTAGTCCCATCTAATGAGATGCTACTATAATAGGTACTCTAGTGATTTGTGTCATGGATCTTGATGATCCTGCAATGGACCTGTTGTGGTCGTTGTTGACGTGGTCCTCGCTTACTTAACTCTAGGTCCTCCCTATGTCTTGATGGGTCCTCTAAGAGGAGGCCACATACTCCATTCCCTCATGCATTAAATCTCTGTGGCGGTTTCAATGGTGGAAAATTTTGTTGTTCTTCTTTGGGAGGTAGATGTTGTGGTTTTTTTTTCAAGGAA
This sequence comes from Taxus wallichiana var. yunnanensis, assembly GCA_018340775.1. Taxonomy (NCBI): domain Eukaryota; kingdom Viridiplantae; phylum Streptophyta; class Pinopsida; order Cupressales; family Taxaceae; genus Taxus; species Taxus wallichiana. The sequence continues at coordinate 189,584,807 of CM031241.1, read as the reverse complement.
GACTGTGTTCAACCATGTCCACCACAAGGAGGAGGATTTGACCCCCTAAACCTACTATTATGCAACTTCCTTATCCATCTTACCCTAGTCTCCTCTCGTAATGCAGCCTTCTCAATGGCTTCACTAAGGTCTATAGACAATGAATTCATATTGCACCTCCCAAATCCAAGTTAGGGCCCCTGATGAACCTGTGAATCATAACTTGCTCATCCTATATGTAGTCAATATACTGAAGTAAGTCTAGAAACAAAATCTCATACTCCGCTACTATCATGGATGCCTAGTGCAATCATGAAACTCATATATCCTCTACTAAATAAACCTCCCGGTTATGTATCCACTATTAAACCGCTCCTCATGATCTCCCAGTAATTGTCTTTGATTCTATGTGGAGATTTTTATCTTGATACTCACCAAACACTTACTTCATCTATCAAAAGATGAATCATAAAATGATCTTTGGTATTTCTAATACATAGGAAAGTCTTGAAGAATCTACTCAAACTCACTAACAAAGCCTATCCCTTAAAACCTCTTGTATCACTGCCGCATAATGAGACTGTATAGATTTATGATCTCCCGATATGATCTATATCTGATGTCTATCAACCCCTAGGTCTCTCTACATGTTCATCCCTTGGCCTAGGGCTCCTAGATCTATCTTTGTGTCCTGTAACCCTATCTCCATGTCCCCTCTGAGGTGAATCTACTCTAGCTGACTCCACACGGGATTTCTCTGCCCTATGCTCATCGATGTGTCTTGAAGGGTTTTGAGCCTCATGTGATGGACCCATATCATCTTTGGCAGGTCGTGCCCCTACTTTGCTCCACCTCGTATGGTTGCATTGACATATGGTAATGTCTTTAGTATCTCGTGTCGTATAGCATAAAATTCCCTGTTTGGAGATATTATATCTAACTCCATGTGAAAAATCCACTCGTAAGGTTTGTGCCTCCTATAAGAACCAATATAGGATTTATTTTACGATAATCTAGGTTTCTGGTTCGATTTTTATGTTTTCTACATTTTAGAATATCATGCAATGTTTTGTGATCTAGTTGTAGGTTGTACTAGGTTATCTATTTTATATATCCAAGTGTGCCCAAGGGTCCAAGCATTGAACCTATGGCTTGATACCAAGTGTAACACCCACATTTTCCAAGCATAAAACCCAAGAAAGAAACCCAATAGTTAGGAAAATTAAGGAAGAGTTTTTGTTTAAAGTGTTTGCGAGATATCCTCCACTAGAGTTAATTAATTCATGATTAATAAATTCCTCTTAATCATAAGGTTTTCGTAATTAAAATTAACAATTAATTAGTATTATTTTATTTCAATCATTTCGGGCTATAAATCCCCTTCTAGGGTTTCGTTAATTCCTATTAATTAACTCTTAAGAATTGTTAGTTAAGATACCCCTTTTTACAAAATTTATTTAACTTAGCCTTACAATTCTAATGTCATTTATTTACTTAATACCCTAAGGCTAAGGTCTAATCTTACCCTCACCATATAATTAAGTTCAAATAATTTTAATCCCTATTAAAACATTATCTAGTTGTCCATGTACAAAATTAATTTAATTAATTCTTTAAGTGAATTCCTTTATAAAAGTCACTTAACTAAGGCAATAAAGGTCACACTTTAATCCTAACATTCTAACACCCCTTTAGTGGCCCCATTCAAAAATTACACATGCATTTAATTTAAAATATATTCCCACAAAATATCCTCACCTAAAAATTGTAGGATGATTCCCACCCTTATATTGATCTATTTAGAGCCTTTAGATATTAAGTATTCAATCTAACCCTAATCATCCTTCTGAGGTGCTATTTTTCATTTCTTTTACCCTATTTTCTCATTTTCATTTTAGTAGGTTTGGGACAAAGAGGAGGGTGGAGGTCATGGAATGTTTCTCAAGCTCATGGATGGATACACACATTTTTGTTGCTTATTTCATTTGTAACCTCTCACAGGTTTGCTCAAATTCTTAATTTTTGTTTGTGTATTTTATTTGAATTTTCTCTATTGGGGTATGGGCATTTCCCCCTTTTAGATTTGGTTTAAATGGTTATATATACTCACAGTAGTTTGGGTGTGTGTATATATATTTATATATCTATATCTGTGTGTGTGTGTGTGTGTGTGTGTGTGTGTGTTTATTGTTTTAAATAGACATTTTAAACAACTTTGAAGGTTACTATAACGACAGAGAGGTTATGGCCTATTTTTATTTACAGAGATATATATATTTATTTATTTATATATATATATATGTATATATGTATGTATGTGTGTGTGTGTGTGTTTGTGTGTGTGTGTGTGTGTGTGTGTGTGTGTGTGTGTGTGTGTGTGTGTGTGTGTGTGTGTGTGTGTGTGTGTGTGTGTGTGTGTGTGTATCACACATTATAAAATAATACAGATTAAAATATATTTAACCGTATTATTTTATAATGTGATATGATATGATATATATATATATATATTAAATTTATAAAATTCTATACATATGATTTTCATGGTAACGTTTGTTCTACTATACTTTTAAAATTTTCTCACATTTAGTTATATAGTGAAATATAGGCCATAAGATTGTAAAAATTATATCTATTTATTCATAGGTGAAATAGAGAACTAATAGATTTTCTTATCCAACCCAATATAACTAATGAAGAGAATATATTCATTGTTTAAAACATGATAAGTCTATGTCTAATTATTTTATAGCTTAGTATGAGATTGACTATAATTTCCAACATTTCAATATGTTTACTTTTACTATCAAAATGAAAATGTATCTCTTTTCTTTTCACAACAAGAATGATATCTATTTCAATAAGTAAAATCAAGTATTACTTACATACTTTCTTCTAATTCCAACTCAACCATTTCACCAAAGGAAAGCACAAACAAGTATTAATTTATTTTCAGTTTGAAAGAAATACATTTCCCATTTGAATACAACTTTCAAGTCCTTCCTTCCAACCATTACAATGTTACAATTATAACTAGATAACAATACAATATTTTCTCAAGAACTTGGTTCATTATTTACAATATAATAGTCCCTCTTTTCAAAAAATATAAAAGAATAAATTACAAGCTCTCCACTTTCATTTTACAACCAAGGGGATAACATTACAATAATTAAATTTTACTCCAAAATAAATAACATAACTCCTACAATCTTCAACTTCAACCACACAACAACATAAGGTAGTAAAAATTCTCTCCACCGAACAAATAATCTAATGAGAATTAGAAGACTTCTTCCTCATTGACACCCAATCCCCAACAATGAAGTAATAAGGGATATAAGACAACCAAGGAAACTTTACATGGCTTCCACAATCAAAATTCAACCAAAGTTTCAACACAATAAGCACATTACAAAAATCACAACAATCATGCAAGTTTCACAAGCACAAAGGCTCAATACTCAAACTAAGAGAGAGAAAATAAACATTGGGATTCACTTATTCCTCTCAAAGGGGGTTGAGTTCCAACCTTAAAGAATCCAAAAATCAATCGCATACCAAAATATTCTTATGCTTCCCTAAAAACTCTTATGCCTCCCTCAAATCTTATGCCTCCCTAGATAAAACATACAAGCTAAGAACAAATTTTACTTATCTACAAATGTGGACACCCCAAACTAAATCCCTCCCAATATTAAAAACAAAAATCTTATTCCTCCTTCCAAAATATCCCCATTTCTGTTTTCTCTACATTACCTAAAGGCCATTCTATTCCCAAAACCAAAAACATACACGAATCATCCTTTTACAATCATTTGCACAAGAAAATAACAATCATAATACATGGGTGATGTCCCTACCATTCCATTGCAATAGTATCCAATCCACATGCATAATCTCCAAGCCTTTCTAAGTCCAAAGAAAGCACAAGAAAACTCCAAAACTTGAAACAAGCACTCAAAAAAATCTCCTCCAAAAATGTAAGAGAGAAAATAAAACATGTAACCCAAAATCATCAAACAAACTTGAATAAATAGAAAAAGAGAATATCAGGATGAGGTGGATCCATGTAGGATGCCACATCACTTTTCCTCAACTCCACATCAGATTTTCAAACCCCAAATCCAAAGCTCAATAAATTAGTGGTTGAGGAAATGACAAGTGTCTTACTGAAACACAAACTCTTACCCGCACTTCCAAAGGACAGCTTAAAAAATCATGTAATAAAGCGCAAAAAATGTATTATCTTTTTCCTTATAAATCACATAATGGGGTCTATTTTTGACCCCTTAATCCATAGGGTTATTTTTAGGTTAACTTAAGAGATATGGGACAAGCTTAACTTGTCCCGGAAGCCTCAAAAATTTCCCTTAAGCCCAAATCCAAGTTTGACATGTAAGGTTGAGCACACAAAACTTAAAACTAATAAAATCCTTTCAAATATGACATAAAATCGTGAGAAATATACCAAAATTAAATACTCCCTTTGGTCACATCTTAAATTATAATTATTAATCAAGGTTAATCAACTTAAATGGAGCACATTAACTAACAATAATAAGGGTGAGTCACATTACTAAAATAAATCACATACTCATAATTAATTAACAAAAAGGAAATAAAACATTTACCTAATGCAAAATTTAAGGACACCCCCAATGGGACCTCCTAATAATATATCAAAAACAAATAATATAAAAATACACAAGTTGCCAAGGTGCCCTGTTTCCAATACCTAAATTCCTTCATTGTTGGTCTTTTACCCACTTTTGTTTGTTCATTACATTCTACAATTTCCTGCAAAAATCAAAACAACACCTCTTTGGCCTCATAGCCATATTAACGACATGGAGACAATAAAACACAAATATCCATATCATTTCACATCATCAAATATCATAACTAAACCATCACTAAAATTAGGTAATTTCACAATTTCAAATATTTCGATTCTATCATTTCATTAATTAGTAATAAGATCACAAGACTAACTAAATCATATAGAAATACATATATATATATATATATGTATGTATGTATGTATATAATCCAATATGTCAAGATATATAAAGTAGTAAGTCTAGATCATAATATACTTATATGTCAATACATGCATGTTATCCATCATATAAGTCACATCATCTTAAAAGTCTAAATCATTCATACTATATATCAAATAGTCTAATGAAGTATAGGAATGTCCATCTATCAATTTCTAAATATCAAATATGATAAAAATGTAAATGGCTCTAATCCAAAGTAAGCAAAAATCATAGTAAGATCAATTTCAAAGAGGAGTGGGCACTACAGGTTCGACACCCCCAACATTGAAAGAACCCACACCCACCCTTTAAACATATGAATCTTAGGTTTTTGTGAGAAAAATAGAGCTATAAGATAGATACACTGAGATCCAGAAATGGGACCAAAAATAAACCAAATCCTCAAAGGAGATATAACCTCTCAAATAGAATACCCTGGGAGGCGGTAACAATTTTCTTTTTCTATTCCTAGGTTGGCTGCAACGATATCGACCACTCGTTCCATGGCCAAAATTTGTAAACAATCCATACAAAACTTTACAATATTTATACTCCAGTACCCAATCATAAACACCATGCATTGAGATGACAAAGATGGAGGAGGATTAGGACCTACCGAGGTACGTTGATACACATTTTAGATGAAATTATGTGGGTTCGAAATAGGATAATAGGATCAATAGTCAGTAGGTCACCCACTAGTTTGGAAAACTCTACAAGGATGTCTTTCTCTAAAAACTCTCAAGCCAGATCGGTGGCTTGACTAAAACAGGTACGAACTTGTTTCTGTTTTAACCAAATCCATAATAGGGCACCATATGGAGAGTTGCAACATTGTTTTTTTCTAAAAAACTAGGGTCCTCCATTAATCACTTTGAGTAGATACTCTTGAAACTTTAACTAGAATGGAAAATACTCAAAATGAATGGATACCACTTTAAGTCCACCTAATTGCGTCCATTTTCGACTTTCCCCAATCTCTAAAAGAATCAATGTTAGGCCTAACTCAAGAAAAGAACTTGATAAAATTATTTCCTTTTATTTTCCTTTCTCTATCCACCCATGAATATGGAAATATCATTAAAGGGAATTCAGGTTCCTAGATAATATTTAGGGGAGAAAGAGGATGAAAATCAAAGGTTTAGAGAACCCCATTTAACTCATTCAGCCTAGGAGAGATGATCCTCTTAAACATGTTTACTTATATCTCGTTGTTCCTTAACATGTTGGGGATAAGGGTTGAGTTCTATTTTCCGCTTCTCCAGTTTCAAATTTCCACATCCTTCTTCATATGAATGTTTCATTACTTCACCTCAAATATAGGTTGTTATTTTTCAATATTGCATTAATTTACATTAGAAAAAAATTATTTCACACTAAACCATTTCATATCCTAAAGGTATTAAATCATAATATTAAACATAAAATCAAGGTGGTATCAAAAAATTTCATTCTTAACAATCAAATTGTATAATTTCATCCATGATGATCATGCAATAAAGAAGGATGGACAAGAACTAGTCCAAACTAAAGATTTTGTAACAATGGCGTTCACCAAATATTAATACCCTAAATAAATAATGGTTTGATACGAGGTTTTTTCATAATTTATAAAAATGGATGAGAATACATATGTTGTATATTCTAAATTGATTTAAAAACATAAAATTGTAAACAACTTAGAAATTTAAATACAATATATGATATAAAAACAATTACTTAATTGGCTACAAATAGAAAGGTATATAAATGATGTAATATAGTATAATAAGTGCGAATGCTAGATAAGATTTAAAATCCTTTGCTTTAGATTTATCACCATTTAGTCAAATAGCACAAAAAATATGGGATTTACATGTGCATGGTATGGCGTAGCAATGGACTTTGAGGTATCGGTCAAAGTTAATTGAGGGTTCTCTTAATTATTTTAGTCATCATTGACCTAGAAATATGTTCCGCTATATGATGTTAGAGGATGGTAACTATGTTAAAATTTCACTTCGTGACATAAAAAAATAAACCTACAAAAATTCTACTATAACATCATGAACATGATTACATAATAAAATGATATATTAATGTTTGGTGGAATTGGATAGAACTTAACATTTAAAACCCTACTTGAGCAAATCCAATCACTATCGTACATCCCCTCACATGCGAGAGACATGTCCTTGTAGTTATCCTAGTGTATTGCGATTGTGTATGAGTATCTAATTCATCCATATTTATTTCCTTGCGCTATTGACATGAATGAAAATAGTTTTATATATATATATATATATATATATATAATGCACCCTATAGGTATTGTTACGAGTGTTATACTTCAAATACTATTTTGATTACCTTTTAACCCTTACTAGGTCAAGAAATGTTTGTGCATAATTTATCATGTTATGACTTGGATCTAGGTTATTTGTGGGATTTTCAATAGCTAATATAGTCTATTGAATTTTTTTGAGTGATTCATACCTATTTACTTAATTTTTTTAGAATCTTCTTCAATTTTAAAATATTTAGAAGAACCTTGAATTATTTAGGAATTTATATTGTAATAGGTATTATTGATAATGTCTATTAGGTTTCTAAGTGTATTATACCTTAAATAGATTTAAAAATTTTAATTACCTAAGAAAAGATATTTAAATTAGATATAGAGGCACTACAATGTGGGAGATCGAGCATTTGAGATAGAGGCACTACTTTTTTGGATAGGTAGTTTGTGATGTTCAATAAATATTTTGAGTGATATTCCTATGAGAATGGTACTGTATTGATAAAATCAAATAAATGTATCAATGGGATATTTTTTTGTATAGTTAAATATTGTAATTTAAGAGATAGAATGATATATATATATATATATATATATATATATATATATATATATATATATATATATAAGGCATAAAATGTGTATGCGATTGACCATATAAATTAAACAAAAATTATATTGTGAATAGATAAACATGGAAAGATTATATTTAGTTGATACGAGTTGTTTGATGATCATGATTATTTTCTTTGTTAGTTTATTTGGTATATCATTATTTCTATATTGATGGATAGATAGATGTGGTAAGATTATATTCATTTGATACATATTTGTTTTCTAATCATGATTATTTTCATCAAGTTAGTTTATTTTATTTTCGATCAAGCATGTATGAGGTATTTCTTTGAGTGCTTGGGACTACAAGTTGAATCTCAAGGAGAAGGAACTCAGTGATTGTACTACTAATATTCTCAAGCCACATAGTCTAAACCCACCCTTTGATTTTTTTACATTGCCATTATTTGGGTACTTTTAGTATGGTATGACTACCCTATTTCTATGTTTCTTCCCATTATAATATTTCACCTTTTCTCACCTTCCAATTTGAGGTTTTTATTGACACTCTTCTATGGGATTATGTATTTCTTAGTTGTCATTTGATCATATTTTTTTAGTGGGTTTTTGAGTGCTAAGCATGTTTAGTGGTGTCTTGGGAACACCCATATTTATTTTGTGGGGACTACCAAACACCTTGGATACTTAACTCTTTATCAAATCTCATATTTGAGCAAAAGGGTAAATTTGAAGGCTTGGATGGATATCATGCCTAGTTGGAGGGGTGACACATATCAACCTCCCATGGAATTAGGGGATTTATACAGCTAGGTCTATTTTTGTCCCCACTTCGACAATTGTTAGGGAATTTTTGGAGGAGATTTTGGAGAACTTTTTGAAGGATGAATATTGAATTTGTTTAAGATATCTTGTGTGGGGTATATAGGAGCATTGAAAGATTGAGGATTTTAGTTTTATTGTGACACGAGACCTCACCCATTCCTTTTTTATATTTTTACTATGCATATAAGATTTGTTAGATTTGATGATGTTTTGTGTTTTTTATGGCCATGTCCATGATTTTTTTTTCATCATTCTAGTCTTTTATTTTCTTCCTTCCACCAATAATATGAAGTAAATTTGTGAACAATATGGGAAAGTGAAGGGATCATTTCTTTTATCCCGATGGCCTCTTGAAAAATTGATGAAGGAATTTGGTATTCTACTCCATTCCTTGGGGGAAGAAGGAGGGATTTCCATTTTGTTCTGAAATCCCCTACTATCCTTGCCAAGGAAGCATGTCAAGCCCTGATAAGCATTGGAAAGGAGTAGAATAACTAGTTATAAGGAGTTGGTGGTTTGATATGGAATTATGGAGCTATGATACTTGGAGGATGATATTTTTATATACATTTAGTATTGGATTTTGGAATCCATTCTTCCACTCTTCCCATTTCCTTTTTTGGACATCTTCATGGATTTTTGTCATATTTTTTTGATGGAATTTGGTTGTTGTGTCTTGTTACCTTATTTATTTTTCAAGCTTTGTATTTCTAAGAATATTCGGGGCATGCAATCCCTATTTCGATTGGTTTGAAGGAGGATATCAAGCCTTCTAAATACATGTAGTGATGCCTATGGCTGGATGGTTTTCAAGCCTTCTTATTACTCGTGTTTGGATAATTGAAAAATTTAGAGCTTGGGGAAATGTATTTTAGGATTTATTAAAGTTTTATTCAGGAGGACAATTGTAATAAAAAAATTCAATTTTTTTTTGTTTTCTTCCCATTAAGGAGGCTACTCTAGCATATTTTTTGAAAGGTTAAGACTCTTTGTAAGTTAGTATGATAAGATAATTGTTGAGAATAGTTATACTAGAGTTGAGAGACCACATTGTTAGTTTTCTTACACAAACCTTATTTTGAATAGTAGTATTTGTTTGTTTAAAGAAGAACCCTTACTCTCCATGAAATCTTATGGCATAAATGAATGTAAGTATTGTTTGGTATTTCTCTTGTAAGGTTATCTGTAAAAAAGTGAAGATTTGTGTATTGATGTAAGAAGAATGATTGGATTCTTTATGGTTATCTAGGAATTTTTTTCTATAATGATATATATTGTGATGGTTTAAATAAATTTTAAAATAAAATGAAATAAAAAGGATTATCATTGTTGTGTTTCAAGTAGTTTAAAATGGTATTACATGGTGTTTACATAGAGCATACTAAATGTAACACAAGTTATAAATATATTTTTGGACTTGAATAAATTTCAACAGATTTCTCTTAGTCCTTGGATAAATCGAAGGCCCTTGCATGTTCCATGGACCCATCCTGAAAGATCTCTCTCTCTCTAGGGTCTTAAGGCGAGGAATGGAGATCTACAACTAGTAATGATAGGTCCCTGTTTAGTTTACTATATTTTTCCTTTAGTAACCTCTGGTAGAATCCCTAACTCTACAAATGAATGCTCCCATCAAAAATAGAAATAATATTTTTATAATGCGATGCAGAGAAAGATCTTATTTCATGCCCATGACCTTGCCTCTACCAAATTGTGTGTGAATTTTGCAGAGGAAGTGATCAAAAATGAGTCAAAACTCCAGGACCATGTTTTGATTTAAAAATTTAGTGGATGGTGGCACACATTTCTGAACTACATGTGTGGATTTAAAAATGTTGGCTTCCCTCGATTGAAGGTCATTACCCTTATGCCAAAGGAAATTTTGTTTTTTTCAACAAAATGAGTAATAATATTACTATAAATAAAACCATTTGGGTCAACCAACCTCATTATATTATTTTGAAAGCATGGTACCAATATTTAAACACACGAATGGAATCATTATCAACCAATCCGGTGTTGATCGAATGTCACGTTTTCAACTTCAATTGTGGGTGTAAAGCTGTCTTATTTCCATTAGTAATACATTAGGCAAGATCATCTACATTGATGACATCTTGGTTCATATATTCACACAACTTATACTAGGATCCTTGTTGAATTAGACAATTCAAAAGAACTTCCAACAAAAAAACCTTAAAGTCCCAATCGAACTTGGACTCGGCCATTGGATTATGAAGCGATGCCATTCGGATGAAGGAAGTGTTTTACATTGGGTCATATTTCGCTAATCGTCTGTATAGAAGTTGAAGCAAGTAAGATCTACTTGATGGAAATATTCGTGCCTCTTGTTATGCAACGATCAATCAAAAGCTAGAAAGTGATCTTGAATCTATTTATGACTTGGCGAGGATGTTCCGAAACTCCCATAAGGGATCCTGTGGTGCCTCAAAGAGAACCAACCCGAGAAAGAAGTGGAAAAGGAGATTGCTAAATATTTTCCAATCAAGTGTTTTGAAGTTCTTATTCTAGTTGAGGATGACATGAAGGAGTTGAAAGTGGTGCATAACAATAGGAAAAATTAAAGAAAAACCAATGTTCTTTAGTTACTGAAGACATTTTTATTGTTTTGTTTCATGTTGTGCTTATTTTTCTATCTAGGATCTTAGGCCTTCTTGTTGTAACAGGGTAGGGTCCCTGGAAAAACCCTCCTTTTACCAATAATAATAATACTTAGTAAATGGAAATTTATATTCCTATGATTTTTATTAGATAAATAGGTTGTTTTTCTAGGTGACCTTAAATCCACTAGTGCAAAAGGATAAGATATAACAAAGAAGGTAGTAAGACACCGCCTCTACCAACAAAAGAAAGAGACAACCGAGAACAATCATGAATGTGTAAAATAAAAGTAAGTTTGATAAAGAGTAGAAGGAAGAAAGTTGTCTTAAAGGACGTAACAATCATAGCCATGTAAAAAAATATTGACCCGATACAAATAAGGATCTAACATCATCGGCCTCCGGGAACAACTTCAGTGACTCGGAAGGAGCGATCTAGTTTTTACGGTTGAAACATAGTTTACCATTCCCCGAACTCATGGGATCCTTAGATCCCCTCAAGCTTCCCACATCCAACTCAAGAGAAACAAAACACTTAACCTTAATGTCTTCCATCCTTCATCTATCTATCATCGGTCTCACATCACATGGAAAGGGGAAACACACTTCTTCCATCAATCGACACTGCATGCGTGTCACCCGACACATTTAAACTAGATTCAAATTTTGAAATAGAACCTTCCCCCTCAACAAGAGTACTTGATCTTATATTGGAAATGTCATCAATAGTTCCCCTCACTTACACCTCCCACTTCTTGTCGATTCAGTGGATTTAGCAAAACAAGACAAAGTATCACCGATAACATTAAATGTAAAATTTGAATTCAATTTACAATTAGTCCCCCATGATAGCTCACCCATCATGGAAGTCTCTTCGAATAATGCAAAGTGAAGTTATCCCCGGACACTAATACAAGAATTAACTCGCTTGAATCCCTTGCATCGATGATCCCACCCCACTCAAACTAATTGAAGTGGTTATTCCAATATCAATGGAAGAAAGAAACGAAGAATGGAAGGTAGTGGATAGGAAAAAGAAGGGATATGGGAAACCTAAATCCCCCACCATCTTGGACAAGGCATGATTCTTGTCTTTTTGCTAGCTCTTATCTTTATATCTGGGCCGTTGGTCTATTTTACATCTGTTGGGTAGTTGTTCTGTTGTTTGGTTGTTGTCTATTAGCTGTTTTTAGCTGTTGGTTTGTTGTTTGCGGGATTTTATCTTAGGAGATTGCTTTCGCCGTTGGGCTTATTGTTCATATCTGGATTCTGATCCCTTTTGGTTATGTTACTTTGCTTATATCTGGATTTTGAGTCATGTTGTACAAGGGTATAGTCCCTTTCAAAAAACTATTTACCAATAATAAAAAACAATTAGTCCCTCATCCTAAACGACCTCCCGAACTACCCACATTGGAAGAGTCCACTATATCTCCCTACACTCCCTTCGTTTGGCCCGCACCACCCACGACTAGGCTTTCTCCACCTCCATGCTTTGCTTGAACTATTCATACACCATTATCTCTTTCTCCTTAGTGTGCACTCTCGTTGTCTGCGTCCTCCTCCCCGACGCCATCATCATCACTTGACTCCTCTTTCGATGATACATCATAAAACTGAGCTACATGTATACAAATTTCGTCCACATTAACTTCCTCCATTTTATTTTTCGAGAGCACCATGGCGGCTGATGTGGTGTTATGACCGAATTTCCTACATTTGTCAAAAATAATCTACTAATTCTCAACGACAATCTCTTATTCACATTTATCGTCATATGTGTTCAAGAAAATTATTTTAGGTACTTTAGCTACAATAAAAATGTTATTATGATAGGTGGGAAAATAATGGTCCTTATCATGCCTTCATATCTAGGCCACGATAATAAGCACACCCATAGATCTTTTCATTCCAAAGAAGAATTCGGGCTTCCAAAACTCCAATGGTGCGGCATGGAGGCGGATACATGACAAAAGTTCTGAAAGTTTACTATGAGCTCAACCTAGGCCGCCATGACAAATGTTGAGAGTTGATTTCCCATTAAACCATGGAGCACCCAAAATCACCCTTTCCAGTCCAATTTTTCTTGGAAGCAAAAAGGAAAACTACCCCTAACCCCACAAGTGCCCTCACTTGGGGGTTAGTACTATTTCCTCTTGCACCAATCTCTAACAAAATCAATATTTCGTCGAGGCCTCTAAACCTTCAAAATAACAAGAATTTGAATCTATTATTGGCACGATTAACCACATCCTCCGGATCTCTATATGTGGAGCATCTTTGACCCATAATTGTATGATTTTAAGAGCCTCCCAATAAGTGTCACCAAACACTCTATTTTCCCAAGATTTGGCCGCAGTGAGGAGAGACGACGAAGTAGTGGGGAACATGATAGCATATTAAAAATAAAATTACATTATAGGTGGAAAATCTCTTCAATGATTTCCCAATAGAAATCATCTTCACTGGGCATTTAAATTATTGTATAAGAAAGTAATATCGAGTTTTAACTTATCCGTGTTAACATATATCATTCTTATCCACCCAAGAGAGTATATAACCTTAGTTTCTTCCTTATATCTATTACTTTTCTAAACATAAATAAAAATACAAATAAAATAAGAATATTAGAACTCCTCTTTTAAAACCATTAGTGGAAAGTTTTGATCAAATTTACAACTATTATATTTAATATACAACAACAATATTATTTCATCCTACGCCACATGCCATGATAAAGCGGGCATGTGGGCTCCATTCCATGGTGAATTATCATAAGTTTTCATATCTAATAATACCCCGGACATGCGTGGTTTCACTGTTTCAAGGATATGAATGAGTATATATAATATATATATCCAAACCTATAACAATATTATATATACAAGTTAATTCATATTAGAATATATACATTTTGGTATTTTCATATTGTTGTTCTTTGAAGCCCAGATATAGCAATTGGAGATGAAATTTAAACAAAAATATTGAACGAAATAAGATAAATAGGTATGAAGTGTCCACATTCATACCAAAAAAATAATTTTCTCTCTTAGGGATCCAAGTCAAAGGGAGAGGGAAAAACATATCAATGAACTTAACCAATGGATAGATTCTCAAATTAAACCCCAAAGGATTCAACTTCCTTTACCTGCAGGTTTAAAGGAAGGATTCACAAAAACGCGAGTTAAAATGGAATACAGGGAGGAGAGTAAAGTCATTTAGTTGATATTTGGGCTCTTAGGAAATCCCAAAGATCAACGGCGGGGATTCCATCAAATTGTAGCACTTAGATTTAACATATATTCCTTCCCCTCTTTCTAATTTTTCATCCGCCCTGACCTTCTCTATTGATTGTATTTAATGCGTACGAAGAGTATTTATATTTTCCACTCTTCTCTTGCCTCGGTAGGGATAAATTAAGTCTACTAAAATTCTTAAATTAAGTTTAATAAAATTCAAATTATCATGTGCTGAAAAATCCTTCTATTTGACGATTTGGTATAATGCATTATTAGCTCCTTCGTACATAAATACTAAATAAATTTGCAATTGGAATTAAAACTTACGTTTTAGTTATTGTCTACCTCTAAAAAGGTCTACAATAAATAGTCAAGCACTATGGCTCCGTCGAACCCTAGCACGAGCCCTAATTGTTCCTTTCGTGTGGCGGAAGGGGGTCTCCCTCCTCCTGTTCCCAGTGGCTCTCCCGGATCAGCCGAGCAGGTTTCTTTCATTTGAGGAGGGAGTTCGATTCTCAAGCATGGCCCCAATCTCAACTTCCCTACTAATGGTGAGGTGGGATGTAGCTCGACTGAGATTGGTGATGGTAGGGGCATTGCTGGTGGTGGTATTTCAAGGGGCTCCTTTACCTATAACCCCTCCTTTCAGGTGGGAATGTCTCCTCTTCACGCTGTGAATAGTAAGCCAATAATAATAACAAGCCCTACCTCTTCTCCTCACGCTAAGACTTCTTTTCTCATCCCTCATTGAGTGGCGGTTCTCCATCTACTAGTGGAAATATTAGTTTGAATGGTGGTAGCGGCTCAACCCACGGGCTTACTCTTCCCTATCCATTAAAGGAAGGATTTGCACAGGATTTTCGGGGTTTGAATCTAGAGAAGCCTGTTTGAGGCATGAATATACAACAACCTCTAGTGGAAATTAGTTATAATAAAATCAGATCTGAGCATTCAGTAACCTCTGGTGGAAATAAATCCCCTGGGGAAAATAGAAAATCTGGTGGCATTAAAGGTGGAGACAAGGAAAACGTTGATCCAGTATCCTAGCTTATAGGAGATGGTGATAAAATTTGTGCTCCTTTCAAAACGGTTATGCATGGATCTGGTGATGGAGAGAGAGAGAAACAGGGGTTGGCCAGAACCAAGGAAAACATAACAGCACTAATAGGTCCAGATCTTATGCTTCAGCGGTCTCCAAACAGAAGGAGAATGCCAGAAATGAGTTCTTGAAACCCTCTCAGGAGGCCCCGACACTTAAAATCAATGAGGATCTACTTCTAAAGGTTCTTAAGGAAGAGGAAAATCTCTCCTAGCTGGGTCTCATATGTAGATTTCACAAATTTTGGCCTAAAATTTCTCAGCTCCATGACTGGATAGCCCAAAGATGGAGAGAAAATATACAAGGTAAGATTGAGCTTTATCCTTGTGCTAAATATTTTTCATTGTTGTCTTTGAAACCCCTGAAGATAGGGATTTAATCTTTAGCCAACATTGGGTTTGGGGGGAGCACGCACTTATGTCCAAACCATGGTATCCGTCTTTTGACCCTTTAAAAGAGTCTTTTGATACCTATCCGATTTGGGTTCGCTTTCCTCAACTCCCACTTCAGCTTTGGAATAGATCTTGTCTCATTGCTATAGGGGATACTCTAGGCTCATGTGCGGAAGTTGATGATAAGACCTCCATTCAAACCCATACTACTTATGCTTGAATCCTTGTTGATCTCAATACCTCTAAACCCTTACCAACAGAAATCAATCTACAGATCAGTGAAAGGCTCTAGGTGCAGAGGATAGACTATGAGAGACTTGCCTTCAGATGTCGGCATTGCTTCCAAACTGGTCATGTTACAGATGATTGTCAATAATCCAAACATAAGATCAAAACTTCATGGTGGAAGGATTCTCTACCCGAACATCTTACTATTGATTTAGATCCGGTTGAGGAATCTAGAGCCCCTCTGCAAGTTGAATCACCCATCGTGGATGGGTCGCAGTAAAATACTGACAAGCTACCGACTCTTCTTTTTAGGGTGCTGATTTACGATCAAGGATGATTTGATTCCATTTCCTATGGGTCACATCCCTATCAAATCCATTGCAGTTGTTCTTCCAATTTCAGTGGATGCAGGAAATAAGGAATGGATAGTGGTGGATAGGAGAAAGAAAGTAAATTCCAAATCTAAATCCACCACTGTTTTAGAAAAGGTTTTATTCTTGTCTTTTGGTGCTATCATTGCTATATCTAGACTTTTGGTCTATTGGGACGGCTATTGGGCAAATTTGTGTTTGTTGTTTAGTGGTTGTTTATTAGCTATATTTAGCAGCTAGTATGCTTTTCTGGTTTCTTAATAGCCCATTTTGTTGGGCCTTGGAATCTTAAAAGGAAAGACCATTTCTCGAGGTCCTTGTTACGTGGGCCAAGATGTTTTGAACTCTTTCTTTGGGTCTCCCTCTGGTGCTTTTATTTTTCCGGAATGTGGTCTTTATCTAGTTTATTTCTTTCTAGGTCTTTAGATTTTGTCTATTTGTCAGCTTCTCCTTTTGTCCTTGATGTTTATCTTTCGGTTGTTTTTCAGGGTTCCCGATCCCTTCAAAATATGTTTTTTACCCAATCTAATTAAAAAACGCGTTTTAGTTATTGTTATTGGAAAATTTTAAACCCCACTTTTTGGAAAAAATATTTAATGCTATTCCCATTAAGGATATTCCCTCAAACTACTCTTCTCATCTTTCTTGGGGCAATTAAATGTAAATAAAATTGTTCTTAATGATATTTTGGTGTATGATTCGAATGATATATCTTTCCCACTACATAGTAGTGTAGGATAAACATGATGAGTACACGCCACCATGCATTACTCTAATATGTTTATAATACAATTTTAGTGAAGTAAGCTAATCTTTTGCATCACTTAGTCTAATCTCTTGATGGATGATTATTTTTCTCTTAGGCAATTTAATTGGCATCAAACTTATGGAAAAACATAGATTTAAAATACTACTTATCAAAAAAATTCCAAATTTATTAAGTTTAATGAGAATAATTAATAGTGGGTGGAAAATCATGAACACATAGAATCAAATCATTACTAATTAATTACAAGATTTATATTAGGCAGGTTTGTGATCACAAATATTTTATATTGTAATTTCCCATCATTGGAATCTAAAATATGAAATTATTCTAATGAAAAGATATCATTTCATATAAATATTCTAATGCAAATGGAGTCAGTAACTTTTGATAAATTAAAATTAAAATCAGGGTTGTATCTTATATATTTTATATATTTAATGCATTAAATTTGAAGTGTTGTCTTTCTTTTTCATCTATTTACATGGATTAAAGTGTATACTTGAATTTCAAATTATTATGTGGCAAACAATATGTATTGATGTTCATTTTACTTTTAAAATTCCAAATTTCCTTTAGTAATGTTTAGATTATATAAAAACGAGTAAAATTAATAGTCATAGCATAATCTACTTTAATTTAATGTCATATAATTATTTTTTGAAACAACTCATTTTTACACTATTTAAATTTTAAACTACATTAACATCTTATTTTATAATACAATAAGACTAACAAATTAAGTTTCAAGTTTTGGAAGATTCATATAGTAATAATGCTCTCATATGCAAGGTCAACCATTTTTAGCCCAAGATTTTACATTCGCATGAATGGAGCACTTAAAATGGAGCCCTAAAATAAAGGGTGAGATTTAATTATACCCTTGTTTCAAAACATTTTCATTATTATTTTTAAATCTAATGAGGATCATGAAGTCATAAAATTTGTGTCTTGGGTCTTGGGGATCAATACAATCTCATGACTAAATCTTGGTATGACTTATTTGATCCATTCAAAGACTCATTTGACACAATACCCATCCGGTTAGAATCCCTAGAATCCTCTTGAAATATTGAGATGAATCTTCCTAAAAGATATTGGTAATAAGTGGGGTTCTTTGAATAAATGATGATACTAATTTCTTGCAGCTACCTACTACCTATCAGAATTCGACCCAAAATTTCACACAACGACAACACAGGAAAAAGACAGTAAATTTTTTTATTTTTTATTTTTGACTTGCTTTGACACACATGACAAAACATGTCATCACAAGGTTACAACCAACACTAGGAACCACTTGTTACGGGGAGACCACAGGTCAAGCACCGAAATGTTCACACCTATCAAGGACAATGTACTCTTCTTTTGACAAGACAACATGGAAGTCCAATCCACATGACACACTCACAGCTAGGGCATCCCATGAGGAATTCCTTGTTAAATTTTCTTGTTTACTAAAGTGTCTCTTAATTCTTAACTTACGTTCTTATAAAATTTCATGTAATGATTCACACAATTCTTTTCACAAGGGAGAACTTCTTTCTTTTCAACTATTGGCTAAATAGCTTAAGGCCAGGCTTTCTAAACTAGGATCATCAATTTTATGTCCAAAGCTTTTTATTCATTTGATTTTAGAACATTTTCCATTTCTTACAAGGTTAATTAATCTATTCAAGCCACTAACACAAGTTCCACACCTCTGTTACACAGGTGAAGGCATAAGTTCCGATTGAGGGAAGTACCGCTTAGGGTTCATAACAATAACCTTCTTGTTTAAGGATCAAATTTTGACCTTGCTTAAGAAATATCACCATGAATTAAGGCATGGGTTAACAGAACAGGACAACAGAATTTAGCTTCAGGGTCACATGGTTTACTATCCGTCTTTTATTGAGGTTAAGGGTTTATCAAGATTGGTTAAATGTTCCATCTAGACTTTACTTAATTAAGTTTGACAAAGGAAAACATTCCAAATGATAGAGAGAGATTTAAGGTTTAATTAATCGATTTCCCTCCTACTTATTAAATCCTATCATCTTCTAAAATCTAACCATTGCTTTCACCATGAGGTCATTTAAGATTTCACCATAAAAGGATAATGTTTATTAGCTTGGCTCGAATAAAATAATAATAATAATAAGTTATCATATTTCGTTACAAAAGATAGTTTCCTCTTGATTGTTCCAGGTCTCAAAGGTTATCAAGTAGATCACATCTACATTAATATGTTCATATACATAAATTTTGGTTTAACTTTTATCAGGATTATCCAGCTCACTTTATAGTGCTTACAAACTCATTGCTACTAAGCCTTAGGAGGATTTACAACTCAACATTTTAACTCAAGAGAAAAGTTTAACAGTACTCGTTTGTCGAAACAAAACAAGGTTATATCAATTCATTCCAACATGATGCACAAATCAAAGGGACATACCATCTCTATTGAACCATGACTAGGGAGCAAGAGAGTAATAACATGGGACATGCCCCGCTACTACTCTACTAAGGGTTAAATTTCACTAGAATATCCCATAACCAAGTGGAAAACAAATTTCATCTTTCACATGATAACCAAACAAGCCAAAGTTTCAACAGTTACAACAACAATACTCTACGATACATTTACTAGGCACTGACCCTTCTTCTAAAATGTCCAAAGGCCCTTTCCAAATTTTTATAACATAATACACATTCGTACAAAGGAACATCATAACCAAGATTGATGCAATGATCTACAAGTCTTTCCATCATCTAACCACGTAAGCCATCTCGTAACAATTAATAACCCGAGTCAGTTCCCGAGAACTGAGCAAGATAAGACTATACATAGCAACAATAAGCTACTAGCTAACAATACCATGAAAGGAAACATTCTATTTCAGGAAATGGATCAAAGTTCTAACCTCTAACAACCTTTTGAAACAAGATATAATTTTCAACATATCAACTAAGAAGAAATCCATAAGTTTTAGTTATGAAGAATACCTTGAAAACTATAAAAGTTTGACAACCAAATACGCAAGACTATGAAATTTAAATGATTAGACACAAGAGTTGAGAGTATTAGGATTTCAATTATGTGATCCCGTAGATTACGTGATTGAAATCTAAGGTGTAACCCATCAATCCACATTCTCAAGGAGAAGTCAAAAGATTAAAACCAGACCCGATCTTAGCTGCCAAAAAGAATATAGTTTTGGAATCATTCTGTAGGGCCATAGGCCTAATAGGCTAGAAATGAACAACGAGGGTAAAACAAAGTTCCATCATGTAATCAAAAAGGTTTAAAGGATGAAAAACTTATATTCAAACCCAAAACCATTATATCCTAGGTAATAAGTGACTTCATAGCTAATAAGGATGAGAGGAAAGGACGATAAGAATGTCCGAATAGGCATTGCCTATGTACCTACCCTCTGAACATAACCAGGGTTGGAATAGTGACAAGCCTCATTAATACCCAAGTTGAGTAGGCAATCTAGCATTCTAAACACATCCTTTCAATTTTCATAATACTTTAGATTTATAACCCTCCCGTTCTAGAGGAACATAGCCATGAATCTAGACTTGGTTGAAATTTTCCGACGTCAACTCACTTTATAATATCATAAACGATGTATACAAAGGAAAAGGTCTCTCAACTCTCCTTAATTTACATCACTAAGTTTATGGTAACCTATGTAGTGATTAAACACATAATATACCATTGAAGATAGATATCCTCCAATAACGGACTTCTATAACAATGTAATTACAATTATTACGTTCGACACATAAACAAACTATTCCATAGCTTCTTTTCCCTTTTGACAACAAAATATATTCACGACCTTCCATCACAATCATTCTAAAGTTGCAATGAAAGGTCACCCATCAAGAAGGAAGTACAAAACAAGTTTGACTAAATTAAGGAACTTCATGTTACCTTAAGCAGTTGATGAAAACCTTAACTTTCACGAACCATGAAAGATATCACCTTACTCCATCAAGGCATTATGTCTATACATAATTAAATCGATCACACAAGGAATCATCAACATACCATATCTTAACACCATAAAGGTCATTAATTTTATCAAATTTTACTCATAGCAAGAGTAGAATCAAAATGGGGTTCTATCAATAATTTATGCCCTTCTATCAACCCAGGACATAATTTCGGTCCAAAACTTCCTCCTTAACAAGCATATATATTGAACTTCTAATTTCCAAAGGCCCTAATAATTTGCACAATACACGAAGTGCATAACCACGCTTATCATAAAAGAAAATAATAATAATTTAACTGTATGTTTTCCTCTAGGGCAACAACATAACAGGAAACCAATACTAGTCAACGCTGCAATGTTCTAGGGCGATTACATACCCAGGTTCACCAAAGAAACAGCGACATTTTTGCAGAAGGAAGTAACTTTAAAAATTATATATATATATATATATTCATATGATCAATCAAAGCATACACTGGGAACCTTTGTTTGTTTTATATATATAAATGGGTTTGATCACGTCAACAAGAACAACCAACAGAGGCAAATCTAGAAGTAACAAACTGTTAACCATATATTGAACACAAATCCACATAATCACAGATTTAAACCAATTTCTAGAAGGAAAAGTTTCATTTCAAGAGGTTTATTAGATACTAGCATATTATGTATATGGTTAGTCTATCTTGCCTGTTTTAACGCATCCACCAGTCGTGAACATCCAGCAGGGACTGCTACAGCCACACGCCTTCCGCTTTATCCTCTGCTTTTGACGACCCATCCTGGTAGTTGACCGCACAAGAAAAGACTTTGAGTGTCCAGACCATAAGAGCCCCAGTTCCATCAATCCCTCCTTCCTTCCAAGCATCCCCACTCATATAATAACATGGCAGCCAAAGAGATAGGCAAAAGCAGCCACAAAAGTGATACGCCCACAAGGACTTCTGCACAGCAGCATGGAACTATAGCCCAGCGTCAAGGGCACCATAAAATGCAGATTTGACGACAACCCAAAAAGGCAAGAAAGATAGCAGAGCTCCTGGCTCTGAAAGGCATCTACCGTATTGATGGATAAACCTTTTTCTTTCAGCAGATTTGAGGGCAGCATCAAACACTCGGTGCAAACATTTCAGCTGTAGCTTGAAAGGTGTGATAATTCCAACAGAAACCTTTATGCCTGCCAACTTAGTGACTCGTAGAAGATGCTCATATAGTTGCAAGGAAAATTGTGCTTCATGAATATTCTGACATGATACAGATCCACGCCTAAGAGATTCTCTTCCATGAGTTACAGCGTAAAACAAGTAAAGTCTCAAAAGAGAATCCTTGCAATAATTTTCATCAGGTCTCCTGGTAACTCTCTCACTGTCACAAGGTCGATTTTGACAGGAATGTCTTGAAGGAGAGTCCCGACTCAGAGGATGCATTGATATTGCACAGAAAACAACATAGTTGGACAACCTGCTCGCTGGAAATGCTCACATAGGCTTCCACCAACTGTAACAAGCCCGTTCCTGGCTATTTACTGCTGCGTTTGCTGTGGATCCCCAACAAGAACACACCTTACAGCTCCCAAGGAAAGTGGAGGTAACACGCCTACTTCCCTAGCTTGTAGCTTCATCTATAACCACCATATCAAACCCATGGGCTAGGCGCTGGAATAACTTCTGGTCGAACTAGAAACAACAGTGAACGCACTCTCAGCCTCATTGCAAAACTTGCCTCAAGGTTTGATCGAGCTTCTTCCATGTTAGATTCGCCACCTGGACAGAAGCGACTTCCCAAAATGAAAAGGCAAGACAGCTCAACTAAAACTTTATCTCATTTTTCCGCTACAGCTGCAAGATCTTGCAACAACTGATCATGACTGTGGTCACGTGCAACCAGAACATCAAGTTTGGCACCAACGGTTCCTTGGGATCGCCTCTACAAAGAATCGGGTCACACTTTCTCTCCCCGGAGGCCATTGATTTTCTAAGGTAAGTTTACCTCTCGACCCTGTAGCTGCTGCATACTGCCAAAAACTTCCTCACGACACTTTCCGAGGAGAATTTCAGTTCTGCGCTCCAAAGCTACACTGCGCGCACAAAGATGAATTTGAGAATCCACACCCATTTCTCCATCTTCAACTCCCGCGCACAGGAAGGAAGGCAAGGAAGACGCCATGACCGAGAGGTTTGTGTAGCAGGCAGAATGTAACAGGCGAAAAGGGACAAGAGACGTCAAACACGTTTTTCTCCCTCCATCAATGCCCGCAGCTCCAGAAAACGTGCCTCCCAACCATGCGCATTGAATACAGGATCCAAAAGAGATCAAGGCGTAGAAAAACGGGACTCCACCCACTCCCGTCTCCCTCACGCAAGGACAGGAAAGAAAACGCGGTGGTTGGGAGGAGGCAGGTAGAACAAAGAATCGATGCCCACCGGGCATTTCACCTATGCTCAAATATAGGAGAATTTAATCATCTCCCAAAACCTTCATGAGAAGCTGTTTCGAAGATCAGAAGTTGCAATCGAGCTCGACGATGGCAATAGAATGACAACAAAGGGATGGCTAAGGAAACATCAAAAAAAGATCGTAGCTCGAAGTAGGAATAATGGAGAACATTCTTGAAGTTTCAAAATTTTCATTTTTGGCACTTCGGAGAAAACAGGTAAAAATGATTAGAAATGTCTGAAATCAAAACTCGAAAGTCCTAAATTTAAAAATTTCAGGTTTTGGGGTTTCAGAACTCTCGGAACGCAGATGGAAATTCGAGAGAAAAATGTTTGAAGTCTACAAATCAATGTCTAAATTTTTGGACTTTCGGGTTTGGACTTTTCGAAAATTGCAGTGTAAAGTCGAAAAATCGGCCCTCAAAGTTTGAAATCCCAAACTTCGAAAGTCTAAAATTTCAAACTTTCGGGACCTCGAGAATCAAGCCAAGAAAAATCGACGAGAAATGTCCAAAATCCTAAAGTCCAAATTCCAAATTTAATAATTTCAGGACTTCGGGGTTTGATGATTTTTAGGAAGCGTTCTAGGTGAGCAATAGAGAAACATCTGAAATCCCGAAGTCTGAATGTTTGAATTTTTAGACTTTGGACTTTCGGGTTTTTAGATTCGCATTTTGGTATCTTCAAATTTGGGAAAATGGAAAAGGAAAAGAAAATGTGTGAAGCTCTAAAGTTTGAATGTCCGAATTTTTAGAATTTAGAATTTCGGGGTTTAAGTTTAGAGTTTCGAACTCTTGAGCCCCAAATCAAAAATCACCCTCAATATCCGAAACTCAATTCAAAAGTCCAAATTTTGGAATTTTGGGCTTTTGGGTTTCGTAGACTTTAACTCTCAAGAAATTTTGTGGATGAACAGTGTTTCAATCTCCAAAATGGAAATGTCTAAGTCCTAATTTCTAGGTTTTGGAGGTTGCATTCTTTTGGACTTTCGGTACTCTCGAGGCCATTTTTACAGAATGACACCCAAAACTTCAAATGGCCATATATTTCTACTAAGCTCAGTTTGAGAAAGAGAGGACGTTTTGGAAACCTCTCGACATCTCCGCCACACAACTACGACTAGATATCTTAATTTGGCTGAGAAAGATATTCCGAATGGAAAATATAGTCCTCCATTTTTAATGGTGTTAAAAATTTCTCACCTACCAACATAATGAGGTATGGGCTTCCTTTCTTGCCCAACAATTCAAATTACATGGAGGCATGGGTTTTGCGGTAGAACCAATCATTATTGTAGGTGAATTCAATGAATTTCTTAGGTGGTTGAGGAAAAATTCAAACTCTTATTTTTCCCTCTCTTATTCTTCCTATATATTATAAGGAGGGGAAAATTTCTAAAGGTTGGACATTTTGGATTTTCCCCTCCCTTCTTCTCTAGTCTACGAGATGAATTTTGAGTTCAAATTCCTCCCATTCAAATTTTAATGCATGTTTGTGCCTCTTGGCCATTATAATTCCTTGTATAAACTTTTTGGAGCAATAATGCATGTCTGTGGATGATTTTCAACCCTCTCTTGTGTTCATTGCACCTCTCTGATCTCTCATTGCAGTTTTGGTTATCTCTGTATGGTAGTTGTATTACATTTTTATGGTTTGTGTTTAATGGAAAAATAGGTGTTCAACATTCCTTTGGTGCATCACCTTTGTTAGTTTAGGTTTATTTTCTTGCATCTTCTTAACCATGTCTCCTTGGAAAGTTAGAGTAGATTTTAGAGTAGACCCTCTGAAATTTGAATCCATGCACCTGAACAGAGAAATAGGAACTAGCCTTCATCCAGGAGATCTTTCTCCATCGCAAGGACCCACACTCTTGGAAAATCTCCATGTTATGCAATAACACTGATATTTTTAACCCATCGAGTTACAGACATTGAGGGGTGTTGTGATTACGCATCAATAGTTTTTACATGCCCGGTGGGACCAAGAGGTCATTCCATATCTTTGAAGGCATTTTCAAGAAATTTGGAATTAGAAATTGCAAGTTCTCCAATTTAAAACATTTCATCCCTCCGTGGAACCCCAAAATCGATTTACAAAGGCTTAACTTTCTCAAAAAAGTCCAAATTTTACCAGGTTGATAGATCGGATCTGGGGTAATCTTAAAAAGGGTATTCTTAGTTTATTGAAATTTTGATTTTGGAAATTTCACAAAATTTTGAATTTCAGGTTTCAGGGATTTTGGGATTTTAGACATCTCTCAAGCATTTTGGGATTTTGGGTTTTAGGATTTCAGAACTTTTTTTAATTTGTAGATTTGATTTGATTTGAAACATTCGAAAGTCTAGCATTTTCAAGTTTTCAGGAATTTAATCATTCTAGATAAAATTTCAAACTCCAAAATCTCAAAACTATAGGTCCTTCACATGATTTTTAATTTTATTTTTGTCACGTCCACCATGCTTCAACATGACTAAAGATAATTCACGTTGGAACTTTACTAGATTCTAGTAAGACACACAAGACACATGGTGAAAAACCTTCCATTATAGCCATAATTTTTTAAAATATCCGAGTGTAATGGAAACTTAGACTATTATCATCATTGGATGAGTTTGAAGATTCTTCCCATTCTTATCTTTATGCAAAATACATATCTTGTGTTTCGTGCTAGTACCAAAGTCTAGATATATATGAAGGTCCATCATTGTCTCTAATCAAATGTATTCTTCGAGGAAATAGATACAAATCTAGTATCTTGCGGAAATGACATGGTCTTTGGTCGATGTAGATTCATTGAATGATGAAGATATATTTTTCACCACAGATTTTCTATCTGGATTATTATGATTTCCCTACACACCATTATCTTTAACATAATATAACTATTTTACATACCAAGAGATTTTACAATTTATTAAAATATTCCTGACAATATCAATAAGCATTTGGAGAAGAGGACTTTGAAAATAAATTTTATGAAGATATCGGGAGAGAAAATATTTGAAATGATTAGATATGTATTATCTATTTCCTTGAATACTTGGTCTATTCAAGAATCATTTTGTAAGGAGAGATAGCCTTCAGGCCATAACATGTAAAAATAGAATCTCTATAAAATTCTTGTTTTTAGGACAAGTTGTCGTAGGTAGATTCATTCAATAGGAATATCATCTACAAGAGGTTCTATATACCTAGAATGTATCCACTTCCATTGGAGAGTACAAAAACCTTTGGTCCTTTCCTAGAATGAAACTCTTTTCTAGGAATTTTAGGATCCACGAACCTAGTTGCAAATTAAGTCATTGTATGGAGAAATAGAAATAATACCTCCCCGCAAGAAGAATTTGTTGTGCCCTAAAATCCTTTCAAATATTCCATAAAATCATGGAAATATACAAAAATTAAATACCCCCTTTGGTCACATCTTAAATTATAATAATTAATCCAGGTTAACCAACTTAAATGGAGAACATTAACTAACAATAATAAGGGTGATTCACATTACTAAAATAAATCACATATTCACAATTAATTAAAACAAAAGGAAATAACACATTTACCTAATGCCACATTTGAGGCCACCCCAATGAGGACATCCTAATAATATATAAAAAAGAAAATAATATAAAAATACACATTTTGCCAAGGTGGCTCGTGCAGAGTACCATAAATTCCTTCACTGTTGGTCTTCTACCCGCTTTTGTTTGTTTTGTTACAATTTCTTGCAAAAATCAAAACAATACCTCTCTGGCCTCATGGCCATATTAATGACATGGAGACAATAAAACAAACATATCCATATTAGTTCACATCATCAAATATCATAACAAAACCATCACTAAAATCAAGTAATTTCACAAATTTTTCACAATTTCAAATATTTCAATTTTATCATTTCATCAATTAGAAATAATATCACAATACTAAATAAATCATCTATAAAAATATATAT
Source organism: Taxus wallichiana var. yunnanensis (assembly GCA_018340775.1). Taxonomy (NCBI): domain Eukaryota; kingdom Viridiplantae; phylum Streptophyta; class Pinopsida; order Cupressales; family Taxaceae; genus Taxus; species Taxus wallichiana. Next base: position 189,557,012 of record CM031241.1, on the reverse strand, counting down.
ATATATCAAATCCAATATGTCAGTACATATATATAAAGTAGTAAGTCTAGATCATCAAATACCGATATGTCAATACATGCATGTATCCACCATATAAGTCGCATCATCTTGATAGTCTAAAACATCCATACTATCTATCAAATAGTCTAATGAAATATAGGAATGTCCATCTATCAATTTCTAAAGATCAAATATGATAAAAATGTACATGGATCTAATCTAAAGTAATAAAAAAATCATAGTAAGATCAATTTCGAAGAGGAGTGGGAACTATAGGTTAGACACCCCAACATTGAAAGCACTCACCCCCACCATTTAAACAAATTAATATTAGGTTTTGGTGAGAAAAATAGAGATCGACACAAATACGAGAGATCCGAAATGAGAGCCAAATAAACTAAATCCTCATAGGAGATCCAACCTTTCAAATAGGATACCCTTGGGAGGCGGTAACAATTTTCTTTTTCCATTCCTAGGTTGGTAGAAAACAACCATATGTTCCATGGAAAATGATTTTAAACAATTCATACATAAATTTACAATATTTATACCCCAGGACCTAATCATAAAAACCATGCATTGAGATGAGACAGATGGAGGAGGATTAGGACCAACCGGGAGAATACGTTGACACATTTTAGATGAAATTATGTGGGTTCGATATAGGGTAGTAAGATCAATAGTTAGTAAAGAGCATGATAAGAGTAGTTCCTTTTATTTTCCTTTTCTATTCACCCATGAATATGGAAATATCATTGAAGGAATTTAGTTTCCTACCTAATATTTAGGGAGAAAGAGGATTAAAATCAGGTTTAGAGAACCCGCATGTAACTCATTCAGCCTAGGAGATATGATACTCTTGAAATTTTTTACTTATATCTCGTTGTTCCTTAATAGGGTTGGGATAAGGTTTGAGTTATATTTTCAACTTCTCCAGATTTTAAATTTCGCATCTGCTTCATATGAATTTTGCATTACTTTACCTCAAATATGCGTTGTTATTTTTCAATATTTCATTAATTTACATTCGAAAAAATATTGCACACTAAACCATTTCATATCCTAAAGGTATTAAATCATAATATTAAACATAAAATCAAGGTGGTATCCAAAAATGGCATTCTTAACAATCAAATTGTATAATTTCATCTATGATGATCATGCAATAAAGAAGGATAGACAAGATCCGAGAAACCTAGGGATTGTGTAACAATAGGGTTCACCAAATATTAATAACCTAAATAAATAATGGTTTGATATGAGGTTATTTCATAATTTATAACAATGGATAAGAATGCATATATTGTATATTCTAAATTTATTTAAAAACATCAAATTATAAACATAAAAATTTAAATACAATATATAATATAGAAACAATTACTTAATTGGATACAACAAAGATGAATTAGTCTAATTTTATAAATATAAATGTATATAAATGATGTAATACAATATAATAAGTGGGAATGCTAGATAAGATCTTAAAAATCCTTTCCTTTAGATTTATCACCATTTAGTCAAATAGAACAAAAACATATGGGATGTACATGTGCATGGTATGGTGTAGCCATGCACTTTGAGGTCTCGGTCAAAGTTCATTGAGGGTTCTCTTAATTATTTTAGTCAAAGATTGACCTAGAAATATGTTCCGCTATATGATGTTAGAAGATTGTAACTATGTTAAAATTTCACTACGTGACATAAAAATAAATAAACCCTACAAATATTTGACTATAACATCATGAACATGACTACATAATAAAATGATATATTAATGTTTGGTTGAATTGGATAAAATTTAAGATTTAAAACCTACTTTTGAAAAATCCAATCACTACAAGTACATCCCCTCACATGCGGAGACATGTCCTTGTAATTATCCTAGTGTATGTGCGATTGTGTATGCATATCTAAGTCAGCCATATTTATTTCCTTCTGCGTATTGACATGAATGACAAGAGTTACATACATACATACATACATACACACATACATACATACATACATATATATATATAATGCACCCTATAGGGTATTGTTATAGGGTGGTCTAATTCAAATACTAGTTCGATTACCTTTTAACCATTAGTAGTTCAGAAATGTTTGTGCATAATTTATCATGTTATGACTTGAATCTTGGTTATTTGTGGGATTTTCAATAGTGAATATAGTCTATTGAATATTTTTGAGTGCTTCATACCTAATTAATTTTTGTTTAGAATCTTCTTCTATTTAAAAATATTAAGGAGAGCCTTCACTTATTTCCGGAATTTATATTATAATTGGTATTATTGATAATGTCTAGTGGGTTTCTAAGTGTATTATACCTTAATATAGATTTAAAAGTTATGACTACCTAAGAAAGGATATTTAAATTCGATATAGAGGCACTACAATGATGTGGAGATCAGAACATATGAGTAACTTAAATACTATTATGCACTTCTCGCATTCCATACTATTTTTGATAGGTAGTTTGTGATGTTTAATAAATATTTTGAGTGATATTCCTATGAGAATGGTACTATTATTTATAAAATCAAATGAATGTATCAATGGGATATTATTTTGTGTAGTTAAATATTGTAATTTAAGAGATAGAATGATATATATATTAGGCATATAATGTGTATGCAATTGACCATATAGAATTAAATAAAAATTATATTGATGAATAGATAAATGTGGAATGATTATATTCATAGATACAAATTTTTTGATGATCATGATTATTTTATTTGTTAGTTTATTTAGTAGATCATTATTTCTATATTGATGGATATATATATGTGGCATGATTATATTTATTTGATACATATTTTTCTCTCTGATCATGATTATTTTCATCAAGTTAGTTTATTTTATTTTCCATCAAGCATGTATGAGGTTTTTCTCGAGTGTTTGGGAATACAAGTTGCATCTCGAGGAGAAGGGACTCAGGTGGTAGTGCTACTAATATTCTCAAGCCACATAGTCTAAACCCTCCCGTAGTTTTTAGTTACATTGCCATTATTTGTGTATGTTTAGTATGGTATGACTACCTATTTCTATCTTTGATCCCATTATAATATTTCACCTTTTCTCACCTTTTAATTTGAGGTTTTTACTAAAAATCTTCTCTGCGGGATTATTTATTTCTTATTTTTCATTTGATCATATTTTTTTAGTGGGTTTTTTTGAGTGCTAAGCATTTTTAGTGGTGTCTTTGGAACAGCTATATTTATTTTTGGGGAATACCAAGCACTTTGGATACTTAACTCTTTATCAAATCTCGATTTGAGAAAAAGGAGTAAATTAGCAAAGGCTTGGATGGATATCATGCCTATTTGGAGGGGTGACACATATCACCCTCCCATGGAATTAGGGGATTGATAGAGCTAGGTATATTTTTATCCCCACTTCAAAAATTGTTAGGGAATTTTTGGAGGATATTTTGGAGAGATTTTTGAAGGATGAATATTCACTTTATTTAAGATATCTTTTGTGGGGTATATAGGAGAATTGAAAGATTGAGGATTTTAGTTTTATTGTGATATAGACATCACCCATTATTGTTTTTTTAATTTTTGTTATGCACGTTAAATTTGTTAGATTTGATGATGTTTTGTGGTTTTGTGATGGCCATGTTGATGATTTTTTTCATCATTCGGTATTTTTTCTTCCTTCGCCCCTAATGTGGAGTGAATTTGGGAAGGAAATGGGAAAGTGAAGGGATCATTTATTTTATCATGATGGCCTCTTGAAAAATTGATGAAGGCATTTGGTATTCTACTCCCTTCCTTGGGGAAGAAGGAGGGATATCCATTTGGTTCTAAAATCCCTCCTATCCTTGTCAAGAAAGCATACAAGGCCTAATAAGCATTGGAAAGGAGTAGAATACAAATTTATAAGGAGTTGGTGGTTTGATATGGAATTATGGAGCTTTGATATTTGGAGGATGATATTTATATATACATTCAAGATTGGATTTTGGGATCCATTATTCCCCTTTCCCAATTTCATTTTTTTGGATACCTTCATGGATTTTTGTCATATTTTTTTGATGGAATTTGGTTGTTTTGTCTTATTACCTTATTTATTTTTTGAGCTTTGTATTTCTCATAATCTTCGGGCATGTAATCCCTATTTCTTATCATTTTGTAGGAGGATATTAAGCCTTCTAAAGACATGTAATGATGCCTATGGCTAGATTGTTTTCAAGCATTATTATTATCGTGTTTGGAGCATTGAAAAATTTAGAGCTTGGGGCAATGTATTTTAGGATTTATTAAATTTTTATTTAGGAGGACAGTCATAGTAAAAAAATTTGATTTTTAAAATTTTCTTCCCATTTGGGAGGCTTCTCGATCATATTTTGTTAAAAGGTTAAGACTCTTTGTAAGTTAGTACGATAAGAGAATTGTTGAGAAGAGTTATACTAGAGTTGAGAGACCACATTTTTAGTTTTCTTACACAAACCTTATTTTGAATAGAAGTAGTTGTTTGTTTAAAGAAGAACCCTTACTCTCCATGAAATTTTATGTTACAAAGGAATGGAAGTATTGTTTGGTATTTCTCTTGTAAGGTTGTCTATAAAAAAGTAAAGATTTGTGTATTAATGTAAGAAGAATGATTTGATTATTTATGGTTATCTCAGAATTTTTTCGTCTATAATGATATATATTGTCATGGGTTTAAATAAAATAAAAAATAAAATGAAATAAAAAGGATTATCGTTGTTTTGTTTCAAGTAGTTTAAAATGGTATTACATGGTGTTTACATAGAGCATACTAAATGTAAAATAAGTTATAAATCTATTTTTGAACTTGAATAAATTTCAAAAGGTTCTCTTAGTCCTTGGAGAAATCGGAGGCCCTTGCGTATGTTGGATGGAGCCCTCCTGGAAGATCTAGCTCTCTCAAGGGTCTTAAGGCGAAGAATGGAGATGCTACTACTAGTAATGATAGGTCCCCTGTTTAGTTTGCTGAATTTTTTTCTTTAGTAATCTGTTATCTCTCGGAAGTCCAACCTATAGAGAGAGTGTGTAGGTTTTCTAAGCTTGCAAAATTGGTCTCTCTCTTTCTTATATACAATGGAAACACCTCGGGTCTATGGGTATAACTATTTTGGGGGTGAGTCTCTAACATCAAGGTCGGTTCCTTATTGATGTATCCTAAATTGTTTTTTTGGGGTTAAGGGTAAAAGATGGCTGTAAAATAACTAAAACTGAGATGATACACCAAATTTATATGAGGGATTTTACTTAGTATATGCACAATTGATATGGGAAGGATTTTTGATGCACGAGCCAACAGTTTTCTATAGAATATTTAAGGGCAAACACTTTGTTATACTGAGGAAAATATCACAACAACACTAATAAGTTAACATGCACATTAAAATTATGTAGAAAAGTACTGAATTTGCAGCAGGGTAAGATGATTGGTTAGGGAATTTTCATTCACAAGACTAATAAAAACATACACAAGACTACAAATAATTGGAAAGGCATAAAATACTTCACACTTAGAAGGAAGAACTTGCAAAATTGCTTTAGTACTCCTATATCCAAAATTCCTCATTGTGCTTTGCAAATGAAAACAATATATAGAAAAATAATTTTTTACCCTCTTCCTAAAAATAGCCTAAGGCTTGTACTAAGCCCATACATTCTACTTTTCTCCTTTATTTAATAATAGATAAAGGAATAAAAAAGGACACGCAATTACAAATAGGCATTAATAGCCTTGATTACAATATAATCAAACTGAAGTTGACTGTTCTATTTTTAAGAAAATAAGGTGAATAATTTTCTAATAATAAGTTTTCTTGCTAGGAAAGTCTCCTTCCTTGAGCATGCAACTTTGTCTCCTTCTCTATTCTGTCCTCTTGTGAAGCATGCAAAAATCAATTCATCAAGCTTTTGTGAGATAAAATAGTTACAATACTTGTAATATTTGTAAAAATAAACATCCACTATGGGGACCACTTGTCCATGTGCACATGCTCTGATGTTGACATCTCTTTGGCTTCTAATGGTCACAAGGGTGACATTCTGTAAATCATCTCTAGCTCCTTCAATAGTGGGGACCACCTTTGCACTTCACCATGGTTTGGCCACCTTTGTGGACTTAGCAAACATAAAAGGGTCGACCATTTTTACATTGCACATGTCACTATAGTCTCACCACCTTTTGATAAATACACACATGTATATACTTGTTAGCCTTTTACACATTGGATAATGTATAGTTTAAAGATTCACCTTTTCAGTGATCATTGCATGTATGATGGCACTTTATATTATGGAGTTGGACTATAGTCAGACTTTTACAAGTCAAAATGCAATGATAATTTGAAAGACACGTGGGCTGGCCCCTTCTGAACGATGAGCTTCAGTCCATCGTAAAAAAAATCTATAGCAGCTTAAGATAAACTTATTTCCTTGTGAATAATTTTGATTTATCATGCCAATAAAGTCAAGACTCCATTGCATAAAAGGCTCATCAACTGAAATAGGTTGTAAAGGTAACGGAGCTATACTTTATTTTCCAATAAAGAAAGCACATTTCTTACACTTTGTAATCCATTTAAAATAGTCCTTTAATATGCTGCTAGCCAATAGTAACAAGCTTTCATAATTTTTAAGGCTATGTACGTGCCTAGAAATGACCTCCTATAGGTTCTTCATGGAATTATGATAGTAATTTCTGAATTTTATCATAGTCAACACATCGCAAAGAAGATTCCATTTATTTCTCTTTTAAACAACACACTATCAATAAAGACATAGGGGACAACATATAATCTGAAATATCTTCATTTATTCTTTTCCATACATTCTTAATAAGTTTCATTCTTAAGTAGTTAAACAAATCGAGTTATCCATCTTGATTCCCTAATCTCTTGAGAAAGTTTGGGTTGCTAATTTTTTTGGTTGGACCATGATGTTTGATTGCTGATATGCAATTTCGAATGTTGTTTTGAATCTTCAAGTTCGAGCTTTATGTTTTTTCATATCAACAATTAGACGTTCACATAAACCTTTACCTCGAATTATCTTAGCAACTTGGATATCAAGATCATATTCCATAACCTTCATTATCCAAACCTTCTCTTTTCTCATTCAATTCTTTATTTAACAAGAAAACTTTCACACTTGGATGAGAAACAAGAACATGAATTTTATTGTTTGAAAGCATGTACTTAAAATTCTTTAGTCCTATGACTACTAAAAGTACTTGTTTTTAAAGAAATGTGTACCTTGTTTCATAATCATGCAAGCTCTATCTAAAGAAAGCAATTGGATGTTCAATATTCTCATCATTAACCTAAGTTAGTATCACTAAGATTGTTTCATCTCCTGCAAGTGCATACATTGTAAAATATTTCTCAAAATTTTGATTTCCAAGAGTAGGAGCTTGATAGATAGTTGTTTGATTGCTTCAAAACTTCTCTCCCTTTGCTGGTCCAAGAGAACATTTTCTCTTTCTTTAACATAGTTGTTAACAGCTTTAACCAATGCTACAAAATCTCAAACAAATTTTCTAATAAAGTTGATTCTTCCAAAAAATTTGTAATGCCTTCTTATGATGAGGAAATGATAAATATGATATGGATTTGATTTTGAAAGGATCAATTGGTAAACGTTTCTTAAACAATATGGCCAATTAGTTTACCTTGATGTCTGAAAATATAGACTTCATGGGATTCAAAGATATTCCAAATTGCTGCATAACTGAAAAGTCTTCCTTAAATGCATTAGATGTTCATTAGAATCTTTAGAAAATAGAGTAACATTATCTAAATAAATAAGGATGCATTTATTTAAAATCTACGAAAATCCATGTCCATTGCACGTTGAAACTTTACACCGGCATTTGAAAGACAAAAAGGCATTCTTTTGTGAGCATAAGTCTTGCACTTGGTGGTAAAACGTGTAAGTTTCCTTTGTATGTTACAATGGATCAGATTGTATCCATTGTAACCATCTAGAAGAGATAGTCTATTTGAACTTGAGAATGTTCTCAAAATCTGATCCATATTTGATAGTGAGTAATGATCTTTTAATGAAGCTTTGTTAAGATCTTTGAAATCCACACATAATCTGATTTTGACATTCTTCTTCGAAAAGGAACAAGATTTGCTACCCAACTTGAATGCTTAATTGGAAAAATAATACTTGATTCAATCAATTTGGACAACTCTTTCCTCATTAGCTTGCTCTATTCAGGGGATTTAAAGGACTTTGCTTCACTTTATCGATTTAGAATTTGGCTATAATTTGATAGTATGTTGTGCTAAAATAGGATCAAACCCTTTCAGGTCTTGGTATCTCCAAGTGAAAACATCTTTAAATTCTTTGTAAAGATTAATAAATGATTGTTTTTCAGCTAAGGAACATACCTTTCCAAGAAATAAATTTTTCCTTCATCAACTGAAATCTCTTCATAGTTATCAACATGCGTTGACATCTTAGTTTTATCTTTTCTTAACTGATCATCAGTGTTGAAGATGTCTTCTAATGTGACTAGACCTTGAGGTAACTTATTTGTCTTTAATTGAACAATCTGGTCACCATATAAATGTTGTAATTTATCTTGATTTACTGCAGAAAATTTAGCTTCTTACTGTAAAAACCTATATATTTGATCATCATTTTCAAAAACCTACCAATTTAAGTCATTATCAGGTATAGAAGGCCTGACAATTAACTTAATATGAGGCTGAATTTTGTTGTTCTCTATCTGTTCCAACACTTCAAAACTAGCACCAACTGCTGCAAGTCTTGTCTGCATGCTTGTTTTCAATTCTAGGAATAGATTGAATATTAATAGCATCAAAATCTTCCATTAAGTCTGAAACTCTATGTCTGTAAGACTTCATTAATGGATTCTTACAAACATTAAAGTTCTTTACTTGATTGATAACCAACTCAGAATCACCAAATATTTGTAATGTGCTGATACCTTTCTTTCTAGCCCAAAGTAAGCCATGAATTAATGCTTCGTATTCAGCTACATTACAAGTGCATGAAAATTGGAGACTCAAAGTTGAGAAATACCTTTCATTTGTTGGGGAAGTGAGCATCAAACCTACTCCCTATCCTTTTTTGTTCTTAGCTCCATCAAAATGAAGCTTCCAAATCCCTTCTATTGAATTTTCTATTTTGGACAACAAGGGAAGTGGTGTATTTTCTTCATGCATATAGTATACACAAAACAAATGTTCTTCAACTATATTTTCATCCATAAACATGTTAGAAACACCATCTAAAGCTGAAACCTAAGCTACATCATCAAAATCAGATTGATCTAAGGCTGAATAATTAGCCACTACATTTGGAGAGTGAGGCTCAATGTGAAATCTAGCCAATGGTTCTGAATTGATAGTAACCTTGGTGCCATAACGTGTAGTGAAAAATAAGAAGGACCAATCTGAAAAGAGATAACCTCCTATCTTTGCTGTGAAATCTCTAGATAAGCATAAGGCAAAGTATGGAGGTAAATCTACAACAGTAACATCTTGCAAAATAGAAACATTTGGGAAAGCATGTAACATTACCTCTAAATTTCTGATTACACCAATTATATTAGTTACAGATCCCATCAAGTTGTAAAATACTCTTTTCTGTAGGTTCATACTATAGGCCCAATTTTTCTACAATTACTTTTGGCATAATTGTGCTACTTGCACCATTGTCCACCATGTAGTTATGAACTAGATGTTCTCCAATAATTAGTGATAGATAAAATGGTGGTGGTTTCTTTATATCATGAGCATTTAAGACTTTCTGAACCATCCATTTAACCTCTTTCATGTGGTCTTGTTCAAACGTTCCAAGGACCATGTCTACTTTTTGAACTTCCTTTTCTATTGTTTTAGAAGAAATTTGTAGCTTAGCTAGTTCATGAGAAAGTAAATCCTATTGTCCTAGAATACTTAGAGCATCCCACATCGAGATGTTGACATTATAATTTTCATTAAATCCACAATGTTAAAAGAAGTAACGATTTTGGCGTATAGATTCAACTATTTTAGCATAGGCCTTAGTAAAAACCGATTCTAGCCTTGGTAGCTTTAGATATCTGAGGTATAAATAATCTTCTTGGATCAGGATGTAGTTGTTTTTACTCTTTACAAGTTGGAAAACTTGCTATTTTTTTAATGGGACAATAGGACCGTTAGTTGGTTTTGGGGCTGTAAATGTTGTATTATCAGTGATAGTGGGTAGGATATGCCTATTTTGTTGTTTTTAATTTCAACAACCTTTTATTGAGCTCTAGTGGTAACTGCAATGAAATCCTCATTGAAACTGACCAAATTATGTTCAGGTGCTTTCTTAACATGAGTTTCTTACTACCCACTCTCCATTTGAGGCATGAACAATGCTTCAGATTGAGGTTATACAACAAGATCCAGGTTCAAAAATCATTTAGGCAATTTGCAGCTGAATGGGGTTGATTGCAAGGTTGGCACCACTCTTCTATAGCCATGTTAACTGGAACTAAAGAATTAGATGTACTAGGAACATTTGGATCAAATTGTCTTTGCTAATAAGGTTGTCTATAATTTTGATTTTGCTAGTAAGGCTTCTTGTTTTCTAGTTTTACTTGATAAGAGAGCCCGATAGGGTCTGCTAGGTAATGCAATTTTATTTTCAATTGAATTCATCTTATTTCCCATAGAGTAAAAAAATTTAAACACATATGGAGATGGGGTTGTAATAGTAGGCTCTACAATTGTAATAGGTTGTGGGATAATAGCTAAATCTTCCAAAAATGGTATTGAAGGACTTGGTGCTAATTTTCTAGCTTGAATAGGGATAGTTTAAGCTTTTATAGCAATATCATAAGCATTTGGAAGAGTAATACCTCCCATAGATTAGATCATAGTTGAAATATCAATATTTAATGCTCGAGATAATAAAGGAAAGCATGATCACTTGAGGCTCACAATTTTTTGGGATTATTTCCCAAGTTCTAGAAAAACAAATGTTGAAACTAGACATGTACTCATGAGGAGCTCTTTTAATAGTAGACAATTGTTCAATGAGGAACAAATATTCTAATTATCTTGGAACTGTTTTTAGCAATTTTTCACTTAAATTGTCCCAAGTTCTTATACTCCCAATCTCTAGGTTTCTATACCATTTCAAGTCCTATCCTTTAAAATATGTAGCTAAAAGTCTTAAAGCTACGTTTTCATGGGTGATATTATGGATCATATATATGTCTGCAACATCTTTAATATGTTCATCAGGTGTAACTTGATTTTCACTAGTGAATGATGGCAAACTTTTCATGGCAGCATTAGGAATATCATGATAAACTAGAATTACTAATGGGCTGCCATTAGTAAAGGGCACAAAATTTCTAGGTGGTTGAAGAGCCATTGGAAAAACTGGGATATTGATAGAAAAATTGATACGTGGTGAAGGAATATCAGGAGGAGGGTTATCAAACCAGGTCTATTATAGGGTAAAGTATTACCAACTCTTCTCCTTCTAGTAGAATTCAAAGGTAAAGAAACAAAATCAGGAGGGATTCCTCTTACCAATGATCTTGTAGTCACTTTAGGCATGGAACATGCTACAATAATGGTCTGAAATCAGCTTTTACAGAGTCGCTAAAAGATTATAAAATCTTAAGAAAAAATTGTTGCAGACTTGCTCTCGAAAGTAACTTTTGTAATTGTTGTAAATCTACTATAGATTTGATGTAGAATTTGTAACTTTCATGCATATTTGATTTGTGGTCCCACTAGGCATGCCAAAAACTATTATATCTTGAAATTTTACCCTGTAGAGAGATGGTCAGTAGGTTTTCTAAGTTTTTCAAAATTGGTCTCTCTTTCATAGATATAATAGAAACACCTCAGCCCTATGGGTATACGTATTTTGAGGTGAGTCTCTAGTATCAAGGCCGAGTTTCGTTTTGATGTATCCTAAATTAGTTTTATAGGGTTAAGGCTAAAAGATGGTTGTAAAATAACTAAAACTGAGAGGATACACCAAATTTATATGAGGGATTTGACTAAGTATATGCACAATTTATATGGGAAGGATTCTTGATGCACAAGCCAATAATTTTCTACAAAATATTTAAGGGAAAACACTTTGTTATACTGAGGGAAAATATCACAAAAACACTAATAAGTTAACATGCACATTAAAATTATTTAGAAAAGTAATGAATTTTTAGCAGGATAAGATGATTGGTCAAGGAATTTGCATTCACAAGACTAATAAAACATACATAAGACTACAAATAATTGAAAAGGTAGAAAATACTTCACACTCGGATGGAAAACTGCAAAATTGCTTCAAAGACTGCTTGCTATATCCAAATATTCCTCATTGTTCTTTACGTAAAGGCACACAATATATAGAAAAATAAACTTTTACCCTCTTCCTAAAAAAGCTAAGGCTTGTACTCGTCCATGCATTCTATTTTTCTCCTTTATTTAATAATAGATAAAGGAATAAAAATAGCACATGCAATTACAAGTAGGCATTAATAGCCTTAATTACAATACACAAATGCAAGTCGACTATTCTATTTTTAAGAAAATAAGGTGAATAATTTGCTAATAATAAGTTTTCTTGCTAGGAAAGTCTCCTTCCTTGAGCATGCAACTTTGTCTCCTTCTCTCGCTTACGTCCACTGTGAAGCATGCAAAAAATCAATTCCCTATTTGTGAGTTAAAAATAATTGCAATACTTGCAATATTTGTAAAAATAAACATCCACCGTGGGGACCACTTGTCCATGTGCACATGCTCTAATGTTGACATATCTTTGGCTTCTAATGGTCACAAGGGTGACAATCTGTAAATCATCTCTAGCTCCTCTAACAGTGGGGACCACCTTTGCACTTCACCATGGTTTGGCCACCTTTGTGGACTTAGCAAACATAAAAGGGTTGACAATTTTTACATTGCACATGCCACAATAATATTGCCACCTTTTGATAAATACATACATGTATATACTTGTCGGCCTTTTCACATTTGAAAATGTAAAGTTTCAAGTTTCACATTTTCGTGATCATTGAATGTATGTCAGGCACTTTGTATTTTGAACTATAGTCGGACTTTTACAAGTCAAAATGCAATGATAATTTGAAAGACACGTGGGCCAGCCCTTTTGAACGATGAGTCAACCCTTGGCATTTGGAGGTGATATTTTAAACTTAACCCTAACTAGGGTTTCCTATCTTCTCGCCATGTATATGCATTTGAACCTTGGTCGGGTTTAGTTCTTTGATTGAGAACCTGTTGATCTCTGTCCATGATGGACCTATACCGTTGATCTTTGACTACGAGTTAGGGTTTACCCCTGTAATTAATTTGGTCGATGAATTGACTATGGTTTCTTTCTTCGAATGTGGAGCTTGATCCTTGGCCTTTGATATTTTTCCTTCTGATCTCGAGCCATTGATTATTGACCCTTGGTTAGGGTTAGGTTAAGCCAAAGTTCTGGTGGGTGAGTTAAAACAACTCGAACTCATCCATTTTTCACTTTGCATCCAGTTCGCAGTGAAGCCCTGGAAAAAAATTTGACACCATTTTTGGATCTCTTTCTAGCTTGGCTTTCCTCTCAGACTGGTATTATGAAGATTTCTTGCCTCTACATTTGTGGTTATTCTCTATTGAGATCAGCTATGATATTCTTTGATCTCTTTGATTTCTTTAGGATTCGCCATTGATGGAAATCAAAATCTCAAGTTACTCCTTCCGAGAAAGATTCAAGTTTGTTTTCTTTGTATTGGCCGCCATCATCATGATCTTGAGCTCTAAGTTACGTGGGTCTATCTAGCTTTGTGCTTAAAAATTTCTTCTCTGAAGCTCTAAAAGTGCGAAGGATTTTCATACACATGTAGTTCGTACTCTTTTTTGAGTTGTGTTGTAAGCTATTTGAATATTCCATGATTTATTAAAGCCTCAAAGCTCGATTAGTTGTGGGTTCTGGCTCCATTCTCGTGATCTCTTGATACCCATTTGGTTTCTGTTTATTTCTTTTGTCTTCAATCTCTTGTTTAACACGAATACCATTGTTTCAAAGATTCAAACTCAGTTTTGGAGAACTTTTGGTTGTTCGTTTTATTTCAAGATTTCTACAACTCTTTTGGTATGGGATTCGAGATCGTTTTGCATTGTTTTGGGCATGCAATGTTTTAGGCCTTCGTACTCTCTAGAACTCGTTTGGTTGTCATGAATGATGGAAAGAGTAATATTTTGTCCTCTAAATACAAGAATGATTTAAATTTTACTATTACGTTGACCATGCATACGATACTTAGTTTTTTCCTTGCATTTTCTAGGTTTTATGGTTCGGCCTTGGTCATTTCGAGTTGAAACCCATTACGAACTTGATGATCTTGAGTTTATTCAGCTTCGATACCGCAGTAAGTACTTATTATTACTTCTAATATTTCTATTGTTTAATATATTGGTAATATATTTGAAGTATTTTGTATAATTTTAATTAAGTCAACTAATTTCATGTAATATATATTCTTATGAGCTTATTATTTTAACTTTGAGTTTCCTCCTTATATCTATTACTTTTCTAAACATAAATAAAAATAAAAATAAAATAAGAATATTAGAACTCCTCTTTTAAAACCATTAGTTCAAAGTTTTGATCAAATTTACAACTATTATAGTTAATATACTACAAATATATTATTTCATCCTTCTACCACATGACATGATAAGAGCCGTGGGCTCCATTTCATGGTGAATTATCATAAGTTTTCATATCTAATAAAATCCCAAACATGCGTGGTTTCCTTGTTTTAAGGATATGAATGAGTATATATAATATATATATCCAAACCTGCAACAATATTATATATACATGCTAATTCGTATTAGAATATATACATTTTGGTATTTTCATATTGTTGTTCTTTGAGACCCGGATATAGGAATTGGAGATGAAATTTAAACAAAAATATTGAGCGAAATAAGATTAATAGGTATGAAGTGTCCACATCTGTACTCAAAATAATAATTTTCTCTCTCTTAGGAACCCAAGTCGGAGGGATATGGAAAAACATATCAATGAACTTAACTAGTAGATAGATTCTCAAATTAAACTCCAAATGATTCAACTTCCTTTACAAGGTTTAAAGGAAGGATTCACAAACAAACGATAGTTAAAATGGAATACAGGAGGAGAGTAAAGTTATTTAGTTGATATTTGGGCTCTTAGGAAATCCCAAAGATCAACGACGGGATTCCATCAAATTTTAGGACTTAGATTTAACATCGATTCCTTCTGTCTTGCTAATTTTTCATCCGCCCAAAACTTCTCTATTGATTGTATTCACCGCGTTACAAAGAGTATTTATGTTTTCCACTCTCCACTTTCCTTGGTAGGGATAAATTATGTTTAATAAAATTCAAATTATCATGTGATGAAAAATCCCTTTTATTTTTTTTATTATTGGCAAATAGTTTTTTGAAAGGGACTATACCCTTGTACAACATGACTCAAAAGCCAGATATAGCCAAAGTAACATAACCAAAGAGGATCAGGATCCAGATATGAACAATAAGCCCAACGACAAAAATCAATCTGCTAAGAGAAAAGCCTACAACCAACAATCCAAAAGTTGAAAAACAGCTAAAAAACAACTAAACATCGAATAGCTACTCAAGAATTTGCATAATAGACCAACAACCATGATATAACGATAAGAGCTAGGAAAAAGACAAGAATCGTGCCTTTTCCAAGATGGTGGGGGATTTAGGTTTCCCGTATCCCTTCTTTTTCCTATCCACTACATTCCATTCTTCATTTCTTTCTTCCATTGATATTGGAAGAACCACTTCAATCAATTTGAGCGGGGTGAGATTTTTAGTAAGGGAGTTGAAGAAAATTTCCTTACTGTATTAGTGTTCTGAAAAGTAGAATCCGGGGATAACTTCTCTGCATTATTCGAAGAGACTTCCATGATGGGTGAGTTATCTTGCATGTGGACGCTAACTTTCGTAACTGGAGTTTCCTGGGGATCGATTGTTAGATGCTCTGGCAGAGAATATTTCCACCATGCGGGCTTGATTTTCCATTGGGAATGTTCACAATATTTTGTAATATGACTAGTGTTAAAACAACATCGACATCTGAAGGCAAGTCCTTCATAGTCTAACCTCTGTATCGAGTCTTTCACCAATCTTTCAAAAATCCGTTCTATTTAACTATTTGGTATAATGCATTGTTAGCTCGTTAGTACATAAATACTAAATAAATTTGCAATTGGAATTAAAACTTACGTTTTAGTTATTGTTATTGGAAAATTTTAAGCTCCACTTTTGGCAAAATTATTTAATGCTATTCCCATTAAGGATATTCCCTCAAATTGTTCTTCTCATCTTTCTTGGGGAAATTAAATGTAAATATAATTGTTCTTAATGATATTTTTGTGTATGATTCAACATTTTTTCATCTAGGATTAATTTCGCTCTTAATAAAATAACCCTCTCTTGGATGATATATCTTTCTCCATTACTCTAAGATGTTTATAATACAATTTTAGTGAAGTAAGCTAATCTTCTACATCACTTAGTCTAATCTCTTGATGGATGATTATTTTTCTCTTATGGAATTTAATTAACATCAAGCTTATGGCTAGTACATATATTTAAAATACTACTTATCAAAAAATCCCAAATTTATTAAGTTTAATGAGAATAACTAATAGTGGGTGGAAAATCATGAACACATAGAATCAAGTCATTACTAATTAATTACAAGATTTATACTAGGAAGGTTTGTGATTGAAAATATTTATATTGTAATTTTCCCATCATTGGAATCTAAAATATGAAATTATTCTAATGAAAAGATATCATTTCATATAAAAATTCTAATGCAAAAGCAGATTGTAATTTTTGATAAATAAAAATTAAAATCAGGTTTGTATCTTATATATTATATATATTTAATGCATTAAATTTGAAGTATTGTTATTCTTTTTCATCTATTTACATGGATTAAAGTTTATATTTGAATTTCAAATTATTATGTGTAAAACAATATGTATTGATGTTCATTTTAATTTTAAAATTCCAAATTTCCTGAAGTAATATTTAGATTATATAAAAAGGAGCAAAATTAATAGTCATAGCATAATCTACTTTAATTTAATGTCATATAATTATTTTTGAAACAACTCATTTTACACTATTTAAATTTTAAACTTCATTAACATATTGTTTTATAATACAATAAGACTAACAAATTAAGTTTCAAGTTTTGGAAGATTCATATAGTAATAATGCTCTCGTATGCAAGGTCAACCATTTTTAGGTCAAGCTTTTACATTTGCATGAATGGATAACTCAAAATGGAGCCCCAAAATAAAGGGTGAGATTTAATTCTACCCCTGTTTTAGAACATTTTTCATTATTATTTTAAAATATAATGAGGATCATGAAATCATAAACAACATTGTATTAGGTTTTGGGAGAACAATACAATCTCATGAATAAATCTTCATATGACTTATTCAATCCATTCAAAGACTCATTTGACACAATAACCATTTGGGTTAGACTCCTAGAATCACCTTGAAATATTGGGATGAGTCTTTCCTTAAAGATATTGGTAATAAGTTGGGGGTTCTTTGAATAAATGATGACACTACTTCCTGCAACGATTGCATACTACCTATACTCGTATACTAGTGAATATAGTCATCTCCCAACACCTTAATGAGAACTATTGTCCAATTTTTTTCCCTTCAGAAAAATCAATCAAACACGACCTTGCATAGGTGAAAATGGAAATATTGGTTTATTCACGTGAGATCACATTTAATTTTGAAGATCAAGTTGCGGTTGAGCTCTGTGATGGAAATATAATGGAAGAAAAGGGATGACTAAGGAAACATCAAAATAATATCATGACCGAAGGAGGAAGAATTGTGAAAAAGCTTGATGTTTTCAAAATTTGCATTTTGGCACTTCGGAGAAAACACGGTAAAAATGATTAGGAAATATCTCAAGTCTCGAACTCAGATGTCCAAAATTTTAGAATTTCAGATTTCAAGGTTTGGATGTTTGAGCATAGAATTTGAAATTCAGAGCAAAATTTACAAGTCCAAAACTCAAAGTATGAATTTTGGGACTTTTGGGTTTTGGACTTTTGGAATTCTCAAAGTAAAGTCGAAAAATCGGCCCTCAAAGTCTGAATTCCTAAAGTCTAACAGATTTAAAATTTTAGACTTTCGGGGTTTTGGGGACCTTAGGAATCAAGCTAGCAAAAAGCAACCGAAATTTTTGAAATCTTGAAGTCTAAAACGTAAAATTTTGTACTTTCTATATTTTAGGGTTTGATGATTTTTTGGAAGCATGCCCAAATGAATAGCAGAGAAAGGTCCAAAATATTGAAGTCCAAATATCTGAATTTTTGACTTGAGATTTCAGGTTTTGGCATTTTGTGTTTGGAATCTTCTGTGGGTAAAATGGAAAAGGACAATAAAAGTATGAAACTCCAAAGTCCGAATGTTTGGATTTTCGGACTTTAAACTTCTGGGTTTCGGAGTTCGAGTTTCATAACTCTCAATCCCCAAATCAAAAAATAACCCTCAATGTCTGAAAGTCTGAAATTTTGGACTTTTGGGCTTTTGAGTTTTAGACTTTGGAAAAAGAAGACTTTTGGGTGAGACAAAGATATTCAAAATGGAAAATACAGGTCCACCATTTTTGATGGTGTTTAAAGTTTCTCACCTACCACCATAATGAAGTATGGGATTCCTTTCTTTCCCAAAAAGAAAAAGTACATGGAGGCATGGGTTTTGCAGTAGAACCCATCATTTTTGTAGGTGAATTCAATGCATTTTGGGTGGTTGAGGCAAAATTCGAATTCTTCTTTCTTCCTATCTTATTATTCCTATATATTGTAAGGAGGGGAAATTTTATAAAGGTTGGACATTTTGGCTTTACCTCCCCTTCTTCTTTGGTCTGAGATGAATTTGTGGAGTTCAAACCTCCCAATCAAATTGTAATGAAATTTTCTGCCTATAACGACCCAAAATCACACACACGAACAACACAGTAAAATACAGGATAATTTTTTTTTTTGACTTGCTTGACACATAACATGATGCAACATGTCATCACCAAGGATACAACTAACACTGTGAACAACTTAATACAAGGATGGCCCTAAAGGCAGCACGGAAAACGTTCACACCTTTCAAGGACAATTTACTATTCACTTGTGAAAGGACATGGCAAAAGACCAACCACATTACATAGTTATAGCTGAAGACATCCCACTGTGAAAATCTTCTTAAGATTACTGATTTACTAGAGCCATCTTACAATTCTTAGCTTACGTTCTGGAAGGTTCAAGATTTGTTTCATACCATTCTTCTTTTAGGATTAAGTTTCTTTTCTTTTGTATAACTTGAGGACTATCCTAGGATCACCTATAATATGAACATTCATTGATTAATTTGTTTACAAAACTAGGTGGTATACAATTCCACAAGGCTATCTATCTAAACCCCCTCTACTGAAACTCGTTTCATACCCACATTGCATAAGGAGGAAAGCATAGAATCAAAAGGAGAGGAGTATCGTTAAGGTTCAGAACCCTAATCATCTTTGATCAAAGAATTAAAATTTTATCGTAGCTTAGACAAGGACTACAAGGTACCATGGTAATGGTTAGAGAGAGAAGATAAATTTATTTTATTATGATCTATTTAGTTATTAACCGGTCTTTTAATGAGTCTTAAGAGTTCAATTGAATTTTGGTAAAACTTCATTTAGAAATCATCTTGATTAAGTTCGTCGAGGGATACACAGGGGTTCCCAACAAGGAAGCCTTATACTTAATGTGTTTTTATTCAAGCTCCTGTACTAGATAAGATCTACCGATATTCCCAAAAGCCAACGGTGATATTACTTTTAAAATTGATTAACGTTTCCCAACAAGAGGACAATGTTTAATCCATAGCTTAAGGTTAGCAATGGTAGATTTTTTTTTTTTTTTTTTAACATCGTTAGATAAACACTTTCTTCCAATTAAAGACTCTTAATTTTATCAACCAAATACAACTTCATTATTATCTTCTTTATTTATTCATCTATGTATTCCTCTTCTTTTATCTTTGATTATCTTTAGAAAAAGGGAGTTTCAACCCACTAAAATATGCCTAGAATAACATTGATACTAGTACCATGGAGGGTTACTAAACCAATAAGCATTATGACCTGAAAGAAGAAATTATCGTTATTTAACAAGAACACAAATCACGGTTATAACATTTCCATTCAACATGGCACATGAACCCAAGGAGTCAAGAGATTGGATTTCACTTGGGTCAAGAACAAGAAGGTAACAAAATAAGCCAAGCCATGCTACAAAATTTTCATGACTGCAATTGATATCACCAAAAGAATACTCATAACAAGGTCAAGATTGAATATTATTTCTCACAAAGGAAATTTCAAGTTTGACTACACAAGAACAAGACACTTTATTTCACCATTACCAAACAATACAAGGCAAGAGGTCATATCAACTCTCTTTACAAGCAATGTTACACAATTTACAACACATTGGACATTTTTACAAGGAACTTCATAATGGTACAGATGAAACTTTTACACTCTTTTCTTCTAGTCTACTCGCATAATCCATCTGCACAAATATTAACTAGAGTCAGTTCGCTAGAACTGAGCATGTTAAGTCTATGCATTGAAATAATAAGCTAACATTTAACAATAGACATGAAAGGAATGTTCTACTTCATGAAAGGATCAAAGCACAAACCACTAATCTACTTTTCACACGAGGTAAGGATCTACACCAGCCAACAATGAGGAAGTCAAACATTCCAGCAAGAAGTATATCACAAAACAAAGAATCAATTCAAGAACTTGTGGGATAGGAACGAAAGGTCAATAGTATTGAGAATTTTGATCATGCAACCCTATGGATTACGTGATTTAAATCTAATATTCAAACCATCCATCTTAAAAGGAAAAACTTGAGAGTCAAAGACATACTAGTTACGATCAAGACGCGAAACAAAACATAGTTACCCAATCCTTCCAGGAGGATGTTTCATAGCAATAAAGGGATACGTGACCCCGAAGGAAACATTCCATCGTTACAATCTAAACAAGAGGTCTACCGCCTCTTCCTTACAAGGTCTTTTAAAAGTAATAAACGTTAACAACTAGGATTCTCTCTAATTTCTTTGGTTTGCAACTAGGATTCTCTCTTCCTAGAACTTTCTATTGCTAAAGGTTGTATCCTTAATCCCATTGATCTACTTTCGGGCATTGAGGACAATAATGAAATTTCCTTCTTTCTTTCCTAATGTCTGATACCAGAATAGATTATTGAAGAAACCACAAGCCGCAAGCCTTATTAGGAAACGAGCAATAAAAAAACTAGCTCACAAGTAAGCTACACTCTAGGTAGGTAAGCATGACAACTTTTAAATGGAAAGCCTAAACAAACTTCATCCGTAATCTTCATAAATAGCATACATACTATTATCCAAGACAATATAGCACTATGTGTTAAATGTTGTACAATATCAATTTATTCCAGCAGGACTCTCACTTACGCAACAATTACATTCAATAAAAAGGTAATCAAGGAGTAGTGTTACAACTAATAAAACAAGAGCCACTCTAGCTAAGAACCCAGATTTCCATATTTTTGATATTCCCTATCAATGATGATAAAACACCGCAAAAGAAATATACATGCATTTGTGTTTTATCATGCGGTAAATCTACATTCAGTAGATTTGAAAGGTGATAACTATCTTGTCAGCACAAGCAAGGGACAAGCCAAAGAGGAAAGAAGCATTCGAGTGGGGCAGAAGTACTAATGAAGGAAACCCCTAAGGGAGCAAAAAGCAAGAAGTATCTACTATCGAGCAGAAATCAGACCCAAGCATTTATGAGCTTTTATTGATTTGATATCGCTTAGGGTAGCCATAACCAAGCATTTTGAAAGGTAACATTTTTTATTTTTTATTTTTATAGCTTCCATGTTTCATAAGAATGTCCCTTTCCCATTTCAGATGGTTTGATCCAAAACAAACAAAAGCAAGTAAAACATTGTTCTCAGCCATATAATTATAACAGAGTAAAGATAACAACAATTTTCCCCTATGCAAACCAATCATGAAAGGAACATCGATTCAGGAGAAGGAACAGGAAAAAAAAGAAACCAATGCACTCAAGGAAAATCAATAAAATCAAACACAATATTCCATCTTAAGGCGTCATTTCAGGTAGGAGATCATTTATTTCATGAAGTTGAAAAAGGACAGCAAAATATTTCAGGGGCTAGTCTTAACATGCCTGGTTTAGAACGCCATCTCCATATGTAAAAGATTGTCTCAAAGCCACTGCTTGCCCTTAACCCAAAGTGCTCAGTGAGCTCGTGCTAGCGCCACATTCACGCGGTGAAAAACAGCTACAAACCAACCCCATGATTTGAAGCTCAGACATAAGATATACTGATTACATCACGCTCCTGGCTCTGGTAGGCATCTACCATGATGATCAATAAACCTTTTCCTTCATTAGATTGAGGACAACATCAAACACTCGGTGCAAACGTTTCAGCTGCAGCCTGTAAGGTGTGATTAGTCCAACATAAAACTTTATGCCTGCCAACTTGGTGACTCGTTGAAGGAGCTCACATACTAGCAAAGCAAAAAGTGCTTCATAAATACTCTGATATGAAACAGATCCGCCCCTATGAGATTCTCTTCCATGAGTTACATCCTACAACAAGTAAGATCTCAATAGAGACTCTTTGCAAATAAATTTCATCAGGTCTGCTGGTAACACCCTCACTGTCCAAAGTCAATTTTGAAGAAACAACTCAGTACAAGATCTGGATCTGAAAAATATCCTGCTACCTTCATCTCCCAAGACATTTTCTCCAACATTGCATAGATCTCCTGTGCCCGTGGGTGTGATCTGTCTCCTTGAAGGAGAATCCTAAATTTTAAGATGTAGTCGATCTTTGAGCAGATATAACAACAAAGTTGGACAACCTGCTTGTTGGAGGCACTCACGAAGGCTTCCACAAGCCGAAACGTGCACTGCAGCCCTAGTTGGGAGCAAATTTCCAAAATGAAAAGGCAAGACAGCTCAACTAAAACTTTATCTTGTTCTTCTACTACAGTGCAAGGTTTTTCAACAACTCGATCACGAGCGTGTCGCGTGCAACCAAAACAAAACAAGCAGGATCAACACCAATGGCTCCCTGGGATCACCCTGTGGCAGCTGTCGCACTTAACTCACTCTGAACCTCACGAGCAGGGAGGAAGGAACAGGCGGCTGCAACCATTGAAAGCATTTAACAACAAAAATTCAGCCCCAGTCTAAACGCGACCCGTCAGCAGGAAAATTGTTGCAAAAACAGCCTGTGCGGCCATGGCAAGGTGAGGAACAGCAACTGAAGAGCTCCCAAACACCTGCGACTCCATTGGACTGGGGTTTCCATGCCATTGCATCTCAAATCCCAACAAAACAAACCTCCTTGTTCACGCGGCCAGAACATGTCAAACGGAGCAGGTAGCACAGGGCGCAAGGAATTTGCAAATCAACGGAATTAAAGGAGGTGGGGTGGCAGAGGTAAGGCCAGTGGGGGATGGCCACGTAACAGGTCTAGAAGGCAGGAAGGGGGGTGAGGGACAGTAGGTCCTTGGGCACAAACAGATGGAATTTGACTTTAAAACCACGTCCCCTCCAACCTGCGCCACACACCTATATTTTGCTTCTTAATGTATCATGGACCAAGCACATGGCCATTAAACAACTATTTCACAAGGGCGAGTCAACATCCACCACGCAAACAACTAACTCGTACACCCAGATTATCATTTAGACCAATGCCGATTGGGTGCATGCCACACAAAAATTGCATAATGCGAACTGAAGCCACACACTCGAATCTAAGGATTCGATTTACTAGTGTAAAAATACATATATCGTTCTACACCCATGTCTTCTGGGTATTTTATTTTTAAAATATAATCCCATATAAATGAAGTACGCAACAACAGATACTTAAAAAAAAAGTGTATATAATCCAAATTTACCAGAGTCACCAGAACATCTCCAACAGTAACTCAGTAACAAGTTTATACATTGGGCTAAAGCAAGTCGAAAAACCTCAGTCTTTTAATTCTCTGCAACTAACAATGGGTTCTATCCCAACTCAAAACAAAAACCGAACCCCAAGCGATAATAAACTAAACGTCCGAACTCATCAACCCTTGTCGATGGGTTAAAGTCCTTGGCTCGACAACGAATAGGAGCAGGATGGAAATGGCTTCAAGGAAAGTTACTAGCCCAATCAACCTTCGAAAAGGGTTTTCCGCAAGCGGGCATTACAAAGTGCCTCTTGGCCATTGTAATGCAATGTATAAACTTTTGGAGTACTAATGCATGTTTGTGGATGATTTTCAACCCTCTCTTGTTTTCATTGCACCTCTCTCGATCTCTCATTGAAGTTTTGGTTATCTCAGTGCATGTTAGTTGTATTACATTTTTATGGTTTGTGTTTAATGGCAAAACAGTGTTCAACATTCCTTTTGTGCATCACCTTTGTTAGTTTAGGTTTATTTTCTTACATCTTCTTAACCCTGTCTCATTGGCAAGTTAGAGTATATTTTAGATTATACCCTCTACAATTTGATTGCATGCACCTAAACATAGAAATAGGAACCGACATTCATCCTGAGAGCTTTCCCGATCACAACATCCCACACTTTAGGAAAAGATCCATGTTATGCAATCACACTGATAGTTTCAACCCATCGAGTTGCAGATATTTAGGGGTGTTGTGATTAGGTATCAATAGTTTTGGCATGCCCAGTGGGACCAAGAGGTCATTCCACATGCTTTGAAGGCATTTTCAAGAAATATGGACTTAGAAATTGCAAGTTCTCCAATTTGAGACATTTCCTCCCTCTGGATGAACCCCAAAATCAATTTTAAGAGGCTTAAGTTGCTCAAAACAAGTTCAAAAGTGTATTCCTTTTTTTTGAAATTTTGATTTTTAAAATTTTGGAGTTTTTTGAATTTTGGGATTCGAGATTTCGAGGATTTCGGTTTTAATTTTAGGATTTTGGGTTTCGGACATATCTGAAAGTTTGGAATTTTTAGGTTTTTGGGACTGTCATTCCAAATCAAATTTCAAACTACGAAAAATCAAATCTACAGGTCCTTCAAAGTTTTAATTTTATTTTTATCGAGTTTGGTGTGTAACTTGGAAAAATCCAGCCTTTTGAGGCTCATTTCCCAACACATCTAGTGACTCCTTCGGTCCAAACAACCCACATCTCTAAAATCAAAGACCTTCTCTCCATTCATTTTCATCCATTTTTCTTCCATCCCTTTCATTCTCTTCCATTCTATGAAGTTGTGCAATCATGGCTTCATTCCCATAGTGGAATTCACACTTGTAGCAGTACAATCAGCCTCTAATGAGCTTCATGACCCCTTCGGATCAGCATTATGATTAGATTCACAACCATCATGATTACCCATATGAGCGATTGTCAAAACTAGTTTGGCTATGGATCTTATAGAGAGAAAGGGTACACATAGGATGATAAAAACTATCTACGAGAGAATCTTGACCTACTAGAGAAGATTCAAATAATGGATGCTAGCATGGTACAACCTGTGGCTACATTGCGGATGAAAGTTTTCAATATTGATTGCGAGCACCTTGTCCATGGGAATGCCCTTTTCTAAGACACTATAGCCCGAAGGAGAAGATTGAATTCATGGTTGAAATGTTACCTCAACTTGCACAGTGGACTGAGGAGATTGAAGCTTATGAGTTGGATACAAGAAAACCTTGTCAATGGGTAAGTACACCACCTCATAGATTTTATTTTCTTTTATCAATCAATATCACTGTAGTAGTGTCATGACTCTAGTTTATTCACTTGCTTCCCTAATGTCGTATTCCGTTCTCCATCTTCTAATCTTCCTTCTCATCTTAATTATTTATCTGTTTTCCCGTCCAAGCGTTATCCCTCCAAACAAAGAAGAAATTCTATTTCCTCCACCACCATAATAAATTGCAAAATCTTTTGTAACCCAACTGATCCCTCTATTTTTGTCTCAATTTCATCTTTGGGGAGAAAGCTCTCGATGTCTACCATGTAACTATGACTGGATATCTTAATTTGGGTGAGACAAAGATATTCAAAATGGAAAATACTTGCCCGCCATTTTTATGGTGTTCAAAGTTTCTCACCTACCACCATAATGAGGTATGGGCTTCATTTTTTCCCAACAAGTCAAAGTACATGGATGCATGGGTTTTGCATTAGAACCCATCATTTTGTAGGAGAATTCAATGAATTTCTTTGGTGGTTGAGGAAAAATCTGAACTATTCTTTCTCCATCTCTTGTTCTTCCTATATAATCTAACGAGGGGCATTTTTCTAAAGGTTAGACATTTTGGATTTTCCCTCCCTTCTTCTCTAGTCTTGAGAAGAATTTCTGAGTTCAAATCTCCCATTCAAATTGTAATACAATTTTGTGCCTCTTTGCCATTGTAATGCATTGTATCAATGTTTTGGAGTAATAATGCATGTCTATGGATGATTTTCAACTCTCTCTTGTGTTCATTTCACCTATCTGATATCTCATTACAATTTTGGTTATTTATGTATGGTAGTTGTATTACATTTTTATGGTTTTTTGTTTATTGGCAAAATAGGTGTTTAGCATTCCTTTGTTCCATCACCTTTTTTAGGTTAGGTTTATTTTCTTGCATTTTCTTAACCCCGTCTCCTTGGAAAGTTAGAGAAGATGTTAGAGTAGACTCTCTGCAAGTTAAATGCATGTACCGAACAGAGGAGTAGGAACTGACATTCATCTAGAGAGCTTTCCGATTGCAAAGTCCCACACTTTGGGAAAAGCTTCATGTTATACAACAACACCGAGAGTCTCAACCCATCGAGTTGCGAGACATTAAGGGGTGATGTGATTACGCATCAACAAGAACATTAACCTACATAACAAAGATAGAATATGGACCCAAATACCTTAATATAAAACAATGACATTTTTTTCCATAGATGTTTCAAAACAGGGCACGTATTAGAGGATTCTAGACATTCTAAGAAAAAAAGGGGTCCAATCTAGCATGGTGGGTTAGTTCACAACCCTCTCACTTTAATTTCAATGAAACTACTGATCTTATTTTTGTTTTTTGTTTGGGATCTCCTCTGCTATATCGTTACCTTTTGTGAACCCCTGTCATCTACCTCATAGTGAAAAAAATACTCATATCCCTTAGGCCCCTAGTAAGGATGTCAAGTAGACAAGTAATCCCATCTTCTCTAGTTAGGTATCGATATGAAAAGAAAATAAGGACGTTAATAATATGAAAAATTCTCTACTAAAGTGTAACTAATCCTATCACATATGACACTTGGATCACATTATTCACTTTAGGATTGTTACGGTTCTTTTATTTTTGTCTTCCTTAGGTGTTTTTTTGTTTCCTCGTATCCTGTTCCTATTTGGTTTCTCTTGATATTTACTTTTATCTTGGCTCTAGGCCTTTTTATACCAACATAGGATCCTATTAAAAACCTTTACCCTTAAATAAAGAAAGTCTTGCAAATTACAAATGCTACATTTTGTGGAATCAAAATTATAATGAATGACTAAAATTGAAAGAGAATGGAGTAAATAAATTTATATTATGACACTCTTTGTAATCAATATTTCAAGACAAAATGTGATTATATAGTTTGAAAATGTCGTTATCTTTATTTTTTGAGTTTAAGTATTTTGAGTTACTTGAATAAAGATTTTTTTGGTATATCAAATAATATGACCATATTTAGTGTTTATATTATATATATTTATATTGTTAATAACAAAATAAGATTCAATCAATTTGATAAAATATCAAATAGTTTTGAGCAAATCATTTCAAAATTTATAGCCACCCATAACCATTATTGTATTCTAGTGAAATATTTTTAAAAACAATTGTTAGATTTAGTTCAACATTATTCTTTTTCTTCAATTATACAAATCCTTTAAAATTCAATAATAAATTTAAAAATATCACTCTAAATATAAATATAATTTATTTATTTTTCTAATATTTCTATTGTTTAATATATTGGTAATATATTTGAAGTATTTTGTATAATTTTAATTAAGTCAACTAATTTCATGTAATATATATTCTTTAACACTTATTATTTTAAGTGTACTAATTAATGTAAGATTTATGTTGTAAATAATTTATTCCTCATAACATAAATTCATTAAAGGCTCTTTCTTTTTATTTTCAAATTGAAAATCATACATACATTCTAATAATATCCCAAATAACACCTCAACATGTATTAATAAGGATGGTGTGACACACATCATTAAACTACTAAATCAATATGACATATCAACCTATAATTATGAAGATACATACTCTCAAATGATAACTCAACATTTTTAGTATTTAAATAGTATTATATATAACATTAAATAATTCTAAAATATAAATGAATATGACATATCAACCTATATTTTAGTAAAAATTCTAGAAATTTACACCTTAACATCTATTAATAGTTATGGTATAATATACAACGTAGTTTTTAAATCAATTAACTTATTTTCTATATAATGTCTCTCTCTTTCTATCTAAAATTTTGTGTAACATCCCATCTAAGATTTAAATAAATTTATTTTAGAATCTTAAAGACTTAAATTTTATTTTCAAAATATTTACATTTATCCCTATTCAAATTATTTAATTCAATAATAAAATTAATTTATCTTAAAATTAAACTACGCATTAATCACGTTACTGATTGTTAGTTATAATTGTGTCTTTAACTTTTAATTAAACAAACTCAATTTCACATGTAATAACAAATAATTGAAAATCATTTTAAAAAAAAAAGCAAACCACTTTACTCAAATTTATTAAATTTGAGTAAATAGAAATTGATTTAAATATACAATGATTATTAAAATAAAGAACCACCTTAAATAGGAATTGATAAAATTTATAAAAATCAATTTTATGAGAGGGTATCATATAACTCTTTAACTATTAAAGAGTTAGAGAAAACACTATGTTTTATATTTTTCAATACCACATATTCCATAGTAATACTCCACTATATGATTACAAATAACATCTACCATATAATTATGGCTTTCTCTCAACCTAATTTTGTGACTAAAAAAGTACAAATAAATGTTTTATAAAAAGAGAATATCAAATCACCACCGATAAGAAAGAAAAACTAATGCTTGGGTATAGTATTCTGGGAAAACAATAAAAACATATAAATTTAGCTTTCACATTTCAGTTATTTTCATGCATTCTTTAATAAAAATAAAATAGCTTCAAATATTCATTTTGGGTGGAGATCGTCATAAACTTTTCGGTGCTCAATTTGTTAAGAATGTCCATCAACTCATAAAATTGACATATATATCCATATTTTCCATGTGTCGGTCTGATTTCACATGATACTAACTCAAAGCGCACAACAAATTATTAAATAAGTTTTAAGACCATTACGGAAATAACCACAAATCCAATAACCAAGAAGGCTATATCTGATAGAAAAGACACGAGTACCCTTGATCAAATGATAAGACTATCAATAGATAAAGACTAAAAACTTAGACACATTGTAGAATAATGATCCTTGAACACCTGACGTAGTGAATGAATTTCAAACTCCCTTTTATAAAATATTGAAAGGCTTTTCTCAAGGTAACCTTAAAATGGCAACATGTAACCCGGTTACCCAAAAGATTCCCATTACGGAGTATTGTAGGATAAAAATGATGAGTACACCCACTCATCCTAACACCTTTAGAAAGTTGGGAGATCCACTATGCTTCAACATGACTAAAGATAAGCCACCTTGGAACTTTATTAGATTCTAATAAGACACACAAGACACATGGCGACCACGTTGCCTTCCATTATAGCCATAAATTTTTGAAATAGTTAAGGATTGTAATGGAAACTTATACTATTATCATCATCGAGATGAGTTGAAAGATTCTTCCCATTCTTATCTTTACTGATAAATATATATCTTGTGTTTCTTGCTTGTACCAAAGTCTAGATATAGATGAAGGTCCATTATTGTCTCTAATCAAATGTATTCTTCAGGGGAAAGAGATACAGATCTGGTACCTTCAGAAATGAACTAGTGCTGGTCTATGTAGATTCATTGTATGATGAAGATACATTTTTCACCATATTTTTCTATCTAGATTATGATGATGTCCCTGCACACATTTTTTTAACATAATATAATTATTTTACATACCAAGAGATTTTACAATTTATTAGAATATTCCCGACAATATCAAGATGCATTTCGAGAAGAGGAGTTTGAAAAACAATTGTAGGAAGATATTGGGAGAGAAAATATTTTAAATTATTAGATATGTATTTTCTATCTCCTGGAATACTTGGTCTATTCCAAACATCATTTTATAGAGGATGGCCTTCAGGCCATAACCCTTGTAAAAATAAAATCTCCATAAAATTCTTGTTCTTAGGACAAGTTGTCGTAGTAGATTCATTCAAAAAGAATATAATCTACAAGAGGTTATATATACCTGGAATGTCTCCACTGCCATTGGAGAGTACAAAAACCATTGGTCCTTTCTTGGAATGAATCTCTTATGTAGGAATTTTAGGATCCACGAACCTAGTTGCAAATTAAGTGAGTGCATCTGGAGAAATAGAAATAATACCTCTTTCAAGAAGAATTTGTTGTGTCATAAAATCCTTTCAAATATGACATAAAATCGTGGGAAATACACCAAAATTAAATACCCCCTTTGGTCACATATTAAATTATAATAGTTTATCAAGGTTAATAAACTTAAATGGAGCATATTAACTAACAATAATAAAGGTGAATCACATTACTAAAATACATCACATAGTCACAATTAATTAAAACAAAAGGGAAATAACACATTTACCCAATGCCACATTTGAGGAAACTCCGCAATGGGGACATCCTAATAATATATCAAAAACAAATAATATAAAAATACACAAGTTGCAAGGTGACTTGTTTCAATACCCTCAACTCCTTCACTTTGTTGGTCTTCTACCCACTTTTGTTTGTTGTGTTACAATTTCCTATAAAAATCAAAACAATACCTCTCTTGCCTCATAGCCATATTAATGACATGGAGACAATAAAACACACATCCATATCATTTCACATCATCAAATATCATAACTAAAGCATCACTAAAATCAAGTAATTTCACAATTTTTTCACAATTTTAAATATTTCAATTCTATCATTTTATGAATTAGAAATAAGATCACAAGACTAACTAAAGCATCTATAAAAATATATATATCAAATCCAATATGTCAAGACATATATAAAGTAGTAAGTATAAATCATCAAATACCGATATGTCAATACATGCATTTTATCCACCATATAAGTCACATCATCTTAAAAGTCTAAAACATCCATACTATCTATCAAAAGTCTAATGAAATATAGGAATGTCCATCTATCAATTTCTAAAGATCAAATATGATAAAAATGTATATGCATCTAATCCAAAGTAAGAAAAAATCATAGTAAGATCAATTTCGAAGAGGAGTGGGCACTACAGGGTTCGACACCCCAACATTGAAAACACCCACACCCACCCTTTAAACATATTAATCTTAGGTTTTTGTGAGAAAAAAGAGCTCACGAAAAATACATAGATCCGAGAAACGGGTGCCAAAAAAAAAACCAAATCCTCATTGGAGATCCAACCTCTCAAATAGGATACCCTTGGGAGGTGGTAACAATTTTCTTTTTCAATTCCTAGGTTGGCTGCAAAAAAGCACCCATTCCATGGCCAAAAGTTTTAAACAATCCATACAAAACTTTACAATATTCATACTCCAGGACCCAATCATAAACACCATACATTGAGATGAGACATATGGAGGAGGATTAGGACCTACCAGAGGTACATTGACACACCTTTTAGATGAAATTATGTGGGTTTGATATACGATAGTAGGATCAATAGTAAAGGCCACCAACTTGTTTAGAAAACTCTACAGGATGTCTTTCTCCCAAAACTCTCAATCTAGATCAGGTGGCTTGACTAAAACAAGGTAGGAACTTGGCTTTGTTTTCCCCAAATCCATACTTGGGCACCATATGGAGAGTTGCAGACATTGTTTTTGGCTAAACAACTAAGGTCCTCCATTAATAACTTTGAGTAGATACTCTTGACCATCAACCATAATGGAAAAGACTCAAAATGAATTGCTACAACTTCAAGTCAACCTAGTAGCATCCATTTTCTACTTTCCTAATCTCTAGCAAAATCAATGTTAGGCCTCACTCAAGCAAGAAGAACTTGAAAAGAGTAGTTCCTTTTATTTTCCTTTGTCTATCCTCCCATGAATATGCAAATATCATTGAAAGAGGATGAAAATCAGGTTTAAAGAACCCCCATGTAACTCATTCACCTACGAGATATTATCCTCTTGAATTTTTACTTATATCTCATTTGTTCCTTAACGAGGTTGGGATAAGCATTGAGTTCTAATTTTCACTTCTCCATATTTTAAATTTCCGCATCTGCTTCATATGAATGTTTCATTACTTTACCTCAAATATGGGTTGTTATTTTTCAATATTGGATTAATTTACATCGAATAAAATTATTGCACAAGAAACCATTTCATATCCTAAAGGTATTAAATCATAATATTAAACATAAAATCATGATGGTATCCAAAAATGGTATTCTTAACAATCAAATTGTATAATTTCTTCTAGGATGATCATACAATAAACAAGGATAGACAATATCTAGAGATAACTAGGGATTGCGTAACAATGGGTTCACCAAATATTAATACCCTAAATAAATAATGGTTTGATACGAGGTTTTTTCATAATTTATAAAAATGGATAAGAATACATATATTGTATATTCTAAATTGATTTAAAAAATCAAATTGTAAACAACTTAGCAATTTAAATACAATATATGATATAGAAACAATTACTTAATTGGATACAAATAAAAGGTATATAAATGATGTAATACATTATAATAAGTGTGAATGCTAGATAAGATCTAAAAAATCCTTTCCTTTAGATTTATCAGCATTTAGTCCAATAGAACAAAAACATATGGGATGTACATGTGCATGGTATGGTGTAGCTATGGACTTTGAGGTCTCGGTCAAAGTTCATTGAGGGTTCTCTTAATTCTTTTAGTCATCATTGGTATAGAAATATGTTCCGCTCTATGACATTAGAGGATGGTATCTATGTTAAAATTTCACTTCATGACATAAAAAGAAATAAACCTACAAAAATTCTACTATAACATCATGAACATGATTACATAATAAAATGATATATTAATGTTTGGTTGAATTGGATAGAACTTAACATTTAAAACCTACGAACAAATATAATCACTCACTACTAGAAGTATGATCATTTATCCACATGGTTATCCACAAAATATTTGTTTTGTGGATGAAATGTGAATTATCAACATAATATATAATTTTTTATATAAATATAATGTAGATATTCCACAATTATAAAAGTCAAATTTAAAATTGTGGAATATCCATATTCTTAAAACCTTTTTGTAGATAAATCACATTTTCTAATCATGGTTTAAAGAAAATAGACTATTGAAATTACAATTATGAATAGTGTACAAAACTTAGATATATTATAGCATAGTTCAAAATTTCTACTCTATTTAAAGGTTTAAACAAAAAAATTCATTACTATATAACATTGAAATTTTTAATTTTCGTTAAATGTAAAAAAATATATACTTTGAACAATTCAAAAACTTATATCTAGTTGTTGATAACACTATAAAATGAATATATTGGGAATGAAAAAACTAAAAACATGAGTATCATAAAAATCCACAACACTATATTTTAAACATTTTTATTTTAAATAAACTGATTTGTGAGCATTTACAAAAATATTAAAATATTATTTATTGATTGTTTTTTATATCAATTATAAAAATTCATATTAGTGGTCATTTCAAATATTGTAAGTGGTTTCATATTTTTTCACATTTCTATGAAATTGAAAATAAATTTGATGATTATTTACACCACGTAAAATTAACTCGTGGATTAAAAAAACTCATTTTAGAGTGGACAACCAATAAATTATAAGATTATATTATAATAAATTATAATATATATAAAATAAAAATTTAAAATTTATTCTTTTTATTGGTAATCTAGAGGGATTGGTGAATACCCAACAAGTGTAAACATCAAAGAAAGAATATCTAATATAAGACAAGTTTCACTCATCATTATATAATATACAATATTATGGATAATTTAGACTTCAAAAATTAGTTGTTTTATAGATTGATATAGATGTCGTATTATAAAAATAATAAATGCAAGTTTAATTATAATTTTATTATTTTTTGAAATAAATCATTTAGTTTAGAATTTCTCCATCATTTATAATATTTAATAAAAAATGATAACTAATATATATCACATGTAACAAATAAATATTGATCACATATAAATTTACAATACCTTATTTATACTAATCATAAATCTTTTATAAAATGCAATATCACAATATAAATAATTCATATAATTAAAAATATGTTTTTGTTCTACTATTTATTTATATATGAAGAAATACATATATTTAATATTCTTCATTTAATCGATTAAAAAATTCTGTGAAAAATTATATAAATAAATAAAGATAATATTCTATTAGTTTATTTTTTTGTAATATGAAATGGATATTCAACAAAATTATATTCTCTTATTTACTTTATCCACAATTATTTGAAATTATTTATAATAATAAATATAGAAATATGAAAAAAATTGGGAGAAAAAAAAAATAACTATTAGAAAATTCCACAATCTACGGAAAATATTGAGAAATGAAAACTAACCATAAAAATCTCGCACTTTAGTTTGAGTGTGGTTATTTCTAAACGAAAAAATATTATAAAACATGGATACGTTTTTTAAAGCTTGGACGAGAAGTTATCATTATATAAAGTTTATTCTTCTTGGTAGTTTACCGAACTTTGATCTTGCATTTAAGGCAGAAATCATGCCTTTGATTTAGGCATAAATTTATACGCATAAACAGATTTTTTCTAAATTGAAGAATATATTTTGGCTGAAATTATGCACATTATGTTATAAGATTGAAATCAAATTTTATAAACTTCATTTAGCAGAGAGAGTGCATGGTGAAATCAATGGAAAGTTTTTTGGAAGATAAAATTTGAAAGGTATTTTTTATACAAACTTTTGCATCATTTTAATTTTTGTATCATTTTTGTTTCTTTAAAATCTGAAATGCAAAATCTGAAAGGTTCATTTCTTCATCATTTTCAAATATCTCTTGGCTAATTTCTGCGTTTTTTATTTTACATTTTGAGATATTTCTTGCTTGTGCAGGTTAGAAACCAACCTAAGATTTCAATATTTATTTTGGATATCAAGTTGGAAACTAAAATAAGATGCGGCTTCATAAACAAATGATCCAAAGATAGAATGATTAGTTTTTTAAAATAACTAGTATCGATATTTTATTGTAAATATTTTTTTGAAATAAAAATTCGTGCAAAAATCATTTGCATGGAGAAGATTTAAGATGTTACTAATAAAATTCAATGGATCTGAAATTAGTCATGGATTTGGAAACTCAATACCCATATCACATCTAAATCTAATAAAAAAGATAGATTTGAGAGTTATGGGTATTTGTTGCCCAATAGCTTGAAAACATCAATTTGTCCACTACTGATTCACAAATAGAGGAAAGTAGGCCTGGAATTTCAAATTATCTATGCCTGTCAAATCAAAATTTCTTGTGACAAACTTGGCTCTTTCAAGTGGCTGTAAATTTCAGTAATTTTTATAGATCTATTTATAATTTGTATTCATATATATATATATATATAAATAAGTATTATGTTTTTATATAAACCACTTAAAAAAATTTACGGTTTTCAAAATTTACAGCCTGTCATTGTCTACGGTTTTAAAAAAATCACTTGTAATATATAGTTAAAATCACAAAAATGGCCTATAGCCCGTTAATTTCCAGTGCCTGAGGAAAGTTTTGATAAATGTATGATTTAAATAACATTTTTAAAAGTCATTATCTACTAAGGTAAACGCATAATAGGGATTGAGAAAATAAGTTTTTTAATTTTTAATTCTTTAATATTGTTTACGTTAAGTTCCATTTTGATAAAATGGTTTCTACCAAAGAAACATTTTTTGAAAGTGAATGAGGATTTTTGTAATGCCCGTTCATCACTGCGCCTTTGCTTCTTCGACGATTTGTGCTTCTTAGAGTTGAGCGTTGTTGCATTTCTTTTAAAACGGTCGTGTTTTTGCCTATCGAGTTTAACGGTTCGTTCTTAGTATTATGATTAATAATTTTATGTCAAATAAACTAAGCCTTTTCAGGCATCCACGCATACTTATTTCATAATTATGGAAGTGCCTTCAACCACCGACCTGCCTTTATGGTTCATATTCCTTCTGTTGGCATGAGGTGGAGGGTTTCCTTGTTTTCTAGCAAGAGGGGTGCGTGGTAGAGTGTATGGCCTCCTGCCATATTCTTTTTTATTTCTTTTGGTGCCTTGTTTGGCATATGTTTGGTGAGGATTAATGAAACAAATTTTATTACCCACCCACCGTATGTCTTCCTCCCTACTGTCGCTTAGCTTTCAAATCGGATTTTTATTTTGATCTTCCTTGTGTTTGTCTTTTACCTGCCATTGCATTAAAGACCCCTGCATCCTTCTTGGCATGTTCAACCTTTCTTGTTGGTGGCCGCACATGCCCCATTTATTAAATTTTTGATTTGCTATCTGCTATCGCTCGTGGTCTGCCTGCATTATCCTCCTCTGACTGCGTGAGATCTCCTTTTTGTTGGACTGCATGTGGAGTGGTTGAGAAGCCATCAAATCTTGTCTGTTAATGTGTTTTCTCATGGTTTCTCTTGGACGCCTTCCTTCTTCACCCCGCCATGTGGGGAGACTGGATGGAGTTTCTTTGTTGTTGTTAGTTCGCGTGGACTGTCGTAAGGCTCAGAACCTTGGGCACCTTCCCTGCTGGCCGCGTGGGTCTGTATGGCGGTTATAGATGAAGCTTCAAGCTAGTGAAGCAGGTGTGTTACCTCCACTTTCATTGGGTGCTGCGAGGTGTGTTCTTGTCGGGGATCCATAGCACACTGTAATAGTAGGAACAGGCATGTTGCAGTATAGTAGAAGCCTTTTGAGTGCTTCCAACAAGCAGGGTTGTCCAGTATATTTGTTATACTGTTTAGTATCAATGCATCCTCAGATTTGGGATTCTCCTTCAAGATATTTCTATCAAAATCGACTATGTGACAGTGAGAGTGTTACCAGGAGACCTGATGAAATTTATTTGCAAAGATTCTCTACTGAGACCTTGCTTGTTCTACGATGTAACTCATGGAAGAGGATCTCATAGGGGTGGATCTGTTTCATATCAGAATATTCATGAAGCACTTTTTGCTTTGCAATTATATGAGCTTCTTCAACGAGTCACTGAGTTGGCAGGCATAAAGGTTTCTATTGGAATTATCACACCTTACAAGCTACAGCTGAAATGTTTGCACCGAGAGTTTGATGTTGTCCTCAAATCTGATGAAGGAAAAGGTTTATATATCATTACGGTAGATGCCTTTCAGAGCCAGGAGCGATGTAATCATTATGTCTTGTGTCCGAGCTTCAAATCATGGGGTTGGCTTTGTAGCTGATATTCACCGCATGAATGTGGCATTAGCACGAGCTCACAGAGCACTTTGGGTTAAGGGAAAAGCAGCTGCATTGAAGCAATCTAGTGACTGGTCAGCCTTAATCGAGGATGCTAAGTCTAGGGACTGTTTTATGGATATGGAGTCTGTACCAAGAGATTTTTTTTGGTTATAAAGCCATCTTCTTTTGCTTCGCCTCGAGGCTAGGGCTGCTCTGTCTAATACGAGAGCACCAAGGTTAGGAGGTCCAAATCAGAAACAATCAGATGCATATGGATTTTGTGGAGAATATAGCTGGGTTTGTGGGCAAAAGGAAAAGGGGGTCTATAGTTATAGAAACAGATCAGATCTTCTTTGGATATGGCGACATCCCATGAAGATGGTTGTGTGGGTTTTCTATGGTGGTTGTGATGCTCTTCAGAACAGAGTGCTTCTATCTTCCCGGAGTTGCTCCTGAGGATTCCAAGAAGGCATGTTTCAATCACCCCTTTCCTATGCCAAGCATGGCCGTTAACAGGGTATGGATCTTCAGCAGGCTGAGGAAGAGAAGTTGCGCAGGTTGTGTTGTTGTTGCCCGAGCCCTGGTCGACGTGGTTGTTGGTTGGAAGAATTCTAATCAGGCATGTTAAATCTACTCCTTGTAATAGTTTTCTACCTTCTTTCAGTATCTTGAAATGAATATTCTTTCCTCTTGAATGGCGCCTAGACAAAATGTTTCGTGGTTGTTTATATCGCTTCCTGATTGTGTTGGTTGTTCCTTTAAATCTCATTCCAATTTCGCTGGTTTTGCTTGGAATGTTCTTTTCCTCTCTTATAGCTTACTCTATTTCATATTTGTCTAAATGGGCTACTACAATATTGAGTGATGCAGTCTAGTTCGTAGGGAAGGAAACATTATAGATTTTCATTTGCTTATATGACTCTCTTTTAAAAGAATTCTGTGATGGTATTTATAATTGAAGGCTTACTATATGGAAGGTTAAGCCTTCATATCTCTATTTGGGTTGAATAAATACGTATTTCCTGTTTAGGGCTCTCCTGTTTTGCTAAAAGGTACATTAATAGTGACATTGTGTTCTAAAACTTGTTTAAGCCTGTGGGCATTCCTTACTTTTTGTTTGATTAGAAAATGGCATTAGGGTTTGCTTTAGAACTGTACATGGTTGACTTTTGTACCCAGTTCTAGAGGATGAATAACCTGACATCTATTTTGGCCTCTACGTGTTGAGAGAATTACTATACCTACTTCCTAGTTCAAACTCTTGTTTGATTAAAGTAAGGGGGAAACATTGTAAGTTTAATTGAATGAAATCTCTACAATTTTTATTAAGGGTCGCGAGCAAGCTATTAATAGCTGGATTGAAACAAAAGTTGTAGGTGAATCCATGGTATTGGACTCATGAACTCGTTTCCTGTTAGATGACAATGGATTACAGTGATAATATAATAGGTGGCTATTATATTCATCTATTTGATATTTGCTAGACATTCCTTGATAAGCCCACATGGATCGGGTAAAATTTCCATCTTCTATACCATTGGCAAGGAGCTCATAGAACTTCTAGGCTTGACTGCACACTTTGCGTAACCTTCCTGATGGATATGTGTGTTGGTTCTTATTTTTGTGCTTGCACTCGTGGTAAGGTCTTTTGAGTCTGGGGCATCGCTGGTGTATTACCCACCGTGTATCGAATCCCTTTGTTTTCGAACTCGAATATCTTATTCTTCGAACTTGGTTACTAAAAGTCCCATTTTGTGGCTTTGTTAAGGAAATCAATTTTTATTTTTATTTTAAAATACTTATTGACATTTTCGGAAATATATAAAAAATGATTAACGACTTTTGGGTTTAGCCTTCCCTTATATTATGTA
This sequence comes from Taxus wallichiana var. yunnanensis, assembly GCA_018340775.1. Taxonomy (NCBI): domain Eukaryota; kingdom Viridiplantae; phylum Streptophyta; class Pinopsida; order Cupressales; family Taxaceae; genus Taxus; species Taxus wallichiana. The sequence goes on along the minus strand of CM031241.1, from coordinate 189,517,304 downwards.
GAGAAGTTGACGATTAGGATAAGGTTTGTTGGTAGAATAATGGCCCTTTTTGTGTCTCATTTGTACGCTTTTGGAAGAGTGGATTTGTTTTGTTAACTAGTCCTACGTTTAAGAAATCCTATAAGAAGGTAGTGGTAAAACTCCTTGGTTAAAACTGAAACTTTAGTTGTTTTTCTTTTAAGGGCGTCGAACCCTTATTACTATGAAGCTTCCCCTGGGAGATTTGGATAATGTCGTTTGTTTCGTGCCTACAATCATAATTAGTATGTTTTGTCTTCTCTTGGACCTCTTTAGATGGATGGATTGGGTATTGGATTCCAATCACGTAATCTATAGGATTACATGAAGGAAATATCAACACTCTTGACTTTCTTGTTCCTAACCCATAAGGTCTTGCCTTGATTTATGTGATTTTGTTCTTACTGGTATTTTGACTTTCTCCTTGTTGGATGGTTTAGATTTCTTTCTCATGCAAATAATTTTGGAGTTGTGGGTTGTGTTTTAAATCCATTTTTGAATTAGAACATTCCTTTCTTGATATTGTTAAATGTTAGCTTATTGTTGCAATGTGTAGCCTTAACATGCTCAGTTCTCACGAACTGATTCTAGCTAGTATTTGTGCAGATGGATTATGCGAGTAGATTAAAGGAAAGAGTTGTAAAGGTTTCTTCAGTGCAATTTATGAAGTTCCTTGTAAAAATGTCAAATGTGAGGTAAATTTTGTAATAGTGCTTGCAAAGGAGTTTAGAAGACCTCTTGCCTTGGGTTGTTCTAAAATTTCGTGATGATGTTGTCTTGTCCTTCTGTAGGTAAACTGGTAACTTACCTTTGTGAGAAATGGTATTCAATCTTTACATTGATATGAGTATTGTAAAACTTTGATCTTGAGAATAAATTGTCAAGTTAAATCTTTCTAAGACTGAGTGACAATATATTATAAGTAAAGTAAAATGGGTCGGTTAACCCTTAAAGAAGCTAAACAAAAATAATAATTTTATATTGCAAATAAATTAGTGTAGAGGTGACCAACTTGAGAGCATGTAATTCCATAAGTGATCTAAGATGAAACTATCCTTTGTTAAGTAACACTATATAACTTGATATCCCTAGCTACACTATTGAACACTATCCCTTTCATGGTGAAATTCTTAAACGAACTTAAAGGTGAAACAAATTGTTAGTTGATATAAGATAATAAGATTTAATAAGTAGGAGGAATCGGTTTCGAAACCACGCAATCTGTCTCTCAACCATTTGAAAGGTAAATTGTTTTCTTTTGTAAAAATCATCCAGTGAAGCCTAAGTAAAATAATTAATAATTTTCGATAAATCCTCAAGCTTCAATAAAAACCGGGTTAATAACTAATGAGGTCATAAAGATGAATTCAACTCGACCTTCTCCCTCTAACCTTTTTCCAAGGTGCTTTGTCTTTCTTCTCTTAAGAATGTTGAACGCAAACCCATGTTGTCATATGGGCATGAACAAGTTCTAGTAGCGTAAGTGTTAATAGATGGCCTTGTGAAATTAAATTACCCCTTTCTCTAAATAAATGAATTAAGCAAATGAATGTCATAATAGAGAAGATTAAAGATGATTACTCAGTGTAAAAAGAATAAACTTAGCTTGGTAAGATGAATTGTATGAATCATACCTTGAGCATCCTTGAAAATGTAAGCTAAGAATTGCAAGATGTATTTTTAAAATAAATAACCCTCAAGAATATCTCATTGTGGATGGCCCTAACTGTAAGTGTGTTCTGTGGTTGGAATTCTATGTTGTCTTTTCTAAAAGAAAAGTAAATTGTCCTTGAAAGGTGTGAACGTTTCTGTGCTGCCTTTATGGCCATCCTTGTATCAAGTTGTTCACAGTGTTAGTTGTATCCTTGGTGACGACATGTTGTGTCATGTTATGTGTCAAGCAAGTCAAAAAAAAAAATTATCTGTATTTCACTGTGTTGTTCGTGTTGTGATTTATGGGTCGTTACACTTGGTATCAGAGCGAGGTTCATGCTCTCGAACCTATGGGCCGGATTGGTGTTGTATGGTGATGTTACATGATGGTGATGGTGTTACATGATGTTGTTTCATGGAGATGATGGTATTGCATGATGATGATTTATATTGGAAGAGTAATGTGCTTTAAGCGTGATGTGATCCATGTCGTAATTGTGATATTGTGAACGCACATGATGTGTATGTCACTTTGTGCGTGTTTGTGATCATGTTGATATGTTGGGGATGGGAGTATTCTCTCTCCTTCTTGTGGATTCTATGAAGAGTTCACGTGTGAATTGTTGTTTGTGATGTGTGAAAAGAATTCTAATGTGGATGACGGAGTGTTGGAACATTGTGACATATTGTGGTATGTAAGTGTATCAATGTGTTGTATGACTAGATTGATGTTAAAAGAAATGAGTTGTATCATGATGTTTTTACCATGTTTTGAAGAAATGTGTGTACCACCTGGTTATGTAGCAATGGATGTTATGTTGAGATGTACTATGTTCATCGTATGTATGATTTGTGCAAATATGTAATGCTTCATGTTGTGATTTGGGGTCATACGGTGAGTGTATGAACCCTATCGTATGGTGATTGCACTTTGGGTGCAGAATGTGGTAAAGTGGTGTGTTACACCCGGTGAATGTATGATTGTGATCTACCTTGTATATGTACCACCATTGTGTTAGTGATGTAGTTACATGTTATGTTGTGAACCTTACACTAACCGACCCTGAGGGTAATCGGTAGAAGTGTATGTTGAGAGTGAGGAATGGTGTACCATGGGTCAATAACTCGAGCCGAAATTCGGTTTAGTAGATAACAACCTGTGATTCTTTCCTCTCTCCCTATGTGGTTGCATGTATGCAACCTAAGTGCAACTATGACTATGTTTAGCCTTGTCAAGTGGTGGCGGGATGATTCAGATAGAGGTGATGATAGTTGTATTATTGATATGTATTTTACGAGCTGAGGCTCGATGTTCCGAGTGCTAGCAACTCGTTGAGTACCCCCTTTGGTGGCTAGATAAGGCCACACAGTTATCGTAATGTGACATTATTATAAGTTGATTTTATTTGTAAATTGAGCTTTTTACCTTATTTTGTAAGGACCAGCAACTTTTCTTGATTGCAATGCTTTACAATTTTGGGCATTTCCTTGGTTTTGGCACTAACATGTGGATTTTGATACTAACTATGGCTATTTGGCCATTTATTTTTCTTGATTTTGGGTCTTCTTTTAAATTTGGAATTTTTACCGCCTTTCCCAAGGCTTGTACTTTGCCACTTGGCATTTGGATTGGATTTTTATGATGGTTCTATTGTCGTGATGTGTGGAATAGGGTCATAGGATGCACCATGGATGGTTGGGCCTATGGACCCGCTTCGTTGTATGGGGTACGCCCCAAAGGAGTTACATATAACTAGCGGGTTTTTGAACCATGCATTATTATGTCACTTGGGTTAGGAGTGTTCGAACTCTATGTGTCTTGGGCCATAGGGTCAACCGGCCTCCTTGAGGGAGGCATAAGAGACTTGAGGGAGGCATAAGAGTTTGAGGGAGGCATAAGAGTTTGAGGGAGGCATAAGAGACTTGAGGGGACATAAGAGTTTGTGGGAGGCATAAGAGTTTGAGGGAGGCATAAGAGTTTGAGGGAGGCATAAGAGACTTGAGGGAGGCATAAGAGTTTGAGGGAGGCATAAGAGTTTGAGGAGGCATACGAGACTTGAGGGAGGCATAAGAGATTGAGGGAGGCATATGATATTTGTGTGTATGGTTGATGTTTCGGGATATATGTTGAGTTATTGTGATGTTTTGGTAGTGGTATTTTGATGTATGTGTTACTCATGTCATATGGATATGTGTTGTGATGTTGTGGATATGTCACTGATTCCCTTGTGGACACTATGTACCTGTAGCTTTTGTTTGGAGTTATGTGAATTTTTCATCTGTGGAATTGAGGGAATGTCTGGTGGATTGTAGTACTCTTTTGTTTGAGTATTTGGTATGTCAGTCATTGATGTGTGTCGAGTACTATGTTATGTGGACTGTGCCTATTCTATTCCGTATTTGAGTAACCTTTTTGTGGTGTAATACAATCATGAAGTATATACTTGCGTGCTTGTGAATCTGTAGTGTCTTGTGAACCTGATAGGGTGTTGTGTTAGCAGTTCATGTTGGGCACCCACAATAAGGAATAAACCAAAACTCTTCAATGATGAAATTTTAAAAGAAATTAAACTAAGAATAATGCTAATGGAAAGGAACTAATGAAATAAATAAGAGGGAACTGTCAATCTTCACAGAACATTGAAAGTTAAAATTTCTACCAAATGTTCCTAAGGCTACCTTGTGACCGTGCTTTAATCAACTAAAATTTTAAACCATAGGGTGTACTTTCTCCTTTACCTGTTCTTGGTTGTGAACCATTTACTTTCCTCTGTGTAATGTCACATCGAGGATGATGCTTTCTTAAGGGGAGGAGAATGTAATGCCCCGTTCATCATTGCGCCTTTGCTTCTGCGACGACCGTGCTTCTTAGAGTTGAACGTTGTTGCGTTTCTTTTGAAACGTTAGTGTTTTCACCCTGTCGAGTTTAACGGTTGGTTGCTAGTATTATGATTAATAATTTTATGTCAAATAAACTAAGCCTTTTCAGGCATCCACGCATACTTATTTCATAATTATGGAAGCGTGCCTTCAACCACCGACCTGCCTTTATGGTTCATATCTCTTGTTGGCATGAGGTGGAGGGTTTCCTTGTTTTCTAGCAAGAGGGGTGCGTGGTAGAGTGTATGGCCTCCTGCCATATTCTTTTTTTATTTCTTTTGGTGCCTTGTTTGGCATATGTTTGGTGAGGATTAATGAAACAAATTTTATTACCCACCCACCGTATGTCTTCCTCCCTGCTGGCCGCTTAGCTTTCAAATCGGATTTTTATTTTGATCTTCCTTGTGTTTGTCTTTTACCTGCCATTGCATTAAAGACCCCTGCATCCTTCTTGGCGTGTTCAACCTTTCTTGTTGGTGGCCGCACATGCCCCATTTATTAAATTTTTGATTTGCTATCTGCTGTCGCTCGTGGTCTACCTGCATTATCCTCCTCTGACCGCGTGAGATCTCCTTTTTGTTGGACTGCATGTGGAGTGGTTGAGAAGCCATCGAAATCTTGTCTGTCAAGGTGTTTTCTCATGGTTTCTCCTGGACGCCTTCCTTCTTCCTACCCTGGCCGCGTGAGGAGACTGGATGGAGTTTCTTTGTTGTTAGTTCGCGTGGACTGTCGTAAGGCTCAGAACCTTGGGCGCCTTCCCTGCTGGCCGCGTGGGTCTGTATGGCAGTTATAGATGAAGCTTCAAGCTAGTGAAGTAGGCGTGTTACCTCCACTTTCCATTGGGTGCTGCGAGGTGTGTTCTTGTCGGGGATCCACAGCAACAGCCTGTAACAGTAAATAGCCAGGCAACAGGCATGTTGCAGCATGGTAGAAGCCTTTTGAGTGCTTCCAACAAGTAGGATGTCCAGCTATGTTGTTATCATTCATATCAATGCATCCTCGATTTCGGATTCTCCTTCAAGATATTTCTATCAAAATCGACTATGTGACAAAGGTGAGAGTGTTACCGGGGACTGATGAAATTTATTTGCAAAGATTCTCTCTGAGACCTTGCTTGTTCTACGATGTAACTCATGGAAGAGGATCTCATAGGGGTGGATCTGTTTCATATCGAATATTCATGAAGCACTTTTTGCTTTTCAATTATTTGAGCTTCTTCAACGAGTCACTGAGTTGGCAGGCATAAAGGTTTTTATTGGAATTATCACACCTTACAAGCTACATCTGAAATGTTTGCACCGAGAGTTTGATGTTGTCCTCAAATATGATGAAGGAAAAGGTTTATATATCATTACGGTAGATGCCTTTCAGAGCCAGGAGCGATGTAATCATTATGTCTTGTGTCCGAGCTTCAAATCATGGGGTTGGCTTTTTAGCTAATATTCGCCACATGAATGTGGCATTAGAACGAGCTCGTAGAGCACTTTGGGTTAAGGGAAAAGCAGCTGCATTGAAGCAATCTAGTGACTGGTCAGCCTTAATCGAGGATGCTAAGTCTAGGGACTGTTTTATGGATATGGAGTCTGTACCAAGAGATTTTTTTGGTTATAAAGCCATCTTCTTTTGCTTCGTCTCAGACTAGGGCTGCTCCTAATACGAGAGCACCAAGGTTAGGAGGTCCAAATCAGAAACAATCAGATGCATATGGATTTGGTGGAGAATATAGTTGGGTTTGTGGGCAAAAGGAAAAGGGGGTCTATAGTTATAGAAACAGATACAGATCTTCTTTGGATATGGCAGTCATGACGATGGTTGTGTGGGTTTTCTATGGTGGTTGTGATGCTCTTCAGAGCAGAGTGCTTCTATCTTCCCGGAGTTTCTCCCGAGGATTCCAAGAAGGCATGTTTCAATCACCCCTTTCCTATGCCAAGCATGGCCGTTAACAGGGTATGGATCTTCAGCAGGCTGAGGAAGAGAAGTTGCGTAGGTTGTGTTGTTGTTGCCTGAGCCCTGGTCGACGTGGTTGTTGGTTGGAAGAATTCTAATCAGGCATGTTAAATCTACTCCTTGTAATAGTTTTCTACCTTCTTTCAGTATCTTGAAATGAATATTCTTTCCTCTTGAATGGCGCCTAGACAAAATGTTTTCGTGGTTGTTTATATCACTGCCTGATTGTGTTGGTTGTTCCTTTAAATCTCGTTCCAATTTCATTGGTTTTTCTTGGAATGTTCTTTTCCTCTCTTATAGCTTACTCTATTTCATATTTGTCTAAATGGGCTACTACAATATTGAGTGATGCAATCTAGTTCGTAGGGAAGGAAACATTATAGAGTTTCGTTTGCTTATATGACTCTCTTTTAAAAGAATTTTGTGATGGTATTTATAATTGAAGGCTTACTATATGGAAGGTTAAGCCTTCATATCTCTATTTGGTTGAATAAATACGTATTTCCTGTTTAGGGCTCTCCTGTTTTGCTAAAAGGTACATTAATAGTGACATTGTGTTCTAAAACTTGTTTAAGCTTGTGGGCATTCCTTACTTTTTGTTTAATTAGAAAATGGCATTAGGGTTTTGCTTTAGAACTGTACATGGTTGACTTTTGTACCCAGTTCTAGAGGATGAATAACCTGACATCTATTTTGGCCTCTACGTGTTGAGAGAATTACTATACCTACTTCCTGGTTCAAACTCTTGTTTGATTAAAGTAAGGGGGAAACATTGTAAGTTTAATTGAATGAAATCTCTACAATTTTTATTAAGGGTCGTGAGCAAGCTATTAATAGTTGGACTGAAACAAAAGTTGTAGGTGAATCCATGGTATTGGACTCGTGAACTCGTTTCCTGTTAGATGATAGCTGATTATAGTTATAATATAATATGTGGCTATTATATTCATCTATTTGATATTTGCTAGACATTCCTTGATAAGCCCACATGGATCGGGTAAAATTTCCATCTTCTATACCATTGGCAAGGAGCTCATAGAACTTCTAGGCCTGACTGCACTGCGTAACCTTCCTGATGGATATGTGTGTTGGTTCTTATTTTTGTGCTTGCACTCGTGGTAAGGTCTTTTGAGTCTGGGGCATCGCTGGTGTATTACCCACCATGTATCAAATCCCTTTGTTTTCAAACTCGAATATCTTATTCTTCGAACTTGGTTACTAAAAGTCCCATTTTGTGGCTTTGTTAAGGAAATCAATTTTATTTTTATTTTAAAATACTTATTGACATTGTCGAAAATATATAAAAATTATTAACGACTTTTGGGTTTAGCCTTCCCTTATATTATGTAGAGAAGTTGACGATTAGGATAAGGTTTGTTGGTAGAATAATGGCCCTTTTTGTGTCTCATTTGTATGCTTTTGGAAGAGTGGATTTGTTTTGTTAACTAGTCCTACGTTTAAGAAATCCTATAAGAAGGTAGTGGTAAAACTCCTTGGTTAAAACTGAAACTATAGTTGTTTTTCTTTTAAGGGCGTCGAACCCTTATTACTATGAAGCCTCCCCCTGGGAGATTTGGATAACGTCGTTTTGTTTCGCGCCTACGATCATAATTAGTATGTTTTGTCTTCTCTTGGACCTCTTTAGATGGATGGATTGGGTATTGGATTCCAATCACGTAATCTATAGGATTACATGAAGGAAATATCAACACTCTTGACTTTCTTGTTCCTAACCCATAAGGTCTTGCCTTGATTTATGTGATTTTGTTCTTACTGGTATTTTGACTTTCTCCTTGTTGGATGGTTTAGATTTCTTTCTCATGCGAATAATTTTGGAGTTGTGGGTTGTGTTTTAAATCCATTTTTGAATTAGAACATTCCTTTCTTGATATTGTTAAATGTTAGCTTACTGTTGCAATGTGTAGCCTTAACATGCTCAGTTCTCGCGAACTGATTCTAGCTAGTATTTGTGCAGATGGATTATGCGAGTAGATTAAAGGAAAGAGTTGTAAAGGTTTCATCAGTGCAATTTATGAAGTTCCTTGTAAAAATGTCCAATGTGAGGTAAATTTTGTAATAGTGCTTGCAAAGGAGTTTAGAAGACCTCTTGCCTTGGGTTGTTCTGAAATTTCGTGATGATGTTGTCTTGTCCTTCTGTAGGTAAACTGGTAACTTACCTTTGTGAGAAATGGTATTCAATCTTTACATTGATATGAGTATTGTAAAACTTTGATCTTGAGAATAAATTGTCAAGTTAAATCTTTCTAAGACTGAGTGACAATATATTATAAGTAAAGTAAAATGGGTTGGTTAACCCTTAAAGAAGCTAAACAAAAATAATAATTTTATATTGCAAATAAATTAGTGTAGAGGTGACCAACTTGAGAGCATGTAATTCCATAAGTGATCTAAGATGAAACTATCCTTTGTTGAGTAACACTATATAACTTGATATCCCTAGCTACACTATTGAACACTATCCCTTTCATGGTGAAATTCTTAAATGAACTTAAAGGTGAAACAAATTGTTAGTTGATATAAGATAATAAGATTTAATAAGTAGGAGGAATCGGTTTCGAAACCACGCAATCTGCTCTCAACCATTTGAAAGGTAAATTGTTTTCTTTTGTAAAAATCATCCAATGAAGCCTAAGTAAAATAATTAATAATTTTCGATAAATCCTCAAGCTTCAATAAAAACCGGGTTAATAACTAATGAGGTCATAAAGATGAATTCAACTCGACCTTCTCCCTCTAACCTTTTTCCAAGGTGCCTTGTCTTTCTTCTCTTAAGTATGTTAAATGCAAACCCATGTTGTCATATGGGCATGAACAAGTTCTAGTAGCGTAAGTGTTAATAGATGGCCTTGTGAAATTAAATTACCCCTTTCTCTAAATAAACGAATTAAGCAAATGAATGTCATAATAGAGAAGATTAAAGATGATTACTCAGTGTAAAAAGAATAAACTTAGCTTGGTAAGATGAATTGTATGAATCATACCTTGAGCATCCTTGAAAACGTAAGCTAAGAATTGCAAGATGTATTTTTAAAATAAATAACCCTCAAGAATATCTCATTGTGGATGGCCCTAACTGTAAGTGTGTTTTGTGGTTGGACTTCTATGTTGTCTTGTCCAAAAGAAAAGTAAATTGTCCTTGAAAGGTGTGAACGTTTCCATGCTGCCTTTATGGCCATCCTTGTATCAAGTTGTTCACAGTGTTAGTTGTATCCTTGGTGACGACATGTTGCGTCATGTTATGTGTCAAGCAAGTCAAAAAAAAATTATCTGTGTTGTTCGTGTTGTGATTTTTGGGTCGTTACAATTTTAATCTAGTTTTGATAGTTTAATGATTCATATAAAACATAATTTCTCAAATACTCCATTGGTCTCTTAAGCATGGAAAAATTGGCAGAGTTTATTTAATTCTATTACATGTTTATGTGATATTATTAATAAGGTGGTTGTTTTATGTCTACTAAATTTATTGCTCTTTATATTTAATTATACATAACGTTTTTGAAATATTGAATATGAAAATTTTGTTGTAGTTAATGAATTATTATTGTTTATATGTAATTTGCAATAAATTTAAGTAAAAATATTTTTAATTTTATAGTAATAATAAAAAATATATAAATTTAATATCATATTTAAATCATGATTTGCTTGTAATTTATTGAAATAACACATTCTTTGATTAAAGATAAGATTGGGGCCTCCTATAATAGAATTATGCATGCTTGAAATTACCATCAATTTATTTGTGAATGAAGACATCAAAATTGTGAATCCAATTTTGTGGACTCCACCCAAAAATTTGTTGTGGAAACAAAAATGTGACAAAACATGTGTAAATTCCACAAGAACAATATTGTTGCAGTTTCACGATCTCGAATGTGAAACTGCAACAATATTGTTCTTGTGGAATTTCCACATGTTTTGTCACATTTTTTTCCACAACAAATTTGTGGGTGGAGTCCACAAAATTGGATTCACAATTTTGATGTCTCCATTCACAAATAAATTGTGGAAAAAAATGTGGATACACAACCCATTATCTTGTAGTGACTACATTACCTCCCCTCACATGTGGGAGACATGTCCTTGTAGTTATCCTAGTGTTGTGTGATTTTCTATGCATATCTAAGTCACCCATATTTATTTCCTTGTGCCTATTGACATAAATGAAAATAGTTTTCTATATATATATATATATATATATATATATATATATATATATATAATGCACCCTTTAGGGTATTGTTATAGGGTGTTCTACTTCAAATACTAGTTTGATTACCTTTTAACCCTTACTAGATCAGGAAATGTTTGTGCATAATTTATCATGTTATGACTTGGATCTAGGTTATTTGTGGATTTTCAATAGTGAATATAGTCTATTGAATTTTTTTAGTGCTTCATAATGTAATTACTTAAACTTTTTTATAATCTTCTTCTATTTAAAAATATTTAGGAGAGCCTTGACTTATTTTGGAATTTATATTGTAAAAGGTATTACTGATAATGTCTAGTGGGTTTCTAAGTGTATTATACCTTAATATAGCTTTAAAAGTTATAATTACCTAAGAAAGGATATTTAAATTAGATATAAAGGCAATACAATATGGGAGATTAGAGCATATGAGTACTCTTAAATAAACTTATGCACTTCTCGCATTCCATACTATTTTGGATATGTAGTTTGTGATATTAAATAAATATTTTGAGTGATATTCCTATGAGAATGGTATTGTTATTGATTAAATCAAATGAATGTATCAATGGGGTAATTTTTGTGTAGTTAAATATCATAATTTAAGAGATAGAATGATATATATATTAGGCATATAATGTGTATGCAATTGACCATATAAAATTAAAGAAAAACTATATTGACAAATTGATAAATGTGGAATGATTATATTCGGTTGATACGAGTTGTTTGATGATCATGATTATTCGCTTTGTTAGTTTATTTGGTAGATCATTATTTCTATATTGATGGATAGATATATGTGGCATGATTATATTCATTTTATACATATTTATTTGCTGATCTTGATTAGTTTGATCAAGTTAGTTTATTTTATTTTCGATCAAGCATGTATGAGGTTTTTCTTTCGGTGTGTGGGACTGCATTTGCTTCTCGAGGAAAAGGGACTCAGTGGTAGTACTACTAATATTCTCAAGATACATAGTTTGAACCCACCCTTAGCTTTTTATTACATTTCCATTATTTGTGTATGTTTAGTATCGTATGACTACCCTATTTCTATGTTTCGTCCCATTATAATAGTTCACCTTTTATCACCTTGGAATTTGAGGTTTTTACTAACACTCTTCTCTAGGATTATTTATTTCTTAGTTGTCATTTGATAAATTTTTTTTATTGGGTGTTTTGAGTGCTAAGAATGTTTAGTGGTGTCTTGGGAACACCTATATTTATTTTGTGGGGACTACCAAACACCTTGTATTCTTAAATCTTTATCAAATCTTAGATTTGAGCAAAAGGGTAAATTTGAAGGCTTGGATGGATATCATGCCGAGTTGGAGGGGTGACACATATCACCCTCCCATGGAATTAGGGATTAATAGAGCTAGGTCTATTTTTTTCCCCACTTTGACAACTATTAGGAATTTTTGGAGGAGCGTTTGGGGAGATTTTGAAGGACGAATATTCACTTTATTTAAGATATCTTGTGCGGGGTATATAGGAGCATTTAAAAATTGATTATTTTAGTTTTATTGTGACGTATACCTCACCCATAATTTATTTTTAATTTTTCTATGCATTTAAAATTTGTTAGATTTGATGGTGTTTTGTGTTTTTGTGATGGCCATGTCCATAAATTTGTTTTCATCATTCTAGTCTTTTCTTTTCTTCCTTCACGCCCTTAATTTGGAGGGAATTTTGGAAGAATATGGGAAAGTGAAGGGATCATTTCTTTTATCCTGATGGCCTCTTGAAAAATCAATGAACGCATTTGGTATTTTACTCTCTTCCTTGGGGAAGAAGGAGGTATTTCCATTTGGTTCTGAAATCCCCTCCTATCCTTGGCAGGAAGCATGCAAGGCTTTGATAAGCATTGGAAAGGAGTAGAATACATAGTTATAAGGAGTTGGTGGTTTGATATGGAATTATAGAGCTATGATATTTGGAGGATGAAATTTTTATATACATTCGTATTGAATTTTGGGATCCATTCTTCCCCTCTTCCAATTTCCTTTTTTGGATACCTTTGTGGATGTTTTCCATATTTTTTTAATGGAACTTGGTTGTTCTATTTTTTTACCTTATTTATTTTTCAAGCTTTGTATTTATCAAAATATATAGGGCTTGTAATCCCTATTTCGATTGGTTTGAAGGAGGATATAAAACCTTCTAAAGACATGGAATCATACCTATGGATGGATGTTTTTCAAGCATTCTTCTTAGTCGTGTTTGGAGCGTTGACAAATTTAGACCTTGGGAAATGTATTTTAGGATTTATTAAAGTTTTATTTAGGAGGACAGTAGTAATAAAAAAATTCATTTTTTCTCATTTTCTTCCCATTTAGGGAGGATGCTCTAGCATATTTTTTTAAAGTTTAAGACTCTTTGTAAGTTAGTATGATAAGAGAATTTTGGAGAAGAGTTATACTAGAGTTGATAGACCACATTATTAATTTTCTTACACAAACCTTAGTTTGAATAGAAGTAGTTGTTTGTTTAAATATGAACCCTTACCTCTCCACAAACTCTTATGGCATAAATGAATGGAAGTATTGTTTGGTATTTCTCTTGTAAGATTGTCTATAAAAAAGTGAAAATTTGTGTATTAATGTAAGAAGAATGATTTTTTTTTCTTTAAGGTTATCTAAGAATTTTATTTTGTCTATATTGATATATATTGTGATGGGTTTAAATAAATTGTAAAATAAAATGAAATAAAAAGGAATATCATTGTTGTGTTTCAAGTAGTTTAAAATGGTATTACATGGTGTTTACATAGAGCATAATAAATGTAACGCAAGTTATAAATCTTTTTTTGGACTTGAATAAATTTCAATAGTTTCTCTTAGTCCTTGGAGAAATCGTAGGCCCTTGCATGTTCCCCTGGACCCCTCCCCTAGGAAGATCTAGCTCTCTCAAGGGTCTTAAGGGGAAGAATGGAGATGCTATTGCTAGTAATGAAAGGTCTCCCGTTTAGTTCTGGATTTTGCCTTTAGTAACCTCTGGTAGAATCCCTAACTCTACTGATGAAAGCTCCCAGGAAAATAATATTTTCATAATGGAGTACGGAAAGATCTCGCTTTCATGCCAATGACCTCGGCGTCTACCACATTGTGTGTGAATTTTGGAGAGGAAGTGATCAAAGATGAGTCAAAACTGTAGGACCGTGTTTTGATTTAAAAATTCGATCGATGGTTCTACGCGGTTCCTTAACTACATTTGTGGATTTAAAAGTGTTGGCTTCCCTCGATTTAAGGTCATTACCAATAAGAATAATAATAATAATAATAATAATATCAATAATAATAATAGGAAGTAAATGGAAATTTATATTACTATGATTTATTATTACATATAAAGTTGGTTTTTAGGTGACCTAAAACCACTAGTGTAACGAGGATAAGATATAACAAAGAAGGTAGTAAGACACCGCCTCTACCAAAGCGGTGAAAGGAGACAACCGAGAGAACAATCATGAATGTTTAAAAGAAAAGTAAGTTTGATAAAGATGAGAAGGAAGAAAGATGTGGAAAAGGATGTAACAATGGTAGCTAGGTCAAAAATCTTGACCAGATGAAAATAAGGATCAAACATCATCGGCGTCACGGGAACAACTTCACATAACTCGGATGGAATGAGCTATTTTTACGGTTGAAACATAGTCTACCCTTCCCCCAACTCACGAGATCCTCGGATCCCATCGGGATTCCCCATCCAACTCAAGAGAAACAATAAGGTCACCCTTAATGTCATCCATCCTTCGTCTATCTATAATCGGTCTCATATCACTTGGCAAGGGAAAACACACTAGACTACAAGAGACTAGGTATTTTGCCACAATTTTTCAACAATAGTTTTGTGGTTATAAGGTTTTTCAAAAATTTAAATTGTGGAATTCAAATTGTATCTTATCCACATTTAAACGTAATATTGTAATTCTTCCACAATTCATTATACTATGGATAATCCACAATTAATAAAATTTATAGCTAAGCTACATTTTTTTAATTGTAAGTTGTCCACTATTTTTCATGTTTGTAACATTCCTACAAAAAAATTAATTGTAAATTATCCACAATTTTTCAAGTTTGTAACATTACCATAAAAAACATTGTCGTTCATCCACAATTTCAAAAATATAGTTTTCTCGAGCTATATTTTGTTTCTCTAGTAGATATTCCACACTTTATAATCTTTTACCACTCATTTATGTTATATTTGTGGAAATTTCAACAATTTGTTCTACAATCATCATAACCACATAAAACTTGTAGGTGGAAGCTACAATTTCATTGCCACAATAATGAATTGTGGAATTATCTTTTTAAAAAATGTGGAAATGATACTATTGAAAACCAATTAAATCTAGTTTTATATTTTTTTAAGATGATTGTTTTCTAAAAACAAAAAATACTTTACATTACTCTATATATGTGTATGTATACACAAACAAATTTTAATTTGTAAGAAAAATCAATTACATAGAAAAATAATAATTAAACCACTTAAAAGTTGATGGAAAAAATTTCTGTTTATTATAATAAGTATACAAATCACATATTTTTTACTGTTTAGTAAATGGTGGTTGGCTGCACTATTGATATGGAGATGATTATTAGCACCATCTAAACACTCGAGAAGACAACCAATTTCAGTATCATTTGAAAATATTTGGTGACGTAATGGGAATTAAAAGATAGAACTTGATGTGACTTGGGAGAAATTCAATAGGTCCACTTATCATAGTGACATAATCTTCAATTTTCATATAAGGTCCATCTTTCAAAAAATGATAGAATAATCCCCAGTAATAATTCATATTGTTTTCTCCATGCCAATATCCCTTCATTCCAATCTAAAAACAAAAACACATTAAAAACTGTGGATAAATAAATATAGAAATTAAAACTTGTAATCTATACAGGAGGAATAAATCATTTATCCATGAACATGATTTGAAAATACCATTCTAGAAGACAAAACAATGAGGCCATCCAATTATGTGGGTACTTCAATTTAAAATTATCTTAGACATGTTTACCCTGAGCTCATTACGCACACTTATGGAAACTCCTATGCCAAAAGAAAGGGAACATGTACAACATCGATATTTTCTGCATTAGAATCTCAAAGCAGGCTACTGCGGCCTTTGGGTTTATCAATAGGCTGCATAAAACTATGATTATGTTGTACCACAACAACTTAATGAGCATCAACATGCATCTCGTTATAGCATGTTTCATCAATTATGTCCATCCTTCGAATTACTCTGTACAAGTCTCTCTTCCTTCCCATATATTTTATAAATCTGGAGACAAACACAAATTTCACAAGTCTTCCTGTACTACCACATTGGAAGAGTCCAACGTATCTCCCTGTACTACCTCTGTTTGTCCCGAAACATCCCCCACTAGGCTTGCTCCACCTCCATGCTGCTCAAACTAGTACTGCACCGTTATCTCTTTCTCCCTTAGTGTGCACTCCACATTGTCTCCGTCCTCTTCCCTGACGTCGTCATCATCAGTCGACTCCTCCTTCGACGATACATCATAAAACTGAGCTACATGTATACAAATTTTGTCACAGTTAACTTCCTCCATTTGATTTTTCTGAGCACCATGGCAGCACGACGTGGCGTTATAACCGAATTTCCTGCATTTGTCGCAGATAAATTGTGACTTCTCAATGACGATCTCTTATTCGTATTTATCATCATAGGTGTTCAAGAAATTCGTTTAGGTACTTTAGCTGCAACAGAAACGTTATTGTACAGTTGGGAAAAGAATGGTCTTTATCATGCCTTCGTATCTAGGTCCACAGCAATTAGCAAATACCTATATATTTTCATGCCGAAGAAGAATTCAAGCTTCCAGAACTCCAATGGTGGGGCAGGAGGCGGATCCACGACAGAAGTTCCCGGAAATTTTACTATGAGCTCAGCCCACGACGCTAATGACAAATGCTGAGATTGATTTCCCATTAAAACATGGAGCACCCAAAATCACCCTTTGCAAGTCCAATTTTTCTTGGAAGCAGAAAAGGAAAACTGTCCCCCACCTACCCTCCCCCGAAGTGCCCTCACTTCAATCTTGTAGTACCATTTCCTCTTGCACCAATCTCTTACAAAATCAATATTTCGTCATAGGCCTCTAAACCTTAAATATAACATGCATTTGAATCTACTTTTGGCACGATTATCCACATCCTCCGGGATCTCTATATGTTGAGCATCTTCGACCCATAATGGTATGATTTTAAGAGCCTCCCTATAAGTGTCACCAAACACTGTAGCTTCCCAAGATTTGGCCGCAGCACGGGGAGACGAAGAAGCAGCGGGGAGAATGACAACGTATTAAAAAATTAAATTACATTATAGGTGGAAAATATGTTCGATGATTTCCCAATACAAATCATCTTCACCGGGCATTTATATGATTGTATAAGAAAGCAATGTCTGAGTTTTAACTTATCCGTTATAACATATATCATTCTTATCCACCCAAGAGAGTATATAACCTTAGCTTCTTCCTTATTTCTATTACTTTTCTAAATATAAATAAAAAAATAAAATAAAATAAGAATATTAGAACTCCTCTTTTAAAACCATTAGTGGACAGTTTTGATCAAATTTACAAGTATTATATTTAATATACTACAACAATACTATTTCATCCATCTGCCACATGCCATGATAGCAGGCCCGTGGGCTCCATTCCGTAGAGAATTATCATAAGTTTTCATATCTAATAAAACCCCAGACATGCGTGGTTTCCCTGTTTCAAGGATATGAATGAGTATATATAATATATATATCCAAACCTGCAACAATATTATATATACATGGTAATTCATATTAGAATATATACATTTTGGTATTTTCATATTTTTGTTCTTTGAGACCCGGATATACCACCATAATGAGGTATGGGCTTCCTTTCTTACCCAACAAGTCAAAGTACATGGAGGTATGAGATTTTCTGTAGAACCCATTATTTTTGCAGAGCAAATTCAATGCATTTCTTGGGTGGTTGAGGCAAAATTTGAATTCTTCTTTCTCCCTCTCTTATTCTTCCTATACATTGTAAGCGAGGGCACTTTTCTAAAGTTTGGACATTTTGGCTTTGCTCCTCCTTTATTCTCTTGTCTGTAGATGAATTTTGGAGTTCAAACCTCCCATTAAAATTGTAATGCAAGTTTGTGCCTCTTTTCCATTGTAATGCACTTTGTATAAACTTTTTGGAGCAATAATACATGTCTGTGGATGATTTTCAACCCTCTCTTGTGTTCATTGCACCTCTTTGATATCTCATTGAAGTTTTAGTTATCTGTGCGTGGTAGTTATATTACATTTTTATAGTTTGTGTTTAGTGGCAAAACATGTGTTCAACATTCCTTTGGTGCATCACCTTTGTTAGTTTAGGTTTACTTTCTTGCATCTTCTTAACAACGTATTCTTGGAAAGTCAAAGTGTAATGCCCACTTAAAACAACCACTTGAGACCCAAGAACAATCTAGGATTAGTTAGGAAAATTATGGAATAAATTTTTTTATTAAGAGTATCAGCAATAAGGTTACAAGGCATTGATTAGCCTTAGCACAACAAGATTTAAGATCAACTGTAAGAATCGATTCTGAAATTTTCTCTTACATTTATTAATAACAAAACACAAGGTCAAAACAAGGGATTAGATTATCCACATAGGTGAGTGTTATCACCAAATCACAGCACCCTTCTATGGTTTATACAAGCGCATATACTTGAACTCATGGTGTGATTGGATAACATGGGTACTATCTCCAAGTTGTGGGACTTGCTACTTGAGATAGACCTCCAGAGAAAGTTGGTTCTTGCTCTAAACTACCTGCACAATCTACTCTAATGCGGGGAAACTAACTATTCTAATCTAAATTTCCAAGGGACCGGGAGAGGAATTCATAAAACGAAATCCTACACTAAAGCGGTGATACACCGAGAAAAGGAGGGTGTGAGTAGTCTCTAAATGCGTGAAATATAGAAGCAAAGTGCACACTAGAAGAGGTGATGACAGTTCCCCATAATCTAGCAAAACACATTCACAACAATATTTTAAACATACACAGTGATAATGGATCCTGCATGAACATAATAATAGACACAATATTCTTGTAAAGAAGAGGTTGAAGGAGAGAGAAGAATGCACAGAAAACACAGCGAGGGAAGATACATCCACAAACTTATATTTTATTGCTTCACAATATGCACAGATTCAATTTATTACAAGATAAGGGCACGGATCACCATGTAAGGAGTCCACAACAAGGGCCTCTGACACATTGGCTTCACAAAGCAATTTTGTGAGCTTTGCTACAAAAACTACCTCCTCTTATAATGAGCCCAACACTCCAATTTATAGAAAAGATGAGAAGAGAGAGAGAGGGCAAAATGAAAATCCCGAATCTGTCCTTGACCACTTGTAAGAGGAATTAAATGGAGTAAAATGATTATATATTTCTTGAAAAAGGCTTCCCATACTATCCCATGTCTTTGCAATAGAGAGAAACAATGATGACCATGCCTCTTAATTGCACTCCAAACCACCAAATAAAACACAGCTCATTATGAACCCGGCCACATTTTCTAAAAATATCAACTCATTTATCATCAAATCTATAATTTCTCAATTTTTTTGCATCAAGCTCGGAGCCGCGATTCCAACGGTACCAATTTTGTGTGATTTCATTGAGAAATGCAAAAGTTATGGCCTTTTGAGTGCGAGGCAGCTATTTTGGGTCCTGCCGAGGCGTTTTCTATCATTTGACGGAATGAGCATTAAGCTGATTTGGAGCCGAATATGTTTCTTTTATTTAAATATATCCAAAAAATACCAAAAATTCCAATTTTGTGAAAATCGGAGCTCGGAGTCAAAAGTTATGGCCGTTTGAAGTTCACGAGTCAAACGTTGACTTTTCTTCTTTGCCTTCGGCCGCTTCGGCTTTTCGCGTCCCTTGCAGCGTACCTTTGTCCCAACTGTCCCGGATGAAAATCTCCTACTTCAGCTGATTCGGGCTTCCTTGTTCCTATTTGCAGCCTTTTCACCTTTTCACGTCCCACGCGTCCCACGCGTACCTTTGTCCCAGCTGTCCCGGACGAAAATCTCCTGCTTCGGCCGATTCGGCTTTCCGCGTCCCTCGCGTACTTTTGTCCCAACTATCCCGGACTGCCAGGACAAATATCTCTGAACCACCTGAAATGGACTGTCTATCGGTGAATCGGCCGGTTTGCGTCCCCCGCGTACTTTTGTCCCGGATGTCCCAAATGGGGAAAACAAAACTTTGACAATTTTTTTCCACTTTCACCATTTGGCTTTTCGCATCTGACGTCCCAACTGTCCATGGACCGCCTGGGACAAAAATGTTTGACTTAGCCAATTTTCTTTGTTTTTTTATTTGCCCCAAGCTCGAGTGCACGAACCTCGGTATGACCTGAACCCTTCATACCCAAAATGCTTCAAAGCAGATCCTGCAACCTTATTTTTACATTTTTTCAATTTTTTTCTAACTTTCGTTTAGATTTCTTCTTGGATGGGAGAGTTAGAAAAAAGCGAGGGGACTACGAAAAACATGATTTTGGGCCTTGAATCAATCTACTTGCTCGGGATTGAATAACTTGATGCATGTTATCAAAATTACCTTGAGGGTGAATTTTGGATAACGATCGAGGGTAATTTCTCACTCAACCACTCTCTGGCTTTGAAGGCTTTGACGATTCAACTAGATTTTTCACCAAATTAAAGCCATCAAAACTTCCTAAATCATGCCCATTGGATAGGAAATTTTCTCACCTTTGCAGATATGAGCCGGCGCACTTTAGGAGGGAAATTTTCCAAAGGGATAGTTTGCGAGTCTAGGGAGGAAATTTTTCCCCATGCGCGGGTCGGCGGGGTGGGGAAGAACTTGCGCATTTTCCTCCTTTGGCACAAAAGTGTGATTCTCCTTTGCACACACGTGAGCCCGATGGGGAGACACGTGTCAAGCCCCGATTGGTTGAGAGGATGGGCGAGTCGACGGGAGTGGGTTAGGACATTAAGTCATTTAGCCAAAAAGTGCTAAGGTATTGGATTGATCCACAAACGTCGATGCTGAAAATGCCACATGGCACGCGCTGATTTATGTGAGAAAAAAATAGATGGGTGGGGGCGACGAAAAACTTAGGATTTTAGAGTTAAAAAACATAAGGGTTCAATTTTGTGTGTGCCTCCGCCGATGGCAAAAAGTGCCACGTCTCACGATCCTATTGGTCATGGGTGATAGGGTGGCAAGGAATAATTACAATTTTCACCAACACAAACACAAAACTTCAAAATCGGGAATAATCCCACACCTCCAGGTGATCCATAGGCTGCCACGTGTCATCATATGATTGGACAAGAGCAACGGGGTGTGAGAGAGAAAAATTCAATTTTTTTCTAAAGCCAAAAATCCCATATTTCAAAGTGGAATTTTTCTTCGCATCTCCCGGTGACGCGGGTGATGCCACGTGTCACCCAATGATTGGATGCGGGCGACGGGGTGGTGGAAAAACGTAAGGCATTATGCCAAAAGAAAAAAATTCTAAAAAGCTTGCATGGGCATGCACGTGCGCGAAAGATAAAATTACAAGGCAAGGCGCTAGTGCATTCCACGAGAGGCAAAATGGAAATTTTTCCAAAAGGGGGAAAAATTAAAGTTCCAAAATTTCTCCTGTGCATCCATCCAGTCGCAGTAGCAGGATGTGGGGAAAAAGGAAATTTTTCCCAAAGGAAAATTTTCAAAAGAATTTTTTTAAAAAGAGTACGCCCCTCTACGAGGTGCCACGTGGCAAAACCCAATTGGTGCTAGGATGGTGGGGGCTGTGGATATTTTTGGAAAAATTTTCAAAGTAAAAAAATTATATTTTAATAGTTAGATTTTTATTTTTTGAAAGCCAATTTGAAGTAAAACTTCAAATGGCCATAACTTTTGATAGGAAGCTCAGATTTGGGAAAATGAGGACTTTCTAGAAAGATCTCAAAGTTATATTTGCATAGGAATAATAAATTTTGGATTTTGATGAATTTTTGTGGTTAATTTAATGAAAACAATCTGAACGGTTTTGCAAGGCAAACGGTAAATTCTAACTTATAAATTTTTGTTCAAATTTGATCTTCTCCTTTCTCAACATGTCAAATAGACATGGAAAATTGTTCTCAAGGGTTTAGGAAAGGTTACAAGATCCAATTAGTTATAAGGAGATTTCAATTTAAATTTTTACATCATTGGGCAAGAAATCAACCGTGCAAGTTTGATTTTAATTTTACAAGTCTTGGAAGATCTTTCTTAAGGGTTATTATTAAATTGAGTTTATTAGGACTTGCTGCATCTAAATGTTAATGTTTCATTTCTTATTCCATGGTGTAGATTCGAACTTTTCATTTTTTTGATAATTGATTACGGTTTTAATAAACAAAACAAAGATCATTTTGAAAGGATTTATTAAAAATTTTACATCCTCTCGGTAGGGAAATTAATTTCATTTCTAGTCTAATTGTAGTGCCCACTTCCCTTTGACACTTTTAGATACTGATCTTGATACTGTTGATCTTATTATGGACATTATTATGTTTTGATTTAGTATGATGTTTAGATGTTAGACCATGGATTATTATGGATCTTGATTCAATTATTATGCATGATGATTATTAGAGACATTATTACATGTGGATGATGATATACTATTTGACATGGATATATTATGGATGATTGCTCGAACTTGTGATATTGGATATTGTGAGTAGATCTAGTATGGAAATTTATTGATGATGATATAGTTGATTAATTAAATTGAAAATGATAA
Source organism: Taxus wallichiana var. yunnanensis (assembly GCA_018340775.1). Lineage (NCBI taxonomy): Eukaryota > Viridiplantae > Streptophyta > Pinopsida > Cupressales > Taxaceae > Taxus > Taxus wallichiana. The sequence continues at coordinate 189,494,739 of CM031241.1, read as the reverse complement.
TGTTGATTTCTTGATGTTGTTGTGATTCATATGTTTAGATGATCTTGAGATGTTGTTTATATCATTTTGGATGTTCTGATATGTCCACGAGGCCGAGGAGGTATTTGTATTTTGCAGGTTAAAATATCACAAAAATATCAAGGGACTAGAAACCAACCATAATACAAATTACGGATGAATTCAACAAGGTCATCATGGCAATTTATTATTGTTTGAGTGTTGTGTTTGTTAGGAATTCCCATGAGGGGGAATCACCTTTAAAATGTGACCAAGGGTTTCATGTATTTCTTTAATTTGGTTTCTTTTATTAATGTTTGCATGTGTTTATTTTATGATACATGTTACCCACCTTTCATTAGTTATTATGTGTTGAAATAATGTTTGAATAACCATGTGTTAAAATAAATAAATAAATAAGTCATAGGAATGCAATTAATGAATTTGTTGCTCTTAAATGTAATGTTCTAAGAGTGTGTAAGAAATATGTAAGAATGTGTAAGGGATATGTAAGAGAATGTAAGATATATTTTGCGGTGTTGAACACTTCATGCTCTTGGGGATTCGAATTTGTCCTTGGAGGCTATATTTGGAGGCTTGTGGGACAAGTTAAACTTGTCCCACACCTCTTAAAATTATTCACCAACCATACCTATCATTTGGAGGTTAAATTTATGCCTTTTAATGCATTTTGAAATGACTATTTGTAAGTTTTAATTGCATTTCTCTTACATGGTTTTAATTCAGTCCTTTTGGGGTATGGGTTATTTTGGAGTGTGTAAGTTAATTTGTCATCTTAATTATTGTGTTTAGGTGAATGATGTTGACTTTTATCTTTGGGTTGAGGAAGAAGGATGTGGCATCCCACATGGATCCACGTCATCCTCTTCTCTTCCATCTCCTTCAAACTTTGAACTCTTTGCTTGTTTTGGGTTGTTGAAACTTTGCATAACTCTATTGGGGTGAATTTTCTTGCTATTTTGGAGTCTTGCTTGTGGAAGGAGATTGGAGATCATTGCATGTGTGTTGTTGCTGATTTTGGACTATATTTTGGGCATAGAGAAAGCTTGTTGTCATTGGAACAAACTCCATTATGGAGAGGCGGAAGCTTGACCTTCTAATATGCTTCTTTCTCTTTCATGCATGTATGAAATGACAAATGTTTTATGTGTTTTTGGCTGGTTGGGTAGATTGCTTAGGACATGGTGTAGGATAAGGCTATGAGGATTTCATATGGGGGCATAAGGAAATGCCAATGGCATCAATTTTATTGTGGAGGGATTTTGGAATTGGGATCCACCATAGAAAGGAAATAGCTTGCATTTCTTACTCTTGGGGGCCATAAGGGGAAACTTTGGGGGCATAAGGAGGAGTTTGGGGGCGGAAGGATATGTGAGATGGTTTGTTTGGTGGGTTGTATAGGTGGATTCCCATTTCCCATTGGGAGGCATAAGTAGTTCCCCATAGATCCTTGATCTTTTTGGCTTGCTTGATGAAGCCTCAGTTTTGTTTGCATTTGTTTAATGTAGTTGTGAACTACATTCTTCTTGAAATGTGTTCTTAAAATGTGAAAATGTTGCATGTGTGTTTGTGGAAGTCTTGTTGCCATGAGTTGATTTTCATCCCTTATTTCATTATGGTTGGGGCTTAAGGGCCAATGAGGAAGGATGACTTCTCCCTTCTCATTGGATATCTTGGTTGGGTGGAGAGCATTGCCTTTCCCCTATTTTGTTGTGATCCATTGGGAGATTGAAGAAAACCAGCATGCTACTATTTTGAAGCAAAGAAATATATAGTTTGATATTCCCTCCTTGTGAGAAAGATCATTGTAACCTTCCCACTTTAAAGTGGATGATTTGTATGATTAATTGAAATAAGAAGTTACTTGTATTGATGAGAAAAGATAGAAATTGAAATGTGAAATGTAAAGAGCTATTTATTCCATTATCTATTTTGAAAGAATGTGAAGGATTGTTGTATATGTTGCCAACTATATTTGAATTCAAAGGAAAGGAAGGAGTTGTAAAATTGTTTATTGAAATAAATAAAGGAATGCTTCACTTCTCTCAAACTTGTATTTTTTTTTTTGATTTGTTTGTTGTTGTTAAATTAAACCTCTGTTGGAAAGAAGAATGTGTATGAAAGAAACGAAAATATTTTATTCCCTTGAAATGTGTTTGGAATGTAGAAATCAGACCTTACCTTATTATTATTAAATGGTAGTTGAATCAATGAAAGGTATTAGATCAGTTTATAAATGATTTATGATACTTGAAGGATGTAAAATGTTAAACAAATATTTGAAAATGATCTCTGTTTGTTTATTCAAAAATGGAAATCAATTATTAAAAATGAATAGTTCAAATTTACAACAAGTAATAATATATGAAACATTAAAATTTAGAGTTAGTAAGTCCTAAGGAACTCAAATTGACCCTAACATTGAAGAAAGACCCTTCAGAACTTTGTAAAATCCAATTTGTAACTTGCACCCGATCGTTTCTTGTCAAAAAGATGGGCAAATATCAATTGCAACTCAATCAACTAAATTGAACCTTGAAACCTCTCTTAAATCCATCCAAGAATAAGTCTCCATGTCATTTGACATGTTGAGGAAGAAGAGGATCAAAATTGAACAAAAATTTATAAGTTAAAAATTACCAGTTTGCTTTGCAAAACCCTGCATATTGTTTTCTTAAAGCTGGCCTCTCAAACTTATTTAATTTCAGAAATTGATGACTCTTGTGAAAAGAGGATTTGTGATATTTCCAGAAAGTCCTCATTTTCCCAAATCTGAGCTTCCTATCAAAATTTATGGCCATTTAAAGTTTTACTTTAATTTGGCCTTCAAAAATAAAATAAATCTAACTTAAATTTAATTTTAACTTTGGAAAAAAATTCCACAAAACTTCCAACGTCCCCACCATCCCACAACCAATCGGGTTCTACCACATGTTACTCGGAGCATTGGACCCATTTCTAAACTTAGTCTTTTTGAAAATTTACCTTGGGAAAATTTTCTCATTTTTCTTGTATTCCATACACCCGTGGCCAATCACGTGCTGAAACATGGCTCCATGGATGTGTGAAGAAAATTTGGAACTTATATTTTTTTCCACTTTGGAAAAATTCCATTTTGCCTCCGTGGCCCCGCACCATGCCCTTCCTTGGAAATTTCTCTTTCACGCATTGTGGGCCCGTCTGAAGCTTTTTAGACTATTTTTTCCTTTTGAAAAATTTCCTTAGATTTCTCCGCCGCCTCGTCACCCACACCCAATCATGGGGTGACACGTGGCATCACCCGGCTTCGATGGGGAAAGTGGAGAAATTTTCCCCTTTGAAACTTGGGATTTTGGGCTTGGGAAAAAATCCAAACATTTCCCTGCCGCCCCACCACCCATGTCCAATCACATAATGACACGTGGCAGCCTAAGGCTTGATGGAGGTGCGGGATTTGTTTTGACCTCGAAGTTTTGACTTTGAGTTTGGTGAAAATCAAAATGTGTCCCCACCGCCCGTCTCCTGCTTCAAATTAGGTGATGACATGTGGCACCCTTTTTACCATCGGTGGAGGTGTGTGTGAAAATGGACCAGTGAGAGCGGCGAGAAGATTTAGGAATTTTAGGCTTAAAAATGCAAAGGAGAAATTTTGCACACACCTCCGCAAATGGCGAAAGGGTTGCACATGTCATCACACGATTCGAAGCAGGAGACGGGGTGGTGGGGACACATTTCAATTTTCACCAAACTCAAAGTCAAAAATTCAAGGTCGAAACCAATCCTGCACCTCCATCGAGCCTTAGGCTGCCACGTATCGTTATGTGATTTGGCGTGGGTGGTGGGGCGGTGGGGAAATGTTTGGATTTTTTCCCAAGCCCAAAATCCCAAGTTTCAAAGGGGAAAATTTCTCTGCTTTCCCTATCGAAGTGGGTGATGCCATGTGTCACCGCATGATTGGGTGCGGGTGACAAGCGGCGGAGAAATCAAGGAATTTTTCCAAAAGGAAAAAAATAGTCTAGAAAGCTTGCATGAGCTCGTGCATGCCTGAAGAGAAATTTCAAGGCGGGGCACTGGTACGGGGCCATAGAGGAAAAATGAAATTTTTCCAAAGTGGAAAAAAAAAAAGATAAGTTCCAATTTTCTCCGCGCATCCGCTCTCACACGTCCGCCGATGGCAGAAATTTCACACACACCTCCGCTCTCGCCCGTCCATTTTTCACACACACCTCTGCTGATGGCAAACATGTGGTACCTTTAGCGTCGGTGTTAGCACGTGAAAATTTGATCCCTTACCACTTTTCACCTAAGGACTCAAAGTCCTAACTCACTCTGTCGACCCGCCGTTCCTTCAGACCTATCTGGGCGTGACACGTGTCTCCCTCACCAGGCTCGCAGGTGCGTGAAGGTGATTTGTGCTTTTGTTCCAAAGGAGGAAAATTTGTAAAGTTTTTCCTTGCCCGCTTGACTTCGCGCATGGGGAAAATTTTTCTCCCTAGGCCCATGGACTATCCCTTGGGTGTAATGCCCCATTCGGCATTTACCCTAGTTCTTGTCGCAATGACCCTCTTGTGGAGCGTCGAACGGCTGTGTGTAATTCTGATGTCTTGGCTCCATGGTCGGTCTTTGCTTCGTGTTCGCCTTCGAATGTTAACATCTAGTTTATCCCCTTGGTTGCTTAGGCCTGTTTCACATGTTGTTTTAATCATTGTGAGTAATATTATTGCTAACTACATCCAGTGTAGATATTTGCGTAACTACAAAGAATTTTTTTATGTGTTCTTTCCTTATTTTTATCACTCTCAACTAGACACATTTCAGGAAAAAAAAAAACTCATTGGCTTACTTTGGATACAATAACATTATTCTCATACCTGTTTCAGTTATATCATATACATGTACATATAAAACTTAGTATGGAACACACAAAACACACCATTTTCCTATTAATCAGATAGTGGAATGTACAGAACATTCCCAATCTAGGAATTAAACTTGCCAGTTGTCTGCACTCTAGTCAGAACCAGACTTGAAGTGCATTGTGCCGATATTGGCAACATAAGTTAAAATCTTGTGCATAATTAACCCCAATTGTTTTCCTTCTTATCAGCCCTTATATCTTGCAAGGATGCATATTTGATCCCGTTTATTTTTGTGAATTCACAAAAAGTATTAGTTGCTTCAAGTTGCAACAAGTAAATCACTTTGTAGCTATCTTCCTAAAAGACAAGATATACTTGAATTGTCAAAGTAGGACCATTTTCCTAATTGACCGCAAGGGTGATTGGCCTTAATTAGATAATACAATCTTTCTCTCAATGAAAACATAAGCATTGTGTGGCATATCAGGATGGAAATTGAAGTAAGAATGCAGTCAACTAGGTTGTAGCTGGCAGTTGGGTGGTAATTTATGTTTTCTGTCCTTGCGTGAGGGAGATGGGAGTCGGTGGAGTCCCATTTTTCTTCACCTGGATCTCATTTGGATCCGTTATTCAATGCATATGGTTGGGAGGAGGTTGGCTTGTTCTTGGGGTTTGTGCGGTGGGAAAAGTGGACCACGTGTTTTTGTTTTGGCCACTTCCTTGTTCTACTCTTGCAGTCCTTCTTTTGGTGGCCGCTCACCTGGTAAAAATCCTCTCAGCAGATGAACCTACTCCTGTACTACTCTTACTTTGCCTACTCTCTCTCTCAAACATTGCAGGCCGATTGGAGTTGGAGGAAGAGTGTGTGGGTTGTGGGTCTCAATTCTTTGACTTCCAGCAAATGCCATTCACGGGTTTGATTCCCCTTCCTTGCTGCTGCTCCTTCCCTGTTCCAAACGTGTCCTTGGGTGCTGCGAGGTGTGTTCTTGTTCGGGAATCCACAGCAACAACCTGCAACAGTGATTAGCCAGGCAGCAAGCATGTTGCAGTATAGTAGAATCCTTTTGAGCGCTTCCAGCAAGCAGGTTGTCCAACTCTGTTGTTGTCAGTTCAGTATTGAATGCATCCTCAAATTCGGGATTCTCCTTCAAGGTATTTTTTATCAAAATCGACTATGTGACAGTGAGAGTATTACCAGGAGACCTGATGAAATTTATTGCTAAGATTCTCTATTGATTTCTTACTTGTTTTACGATGTAACTCATGGAAGAGTATCTCATAGAGGCGGATCTGTTTTATATCAGAATATTCACGAAGCAAAAATTGCCTTGTTGTTTCATTTCTTCCACTCTTCCCCATAGATGAGTGTCTGTCTCCATCGTGTGTTTGATTCCGGTGGCTTCGGTCACACTTTGGCTCAGTCTTGTTGGCTTGTCAAACTTAGCGGTATCAAGACTACTGTGTTGTGAATGGGTCATTCGGTTTGCATGGGGAATTAAGTTTGGGTGATCCTGGTTGGCTCGGCCATAGCCCACAGAGTTGGTATGTGGTGAGTTAATGTATAAGCGATTTGGCTGTAAAATTAACATGAGACTTTCCTAGCGCGGGACCTAGCTTGGCCCGTAGCACGTGCTCAACTCGGCGAAGCCAATAAAATGGTGCATGCTTTTTGTGTAGGTGACAGATCACACCCACAGGCATAGGAGATCTATGCAATGTTGGAGAAAATGTCTTGGGAGATGAAGGTAGCAGGATATTTGTCAGATTCAGAACATGTGCTGAGTGAACGGGAAAGTAAAAGTATTCCTCTGCCACACTGCACCAGGTTTGTCCAAGATTGTTGCAACGCAAATTGTTGTGAGAGAGGCAAAGCGGTTCCATATTCATTTTAAAAACAAGGAAAATGTTCTTGTAGAGATTATTGGTAATGCCATGTGAAGCCATCTCGCAAACATAGTCTCGGCACTATAACAAGGCACACCTTGTGCTGTGGCTGGGCTGCAGTGATAAATAAGAGACTAGATTTGATTTCCAGCTTCTTAAATGGGCTCCAAAAGTGGATTTTCCATTGTGCTGGATGGATGTCCATGTTCCGCTGTAGCTTTCCCTTTTGACACGCCCAGGAGGATGTTGGCAGTATTTTAGACCACCCACCACGGCCTGTGCCAACGTGAAGATGGTCATGTTTGGGCGCCAACGAGCTTGAAGAAAATGGAATTAGGCTTGGATTGCTGTTGCTTTAGTCCGGGTGGTGTCCATGAAACCTTCTGAATCTGGAGAAAAAAAAGGAAAGATATTTCTACATCTTTCTACTATTATTTTATTTAAAATTATTGTGAAATCGAACCACTTTTTCCTTGCATTGATTTGTCAGTTGGATGTCATGATGGGAGATATCCCCTTTCTGCTTGTTTCTTCTTGTTTTAGCTTTTATCGTTGTCAGTATGTTGGTTGAAAGGATGTGTGTGCCCTCTCCTCTGGGTGTTATGTTTCTCTTGCTTGAGTGATAGACCTTCGTCTGTTTGTTTATGTATTTATTCTTCTCTGCGATTGAGTTGCTAGTTATTATGTTGATCAAAATGGTATTTTCGATATCATGGAAGTAAGTTTACGATAACTATGAAACCCCCTCCCTAGCACCCAAGTTTGTCTTTGACATTTTTTGTTAGCTCCTTCGCAAGTCCCTTTGATAACCTTTTGGCATCAAGAAAGGAAGGTCGTAGGATTAGTGTGATCAATGCTTGGGCTAGCCAGCTTAGAGTTTTGGTATTAAAACTTGTAGAATGAAAAGGTTTGTGTGCAATTTGTTTTCCATCTCGCGTGTGTAGACTCTTATATTATCTTTCATCTTGTTTCTAGGCTTTTAAGGTCACCCTCAAAGAACCTTGACCATCCCTATCAACTTGAACCATAACTAGCCTTTCGGATCAACTAAGCTCGAGGTTTCTTTGTGCGAATCTAGTACCTCGTTGACACTAGAATAGTTTTGGTCTAATCCCCCTCTCAGAATTGTTGTTGATGGCGCTCTTCTATTTTTCCTAACTTGCTTTATTTCTCCTTTGTAGTGTTAACGCTATTAATTAATATTGGTTGGTTTTATGCACGTAATTACCTTAATATTTTGTGATGGAAATTTCCTTAAATGTGATTAATCTTAAAAAAACTCATCTTTCATTTGATAGTCTTATGGATTCATAGCGGAAGGTTTTGTTTTGATAATGTCACTTAGAAATTATGTTTGTATCTATTGTGCGACGGTTGACTGTGTTACCAAGGGTTGCCTTAAAATATGGTTGTTTTGGGAAATGGGTAATTTATTTTAAATTAACCAAACATTAGTATTGTTGTGGAGGTTTGCAAATCTTTAGTGTTAAAAAAATTTTGTTGATGACATTATTGTATACTCTTGTGTGACGGAACTCCCTTCTTCTCTCGCGTGCTTGCTACTAGCCTGTAAGACTTTGACCCTTCTTGAATGATTGGAAAATCTTTGTAGTTAATGGTCAAAACTAGTATACTTTGCCTTCGCTTCGAAACTTATGTTGTGTGTAAACTCTATTTGATTTCCGGTTTGAAACGCAATTATACATGGCTTTTTGTGTTAATTTTTGAAACCCGTGGTTCCCCTTTCTTGGGCCGATCAACTCTTGTTTTTTTTTAGAGATATATTATTTTAGCCTATGCGTTTGGTACCTTTGATAAATTTCTAGATGGTTGGTATATATATCAAATCTCAATCTTGTAATTATTATTTGATTACTTACTTGATGGGAATTTGTTTTTGCTAAATTGTTTATTTCTCCTTATAGGGCCAAGGGCCATTCTCATACGATTGCTATACTTTCGTTGCTTTTACTCCTAACTAAAGTACAAGGTCTTCTCCTTCTTTGATTGGCATGATGGAGACTTTATTATAACTTGATGTGTTGATAGTGTTTAGAGGTTTAACCCAATTCTTGTAATAAAGTGCTTCCTTCGTGGTATTGTTAGATAATCGTTATGGTGGTTTTGTGTAGGCTTATCTTGCTCGGCTTCATGAACCCGACTCTTGTGGAAAAAATTTGTTGCGAGATGGATTTTACGAGTAGATGAGGGATATACTTGTAGAGTTTTACATCAACCTCGGTTGAGAAGTTCTTTTGAATGAATGTCATAATAGAGAAGATTAGAGATGATTACTTAGTGTAAAAGAATAAACTTAGCTTTGTAAGATGAATTGTATGAATCATATCTTGAGCCTCCTTGAAAACGTAAGGCGAGAATTGCAAGATGTCTTTTTAAAATAAATAACCCTAAAAATATCTCATTGTGGTTGGCCCTATTTGTTAGAGTGTTATGTGGTTGGACTTCTATGTTGTCTTGTCAAAAAAAAAAATGTATTATCCTTTTAGGTGTGAACGTTTCCATGCTGACCTTGTGGTCATCCCCATAACAAGTGGTTCCTAGAGTTGGTTGTAACTTTGTGACGACATGTTGTGTCGTGTTATGTGTCGAAGCAAGTCAAAAAAATTATCCTGTCTTTTACTGTGTTGTTCGTGTGTGTGATTTTTGGGTTGTTACATTGGGAAAATTTCTCCCCTAAGTCCATCAGCTCATATCTTGCAAAATATAAGGAGTTAGGAGGACTTCTATATGCCGTTGGAAAGGTGAGAAAATTTCCTATCAAGTTGAACCCTGTGAGCAAGTTAGAGCGGGGTTGAGTGAGAATTTACTCTAGTGACCTAAGTGGTTAATCCAATCACTTGTTTTGATATGGTGTTTTGTTATTAATTGATATAAGAGGTAATTATGTAATCTTTTCCTTGTAGTTTATATTAAATCTTGTTGTGCTAACTGTTTCCTTGTAACCTAGTTACTGACACTCTTAAACAAAAGAAAATTATTCCATAATTTTCCTAACTAATCCTAGTTGTTCTTGGGTCTCAAGTGGTTTTTTAAATTGGGCATTACACTTGGTATCAAATCAGTGGTTCAACTTGAGACATTAAATTTAAACTAGCACACCTTATAAACCTAGAAAACAAAACTGTTAAAAAAAATTGTTTGTGATAATAAACTTAGAAACAGGAGCAGACTTAGAATAATGAGCTAACTCTCATTTTTTTTTCTCGTGTAGGGGCGCAGAGACAAGATGAGGAGTCTTTCCACATAGACTTAGACATACCACCTCCGGATCATGTTATAGCAGCCATCCTACCATAGATCTTGTAGACCCTTTAGGATGTTAATGTCACGTTACGTAGAGGATCAGTTGGAGGGCATGCCAAACATGATAGAGTCACTTCCATTGAGGGACATGCACCTCCTCCACTCAGTGAGGAGCATGGGGAGAGAATTTTCATGGAGAGTCAGCTAGAGTAGAGTCACCTCTGAGGGGACATGGTGACCAAGTTTCAGGACACGAGAGAGGTCTCGGAGCCCTAGGCTCAGGGATGAGCATGCAGAGAGGCCTAAAGGCTGTCAAACCACCACTGTCGATCACATCAGGGAGATCCTGAAGCTTTGACCATCACATTACTCGGAGGCAACATAGGTGGATTTTAGGAAGAGGCCTATCTAGTGAGTTTAAGTAGTTGCTTGCTTCGTCCTTATTCTAGCAACACGAAAGCTCGTGTTGCGATCCATCTATTGAGGGATGGATTTGGAGTATGGTAGAGGATAGAAAAGAAGAAGATCCTGTGGATTCTTAGATAGTCACAGGATCTATCTCGAGGAGAGATTTAGGAGCAGATATATGTGATGGAGGTTCATACGGTAGAAGATCGACGAGTTCCATGACCTTCGACAGCATCCCTTACAGTGGCAGAGTATGAGAGTATGTTTTTGGATCTACTCCAGTATGTTGAGTACATGCAGGATGAGTAGGTGTGGATCCAAAGGTTCATCCAGGGCCTAAATCTAGACATTGGAGGTGTGGTTTGGATCCACTACCCACAGACTTTAGTAGAGGTTGTTGAGAAGGCCTACATAACAGAGGAGGCTTGGGGAAAGACCCGGCGGGCTAGAGGCCGAGTCGGGACCCACATACATAGATGTAGGAGAGTAGATCGAGGGGTTCAACTCCTCCTCCTCATGGTGGTCAGCATTCTTCACAGTCATCCTTTAGACCCCAGCAGTAGCTACGGTAGTCCCGCCCACCTTATAGACCTCCACGGAGAGATGATGCATAGAGAGGTCAAATTATGGGGGCCTCCTCCGAGGGTCCCATCAAAACACGGGGTGGGCCTAGAGCTCAATCAGCGAGAACTTGTTAGTAGAGGCCACAAAAGACCATAGATGTATCATCAAGATCCACAAAACCTACTTTTAGAGCACCTACTTTGAAGTGCTTTACTCATTGGAGAGGATCAAAGGGCGGTTGTTTTGAATGTGGAGTAGTAGGACATTTTTGAGAGAATGCCCTTAGAACCCTAACAAGGGTAAGGCAATGATCTCAGAGCCGATAGTTGGTGATATGGGGTGTAGCCACAGGATTTATGTAGTTGTTGAGAAGCTGCTGCCAGATGAGCACCAGAGCACAGTTATTGAGACTTCAGGTAGTATTGGTGGTGTTCCTACCTCCATATTGTTTGACTCTAGTTCTTCCGATTCATTTATTGCACCATATTTAGTAGAGCAATGCAAGCTGGTGGTAGTTATACATGGTCATTGTTGGGACGTTGAGATGGCTTCGGGAGCAAATATCTCTATAGACTCCTTAGTCAAGGAGTGTGTTGTGGATTTGGGACCTTTCACCACTACTTTAGATCTTCGTATTCTTCCTTTGGGCTCGTATGGAGTCATCTAAGGTATGGATTGGTTATCTACGCACAAGGATAGGATGGATTGTTATTACAAGACATTATCTTATGCGAGATGATCTTGGAGTTGAGTTGGTGATTTTAGGAGTTAGGAGACTCATTTCTATTTGCCCCATCTCTTTATCCAACTTAAGTAGTGTGTCTGATGGGGTTGTCGGATGTATGTGTTATTCTGATCAATGACATGTCGAGGATGGGTCTAGTAGACCATCGTTATTTGATGATTCCATTCTAAGAGAGTTTACGAGATGTATTTCTGGGAGCTACCAGGATGCCACCCCACGTGAGATTGATTTTCATATAGATCTGGTTCCGGGAGAAGATCGATCTCATGAGCACCTTATCGGACGACCACCTCGGGCTCTCGTGTGCTCAAGTCACAACTTGAGGGACTTCTAGAGAAAGGCCTTATCCATCCTAGTGTATCCCCTTGGGGTGCACCGGTGCTTTGTGAAGAAAAAGGATGGATCCTTGCGATTTGTGTATCGATTACACTTGGTGAATAAGGTAATGATCGATAATCATTATCCCCTTCCACGTATTGATGACTTGTTTGATCAGATTAAGGGAGCCATGGTGTTCTCTAAGATTCATCTCAAGTCAGGCTATCATCAGTTGAGGATTACAGAGGTAGACATTCATAAGACTACTTTTCATACGAGATATGGGCACTATGAGTTCACAATGGTGCCTTTTGGTTTCACAAATTCCCCCACAATTTTTATGAGTTTGATGAATGGGGTATTTAGGACCTTCTTAGATCACTTCGTGCTTATCTTCCTTGATGAAATCTTGATTTACTCACGTACAGGTGAGGAGCACGAGGGGCACCTTCACCAAGTTTTTCAGTGTCTTCATGAATAGTAACTTTACGAGAACTTGGAGAAGTGTGTAGGAAGGTATCATAGTCGATCCTTCCAAGATTACACCATTATGGATTGGCAAGTACCCACTACTTTTAAAGAGGTGCACACTCCATGGGGTTAGCAGTTACTATAGGATATTTTTCAGGACTTCTCTCGGATAACACACCCCATAACTTCCGTTCGGGGAAAGGAAGAATTTTTCTTCTTGGACAGGATGTGAGCAGAGCCTTGAGAACACTCGAAGGAATGTCTCACTACAAAACCTATTCTTGTAGTGCCGGAGCCACATTGTGAGTTCTTTGTATGCATGGATGCTTTGTTGGCAGGCCACGGAGGTGTACTTGATGCGGGAGGGTAGATTAGTGGCCTTTGAGTTTCACAAACTCAAGGATTATGAGCTTAGTTATCGACTCATGATCTTGAGCTTCAAACGATTGTGCACACCCTTATTCGATGGAGGCACTTTCTCCTTGGTTAGAGATTCACACTCATGACAGATAACTTTAGTCTTCGCCACCTCTTAATGTAGCCCAATCTAAATGCTCGTCCGCGGCATTACATGGAGTTTCTTTGTGAGTATGAAATGGAGATACATGTGAAGGGGAAGGAGAATTTGGTTAAAAATGCTCTCGGCAGATGGAGACATGTGATTATGACCACTTCGATAGGTAAAGATTTGCGGAGTAGGATCCTTGATGGATTCCTCTTGGCAGCTTCTACATTATAGTTTGAGCAGAGATCGAGTCCTAGAGACCCCTCGAGGGGAAGTTTGATGGATTCTCACTAGAGGCGGATGGTCTTCTTGGGAAAAAGGTCATATTTATGTTCCTAGATATGAAGGCTTGAGGCGGGACATCTTGTGGAGGCACATCATGTACCTATTCAGCCCATCCTGGGGTGAAGAAGATGCACACTACTTTGACATAGTCATACCACTTTGGAGAGGAATACGAAGAGACATGGCTTAGTTTGTGTCATGTTTCTTAGAGTGCAAGAAAGTTAAGGCCGAGCATCGAAGCATCCGGTTAGCCTTCTCTTTCCTCATGCTATACCGTGCAGTGGAAGTGGGACACCATTTCCATGAATTTCATTATTGGGCTACCGATGTCAAGATATCACCAAGATGCCATCATGGTCACGGTTGATAATGTAACAATAGTAGATAAATTTTCTTTGGTGAAGACCACTTATACTGCTAGTGCGGTGGCATGTGTCTATTTGGATGAGATTGTCGGGTTGCATGGGATTTTTGGGAGATCATTTATGACCACGATCCTTTGTACACTTCCCATTTATGGAATACTATGCAACATGCCCTCGGGACGAGGATTAATTTCAGCACAACTTATCACCCTAAGGCCGATGGACCAGACCAAGAAGGTGAATCATATTTTGGAGGACATGCTTTAGGATGTACGTGATGGATCATCAAGTGAGATGTGAGGAGTACACAGTACTTAGTGGAGTTTTCCTATAATAATAGTTTCCAAAGTTCTATAGGTATGGATCCTTTTCAAGCCTTGTATGGTAAAGAGTGCGGGACACCCCTTAGCTAGGACGGGTTAGAGGATAGAGTATCTCTTGGCCTAGCCCTTTTGTAGGACATGAAGCGGTGAGGTACCGATGATTAGGTAGAGACTACAAGAGCCACGGGATAGGTAGAAGAAGTATGCTAATCAGCATAAGACCGAACCTAATTTTGATGTGGGAATGAAGGTGTTCCTTTGTGTCGAGACCACATAAGAGCCCTATGCATTATGGAAAATTTTCTAAGTTAGCTCCTCGATTCGTTGGTCCTTTTGAGATCTTGGAGCGTATCGGCGCTTTAGCTTATCATCTAACATTGCCACCTAGCTTGTCTCGTGTACATGATGTGTTTCATGTTTCAGTTCCTAGGAGTACATTGTAGATCCTTCTCATGTGTTGGATTGGAACTCTTTGTAGGTGCAGGATCAAGGGTAGGTGATGGTAGATCCCATCTGTATCATATATCGCAGGACCCTGGGCCTTCGAGGTAGAAATATTGATCAAGTATGTGTACGATAAGATAGATACAATGAGGCTGCAGCCACTTGGGAGGATGCCACAATATTACAGTGTAGTTTCCACATCTGTTCTAGTGACTTTCGGGAGGATGTCAAGTCGAGGGGAGGGGATGTAGTGCCCACTTCCTTTGACAATTTTAGATACTTGATCTTGATCTTTTCATCTTATTATGGACATTATTATGTTTTGATTTAGTATGATTTTTATATGCTAGACCATCGATTACTATGGATCTTGGTTCGGTTATTATGCATGATGATTATTAGAGACAATATGACATGTGGATGATGATATAATATTCGACATGGATATATTATGGATGATTGCTCGGACTTGTGATATTGGATATTGTGAGTAGATCTAGTATGAAAATTTATTGATGATGATATATTTGATTGATTAAAATGAAAATGATAATGTCAATTCTTGATGTTGTTGTTATTCATATGTTTAGATGATCTTGAGATGTTGTTTATATCATCTTGGATGTTCGATATGGCCATGAGGCCGACAACGTATTTGTATTTTTATAGGTTAAAATATCACAACAATGTCGGGGGACCGAAACCATCAATAACGAGTGCGGATGAATTCAACGAGGTCACCATGGCAATTATTGTTTGAGTGTTTTCTTTGTTAGGAATTCTGTGAGGGGAATCGCCTTTAAAATGTGACCAAGGGTTTCATGTATTTATTTAATGTGGTTTCTTTTATTAATATTTGCATGTGTTTATTTTATGATGTGTTACCCCCTTTCATTAGTTATTATGTGTTGAACTAATGTTGTGAATGACCATGTGTTAAAATAAATAAATCAATAAGTCATAGGAATGTAATTAATGAAGTTTTTTCTCTTAAATGTAATTTTTTAAGAGTGTGTAAGAAATATGTAAGAATGTGTAAGGGATATGTAAGAGAATGTGAGATAGATTTTGGTGTGTTGAACACTTCATCCTCTTGGGGATTTGAATTCATCCTTGGAGGCTATATATGGAGGCTTGTTGGACAAGTTAAACTTGTCCCACACCTTTTTAATGAATTTTGAAATGACTTTGTTTGTGAGTTTTAATTGCACTTCTCTTATATGTTTTTAATTCAGCCCTTTTGGGGTATGGGTTATTTTGGAGTGTGTAATTTAATTTGTCATCTTAATTATTGTGTTTAGGTTAATGATGTTGACTTTGATCTTAGGGTTGAGGAAGAATGATGTGGCATCCCACATGGATCCACATCATCCTCTTCTCTTCCGTCTCCTTTTAAATTTGAACTCTTTGCTTGTTTTGGGTTGTTCAAACTTCGCATAATTCTATTGGGGTGAATTTTCCTACTATTTTGGTGTCTTGCTTGTGGAAGGAGATTGGAGATCATTTCATGTGTGTTGTTGTTGATTTTGAGGTGTATTTTGGGCATAAATAAACCTTTATTTCATTAGAACAATCTCCATTATGGAGAGGTAGGAAACTTAACCTTCTAATATGCTTCTTTCTCTTTCATGCATGAATGGAATGGAAAATGTTTTATGTGTTTGTTTAGCTTGTTAGGTAGGCTTTGCTTAGGACATAGTGTAGGATAAGGCTATGGGGATTTCATATGGCGGGGCCATAAGGGAATGCCAATGGCATGAGTTTTATTGTGGAGGGATTACGAGGCTTCTTATTAAAAGTTATGTCCATTTGAAGTTTTACTTTAATTTGGCATTCAAAAATAAAATAAATCTAACTTAACTTTAATTTTGACTTTGGAAAAAATTCCACAAAAATTCCACATTGCTATCCTGTAACCAATTGGGTTCTACCACGTGACACTCGAGAGGGTGGGCGGATTTATAAACTTAGACTTTTTGAAATTTTACCTTGGGAAAAATTTCTTATTTTCCCCACATTCTACTTCCACCCGTAGCCAATCATGTATTGACACGTGGCTCCATGGATGTGCGAGATAAAATTTGGAACTTAACCTTTTTTCCACTTTAAAAAAATTCCACTTTGCCTCCATGGCCCCACACTAGCGCCCTACTGCCTTGAAATTTCTCTTTTGCCCACGCGCGGCCTGCCTAAGCTTTTAGACTTTTTTTTTCCATTTGGTAAAATTCCTTCGATTTCTCCACCACCCCGTCATCTGCCAATCATCATGGGGTGACACATGGTGTCACTTGGCTTTGTTGGGGAAAGTGGAGAAGCTTTCCCTTTTTGAAACTTGGGATTTTGGCTTGGGAAAAATCCAAACATTTCCCCTCCACCCCACCACCCACGTCCAATCACATAATGACACATGGCAGCCTAAGGCTCGTTGGAGGTGCGGGATTGGTTTTGACCTCAAATTTTTGACTTTGGGTTTGGCAAAAATTGAAATGTTTCCCCGCCACCCTGTCTCCCGCTTGAATCGGTGATGACATGTGGCACCCTTTACTGCCATCGGTGGAGGTGCATGTGAAATTTTTCCCTTGTGTTTTTAAGCCTAAAATTCCTAAATATTTTGCCACTCCTGCCCATCTATTTTTCCTTGCACCAATCAGCATGCGACATGTGGCACCTTCGTAGTCGGTGTTAGTGTGCGGCAATTTGATCCTGAGTGCTTTTCACCTAAAGGACTCAAAGTCCTAACTCCTTCGTTGACCCGCCGTTCCTCCAGACCTATCCGGATCGACACGTTTCTCCCTCACTTTGGGCTTGTGGGCACGTGAAGGAGATTTTCAATTTTGCACCAAAGGAGGAAAATCCACAAATTTTTTCCCCCCTTGAACCCGTTTAAGGTGAGAAGTTTGCTCCCTAAGCTTACAGACTATCTCTTTGGAAAATTTCTCCCCCTAAGTCCGCTAGCTCATATCTTGCAAAATATAACGAGTTAGGAGAACTTATTTATACCGTTGGAAAGGTGAAATTTTTTCCATCTAATGGGCATGATTCAGGGGAAGTTTTGATGTCTTTATTTTGTGAAAAATCAAGTTGAACCCTGTGAGCCAGTTAGAGAGGGGTTGAATTAGAATTTACTCTCTTGACCTAAGTTGTTAATCCAATCCCTTGTTTTGATCTGGTGTTTTTTTATTAATAGATATAAGAGGTAATTATATAATCCTTTCCTTACAGTTGATCTTAAATCTTGTTGTGCTAGATATTTCCTTGTAACCTAGTTACTAACACTCTTAAACAAAAAAAAATTATTCCATAATTTTCCTAACTAATCTAGTTGTTCTTGGGTCTTAAGTGGTTGTTTTAAGTGGGCATTACACTAATGTATTTAATTGATTTAGACATCATTCAAGAAACAAAATGCAAGGACTGATTTCCAAATTTCAATTCATTTCAAAGAGAACAAAACACTGTCATTTCCTTCATACACATTCTTCTTTCCAAAATAGATTTTAATTAACAACAATTCAATTCCAAAGTAACAATGCAAGTTTGAGAAAAGTAGAGCATTATTTTATTGATTTCCAACAAATAAATTTACAAGTTATCTCTTTCTTTCGATTTCAACATACAATATACAATACATATAACATTCTTTCACATTCCTTTTCAAAACAAAGAATGGAATGTAACTCTGTACAATTCACATTTCAATTTAAATCTTTCCCCATCAATACAAGTAACTTCTCATTAAAAATAATTATACAAATCATCCACTTTAAGTGGGAAGGGTTACAATAAACTTTCTCATAAGAGCAATTGTCAAAGCTGTACATTTCTCATGCTCCAAAACAACAACATACCAGTTTTCTTCATCTTTCAACTTGATCACAACAAGAATGCGGGAAGGCAATGCTCTCCACCCAACCAAGATATCCAATGAGAAAGGAGAATCCATCCTTTCTCATTGGATATCTTGGTTGGAGTGGAGAGCATTGCCTTTCCGCATTCTTGTTGTGATCAAGTTGAAAGATGAAGAAAACTGTATGTTGTTGTTTTGGAGCATGAAAATGCACATTTGACAATTCGTTCTTATGAAAATTAACCCCGAGACCCAACCATAATGAAATAAGAGATGAAAATCAACTTATGGCAACAAGACTGCTAAAAACACACATGCAACATCTTCACAATAAAAATATAGTCCAAGAAGAATGTAGTTCACACTTACATTAAACATATACAAAGCAGGGAGGCTTCATCAAGCAAGCCAAAAAGAGCAAGGACCTATGGGGAAAACTATTTATGCCTCCCAATGGAAAATGGGGATCCACCTAAACAACCCGCCAATAATAATCCATCGACATACCCTTATGGTCCCCCCACAAATCCTCCTTATGCCCCCAAATTTTCTCCCGTATGCCCCCTAAGAGTAAGAAATGCAAGCTATTTCTTTTCCATTTTGGATCCCAATCCCAAACTCCCTCCACAATAAAACTAATGCCATTGGCATTCCCTTATACCCCCATATGAAATCTCCATATCTTTCTCCTACACCATATCCTAAGCGAGTCTACCTAACTAGCCAACAACACACAAAAACATTCACCATTTCATACATGCATAGAAGGAGAAAAGAAACATATAAAAGGTCAAGTTCCTACCTCTCCATAATGGATTTTTTTCTAATGATAGCAAGTCTTTCAATTCCAAAATTACAGGCCAAAATGAGCAACAACACACATGCAATGATTTCCAATCTCCTTCCACAAGCAAGAACTCCACAATAGTAAGAAAATTCTCTCCCAGAGAAGTATGCAAAGTTTCCACAACCCAAAACAAGCAAAGAGTTTGAATTTTAAAGGAGAGGGAAGAGAATGGGATGATGTGGATCCATGTGGGATGCCACATCACTCTTCCTCAACCCCAAAAATAAATTCAACATCATTCAACTAAACACAATAAATAAAATAAAAATTTAACTTACACACTCCAAAATAACCCATACCCCAAAAGGACCGAATATAAAACATGTAAGAGAAGTAAAATTAAAACTTACAATTAGTCATTTCAAAATACATTAAAAATGTCTAATTTTAACCTCAAAACCATATGTATGGTTGGTGAATAATGTTAAGAGGTGTGGGTCAAGTTTAACTTGTCTCACAAGCCTCCAAATATAGCCTCCAAGGACAAATTTGAATTCCCAAGAGGATGAAGTGTTTAACACTCCAAAATCTATCTTACATTCTCTTACATATCCCTTACACATTCTTACATATTTATTACACACTCTTACAACATTACATTTAAGAGAAACAACTTCATTAATTACATTCTTATGACATATTGATTTATTTATTTTAACACATGATTATTCACAACATTAACTCAACATATAATAACTAATGAAAGGGGTAACACATCACAAAATAAACACATGCAAACATTAATAAAAGGAACCACATTAAAGAAATACATAAAATCCCTTGGTCACATTTTAAAGGTGATTCCCCCATGGGAATCCCTAACAAACACAACACCCAAAAAAATAATAGTTGTCATGGTATCCTTGTTGAATTCATCCATAATTCGATTATGGTTGGTCTCAATCCCCAGACATTGTTGTGATATTTTAACCTGTAAAAATATAAATACCTCCTCGGCCTCGTGGCCATATCGAGAACATCCAAAATGATATAAACAACATTTCAAGATCATTTGTACATATGAATCACAAAGCAACACCTTTGAGAAATCAACATTATCATTTTCAATTTAATTAATCAACTATATCATCATAAATAAATTTCCATACTAGATCTACTCACAATATCTAATATCACATATCCAAACAATCATCCATAATATATCCATGTCACACAAGATATCATCATCCACATGTAATAATGTCTCTAATAATCATCATGGATAATAACTAAATCAAGATCCATAATAATCCATGGTCTAACATCTAACATCATACTAAATAAAAACATAATAATGTCCATAATAAGATCAACATGATATCAATATCGTATCTAAAAGTGTCGAAGGGAAGTGATCACTACATAGAGTAGATTTTAAAGTAGACCCTCTGCAATTTGAATGCATGCACCTAAACAAAAAAATAGGAACCGGCCTTCATCCGAGAGATTTCTTGATCGCAAGTTCCAAACTTTGGGAAAAGCTCCATGTTATGCAATCACACCGATGATAGTTTGAACCCATCCATTGCGAGAGATTGAGGGGTGTGGTGATTACGCATAAATAGTTTTGGCATGCCCATTGGGACCAAGATGTCATTCAACAATATTTGAAGGAATTTTTAATATATTCAGACTTAGAAATTACAAGTTCTCAAATTTGGACATTTCATCCCTCACATTTGAACCCAAAATTGATTTTTAGAGGCTTAAATTGCTCAAAACAAGTTCAAATTTCACCGATTAATAGATGTGGGGATATATTCAAAAGGGTATTCATAGTTTATTGAATTTCAAGTTTGAAGATTTCATAATTTTGGACATCTCGGGATTTGATTTCAAGATTTTGGGTTTCAAAAGCGTATAAAGGGGTTGACCTCCAAAATCAACTCTTTAGGACTTCATTATTTTGGGATTGTGGGAATTTTGGATCTAACTTCCAATGGTCATTTCCTATCTCCAAAACTCCAAAACTTGAAAGTCTGAATTTTGGAATTTACGGGTTTCGGGCATTGTTGTTTCCTTTTCTCTGAAATTTCAAATTTCCCAAAGTCTAAAAACTTTGGGATTGGCCCTCCATTATTTTATTTGACTTACTCAAGCAAGTTAGATGTCTGTATCCTTCTCTGAATCCTTCGAACTCGACCTAGTTGATCTAGTCATTTCTTTATCAAGATCTGATATCCTTTGACGTTCCCTTGGCCATTCCATTTATGACCTTTCATTTCCATTTCGAGCCCACCCCTGACTTGAATGTCCAATCCTGAAACGCAATCTCACATGGATAAATGAATCCCTCCATCTTCTCGGTGTGTAATGTCATGTTGTATAATTTTACATGTGGGGAAAATTGGATAACACATGTTTATAAGGATATAACTCACTTAAGGAAACAATATAGTTGCATCTAAAAATGAGAGCGGTTTAACCATTTGGAGATGTGGGAGAGTTAAAAGAAAATAAAGTAGATGAAAATGGATAAGTCACTAGAGACTATTAGATCTAATTAAAGGAGACCAGGATAGGTGGAGATCATTAGAAGACATCATAGAAGAATGTATAATCTCCATAAGAGAAAAAAATATATATTTTGTAAAGGATTAGGAAATTGTAACACCCAAAATTTACACACACAATTACAACACTAAAAATACCGGAACAACTTTTTTTATTTTTTTACTTACATTTCTATTTACATGACGACGTAAGGTATCTCTTAGAACAACACATAACACATGATATTCTTACGAAACCTTATCCCATATAGATAGCTTTGAATAATACATGACAAACATCGGTCCACCTTTTCCCAAATGACAAGACACAACACAATGATTCAACTACATTATGACTCCCGTATAGGCACCATCCATGACAAAACTTTCTTGGTTTACATCTTTATTATATTTATATTTCGATATTGACCTTATTTTCTTGGAAATTAGTTATAGATTATTTTATAAATAGATTCAATTATCTTTACTTTATTTAACATTTCACTTTTAGTTCTCCCACCTAATTTAGTTTTATTCCATCATCACACAATAATGATGTATCACAGTTGTAGGTATGAACATATGTACATACATGATCGTTTTAGTATTTTTTCCAAGGATTCATTTTATAAGTTGCATGTTACATTGGATTTTCCTTTTATCTTAGTTATAATAAGGGGCGTTCTCATGAAGAAAAGCAAGTATTTTGATTAAAGAGTAGATAGATTTTACATCCTTTCCATATTAGAATTTAAGTTCTAAGGGAACTCTATTTTGTTTTACGTTATGACAACTAACAATGTATCCCATCTACTTCACTAAAATGCTTGGTCATTAAGGCACTAATGGTTATGATTTCACACTTAACCATATTTAGATTCTGTGTAATAAGTATTAGATGCATGATATCGGGGAGACATTCAATTATAAATTAGATACATGATCCTCTACCCTACACTCTTCGATTATGTGTTCTTGACAAAAAGGATCTTACATTATGTTTGGGTTTGGTTACCCCTAGAGTACTACCTAAATAAAATCACATTCTCCTTACTACACACATGATTTTAAGACCTAGGAGGGGAACCCCGTACTCTAGATGATGTTTTACCCCATCATTCCTATTCCTTGGGTTCATGAAGATGACACTAAGCATATAGGTTATGACAATAAAATCATACATGGGATCTCAACAACTTAATCTAGAAGGTGCCATTGGATGAAAAGATATACCATCATTGTAAGGTTTTTATTTTCTATGCTAAGAGAAATCACATATGGGTTAGTTATGCATGATTTTTTTACTAGGGTTTAATATTTCAAGGAATGAAAAACAACACACAAATTATTTATTCATCAATTGCACATAGGAATTACACTATAGGCTATTAATTTCAATTTTTTTAACACATTTATCCAACTTTTACAATACATTTTTGGAATCAAAATAACATCCATATATAGATGAAAATTTCCCTTAAACACTAGCATGTTAAAGAATGTGACATAACTTCACTAATAAACCTTTTCAATACTTCAAAAAAATGTAGAACTATCCTCAACAATTTTACTTAACATATATATACAACCCCCTTTTTACCATATGCCAATTAGAATAAAAAGTACACATATAGTTAAATGCATGTTTCCTAAAGCACCCTAAAACTAGCATCTTATTCATATTGGAAAATATAAATAGATAACTTTATTATAACATAACAATACATAAAAATGTCTTTCCATTAACATAAATAAATCCAAACAATATCAATGATGATCACACTCACGTCAACTTCATCATATTACTTGAATCCACCTATATCTAGCATAATTAAAAAATTTATTTTCCCATTTAAATAATAATAATTTGCATCCTAAGGGAGAGGGTTAGAGGTACATATTTATTGCATTTAATTTCATTTCATTTCTTAACCAAGGAGAGAGAGAACCACCATTTTTCCAAAACTTAAATTTCACATAGCAAGTCATAAGCTCTGATACCACTTCTTTAAACAAGCTCACGATACCACTTCTTTAAACAAGCTCATACCACTTCTTTAAACAAACTCGATACCACTTCTTTAAACACAACTAAAATCATACTCAGCGAAAACAGCTCTCGAAACTCTTAAAAATGACTCGATACCAATTTTATATAATCAAACATTCTGAACTCGATACCAATACATCTCACGAATCAATAGTAAAGATCAACGGTATGCATATATCCTCATCTCCAAATAATTCATGAATAATATCGACAACTATATCAAAAACATCGTCCGCATTCATAATATTCTTCAAATGAATGGAATGATTCTATATTCAAGAACTTAATATCACCATTTACAGTAATCAACGCATGTACTGTATCAAACATATTTGGACTTACAAGTTTCAAACTTCAAACATAATACAGACTTAGCATCTTCAGATTCTGGACTGAACTTTCCTTCCTATGTCTGTTGCAGACCCAATGTCGCTCCTTCAATCCTTGCTTGTTTTTCTTCCTTTCCAGTGTCTTCTGATTTCCCAAATCCCAGTGTAGTGAATGAAATGGAGTAAGTCGTATATATAGACTTGTCCAAAGCTTTTACCGGAAACGGGATGATGGTAAGCTGAAACCGGAACCAAAGGTAACCGGTAAGATGCCTACAGACCGACACACAAATGAGTACAACCCACTCACGGAGTGCAATTATTAAAGGGAATGGACCCACCACGCACCGACACAGATAAGAACGAATCTTATCAACAACATTATTGACTCACGGCAGGAGCCGCCAAATGGCCGACAAAAGCACGCACTAACAAAAAGTAAAAGTACAAAGGAATCATGGACTATCAAACATGACTGAAGGGCCCGGAGCATCTTCATCCGATGGGGTAGTGCTGTCATGTCTGTCTGGTACATCTTCTAGATTCCTTTCTTGGCGTTCAAGCCATAATCTGGACATTGTGGCTGTCCCATCATGATTTGGCCGAAGGTGATGACGTGTTGGAAAAAGATAGTGATCCAAGATTTTCAAATCTTGGTCTGGGACAGGTGGCCTCACAACCATGGTGTGATGAAGGAGAATACGACGCCATAGAGTAGCGTTTGGACGTTCCACCATGTTCTGACGATGTTAGTTTTTACATAGTAATGTACCTTGACAAACCAAGGTATTTTGCATTGTATCAATACATTTCTAGCTATGTCAGGATGTACATTCAAAAGTGGAGAATCAGAAAGTTTGGATGGCAAATATTTTTGCAAGAAAAATTTGAAATGCATAGAAAGATACTTCTGTCTCCGATTGTCGGGCTCTATTCCAAAGGTCAAAATGGAGCGGATGCTCCTCTGTCCATAGCCTGGAGTATTCAAATCTCCAGAGCGTATTTTACTCGGGTATAAGGTTATCGAGACGCAACCCTTCCACCGGTAGATGATCAGCGCTATTCATGCCGTATAGGCGGATCTCCATTGCCAATGAAGGCAACATTTGATCATTGGATCTTGGATGCTATGAAATCGTCTCACTGGAATTTCGGGTCGAAGAACCTGCATTCGCATTTTGAGACATGGCGTATTCATTTGTGGAAATATAATCTCCTGGATAATAGAAGTGTCTCGAGCTTCTCTAGACATTCGATTATCATTGATTATGAGAGAATCAATTTGTGCCCTGGAATGCCTGTGATCCCAAACAGTACCATGAGGTTCATGTATTACTTGCGTGACATTTACCATTCTTGCAGAGTTTAGTTCACGGCTGGCAAAATCAGCTAAAGCATTTGCTTTTCCAGCAATGTGTTCAACAGTGAACTCAAAGTTATCAACCACAAACCCCATCTTTGGAGTCTGTTGAATGCAGATTTATTGGCAGGGTCACCACCATTCAATCTCTTTTTAAAATCCTTTAGGTCTGATCTGAGAACAAAGGATTCATTCTGAACAAAAAATAGAAAAGCCTTTATGGCTTTCTTGGCTGCCAATAATTCCTTATGTGAAGAATGATAGTTCATTTCAGAACCCTGGAATGCACCTGATGCAAATCGACAAACCTTTTCTTTTCCATCTTCACCTTTCTCTTTCAATACTGCACCCCAGTATTGGTCACTTGCGTCACACTCTATGATCTTTATACCTGGTCCAGGTAAAGACATAGGTGGAAGCTCAAGAACTTGCTTCTTGATTCTCTGAACTGCACTGGTCATTTCATGGCTCCAAGCAGGAGCATTTTTCTTCAAATGCTTATTCAACAATATTCTCAGCAAACAAAGAATATTCTCGATAAAACCAGCTATGTAATTTACACACTAAAAACCTTTGCAAATTACTGCTTTATCTGTATTTCATCGGGGAAGTTACGGATTTTGCTAACAACATGCTTCTGCATTTCTATATTTCCAGAACTAATTCTTATTCCTAAGAAATCAATGTCTTCCTTAAAAACTTCAATTTTTGATGGAGAAAGACATATTCCATTTTTGTAAACAACCTCATAAAATTTCTCAAGATGAATTATATGCTCCTTAGGTGACTTTGAAAAGATAAGTATATCATCAATATAGATGATCAAAAAGTCACTAACTCACCAAATATCTTGTCCATAATTTTTTGAAATATGGATGGAGCGATCTTGAAACCAAATGGAAGAACTTTCCATTCGTATTGTCCTCACTGAACAATAAAGGCTGTTTTGAACATATCTTCAAAGCTTTCAAGAAGATCTGCCAAAAACCACTTTTCGATCAAATTTGCTATATGCTTTTGATCCTTTAATTCTCACTTGAGAAGATCATCTTGGCATGGTATTGGGTGTTGAATCAATGCGGTAATATATTTGTTCAGTGGTTTATAATCAACCACTAGTCTCTTTTTATTCCTGATTGCTCACTCCTTTTATTTACATAAAAGGCTGTACATGACCATGGGAATTTGATTCTGGATGAATCCTCCTTTAAGTAAGCTTCGGATTTCCTCATGGCATTCTTTTCTCTCAAGGAGGCATACCTCTATGATGTGCTTTGAATTTGGGCACAATTTCATTTCCTTCAAAGCATCTTTACCACGCTGCAGATCTAGTGAACAACTGTGCTTCTTCCTGTGAACAAAAGCATGAGGATTATCATTGCATATATTCTTCTTTATCTTTGAAACTATTTCTCAATGCTTACTCGGCAATTGGCTATGGATTTATGAATCCATACATTGTTTCTTGCCTTTGTTTTCTCTCGGTAAAGGTACTATAGACTGAAAAGAGTACCTTCTGGGATCTTGATAGGAGGATTAAACAAGTGATATATGTTTCTTGAGATATGATGAAAGTTTGGCATTCTTTTAAAAATCAACTCCTAATGCAAGCAATCATAGTTTTCCATGTTATGTTGATAAAAATCTATTTGCATGGAAATTCCTTCAATATTAATCAAAACTTTTGCCATAAATTACCAGACAACTTCCCTTTTATCAAATCTTATTTTAGTATGGGTATTTACCCAACAATCGAAGGGATAGCATGTTGCACGAGCAGGACTTATTTCTGCTCCAAGATCAACCATCATTGCATCTAATAAGCATATATGGCTTGATATTGGGTATGCAAATGGTTATGGCAATAAAAGGATTCTGTGTACAACTTATTGTACATACCTCTGAATGATCCTTTTGAGATGCAATATACGATATGTGTCCTCGAGACTATCTTGAGAATCTTTCTTATCTTTCTCTTCTTCTCTCTAATAACCTGGTGTATTCTTCATTGCATTAGCAATCACCTTTTCTAAAAGTTCAAGTCGGCTTTTCTCCACACCTTATATACTTCAATGGAGGCCGGATCTGCACATGTATCCTGCGGAGACCGACTATGCTTGTTCTTCGGGAAAGAAATGAATAAGTTCTAGGAGGGAGATTACCTCTTCCTCGACCTCTCCAAGGTCCTGTTCTTCCCCTGGTGGGAATCTTGCGTTGCTCGACTCTCTCTGTTGAAATGGCGGTCTTATTGGAAATGCTTCAAATGGTTCATCATCCCGTGTTTTAGCTTGTTCTTGCAACTTGCTTTGCTGCTTCGCTTCTTCTTCATGTCCCATGATATACCGATCTTGCATATCTCTGAGTTTTTTACTCAGTGCCATCTTCCTGGTAGTATCCCATGGGGGACAACTGTCATATTCTGATTGAAAGCATTCAAGTTGCTTTCTTAACAGCTCTGCACTAGGAGGAATCATTGGATGTGCAAAATTAGAAACCATATTGATAGTAAAATTAGCAAATGAAGGAATAGAACTATATCCACTATCATCTGTGCTATCTTATCTTTTTCGATACTTGTTGTATCGTAATTGCATTGTCTCCCTTCAAGAGACATAAGAAATGTCGATGAGTAACTTTCTACAATCGAAACTAAGGCATATTTTTCTTCATCTATGCCTTTTATAGATAAAGCATTTATTTTGCTTTACCTTTTTCAGAATCTCTTTGAGGGCACTTATTTGCATAGTGCTCTCCTTTGCAGATATAGCATGTAGGCTTGAACCTTTTATGCTTGCCTATATATATTGTATGCTTTCTAAACTTGAATTTTTTTGGGTCATGCTGAATGAATCTTTGAATCTAGATTTTTATATTTTTTATATTTTTTTCTTTTTATACCCACATCCTCCCCTTTGAAAAAGAGCAATCTCGACAAGGGGACTTGCGTCGAGAAGGAGAAATTTCTAGATCTGGACACCCAAATGGTTCAAGTGCGTCTTGCTTCACAAAAAAAAGACTACCTAAGCTCTTTGATGTTGAGCGCTTTGCTTTGCGCTCCCATTTATCTTTGCAGAGTTTGGCATTGGTTTGATCAATTATTTGATTGATAGCGCCAAAACTCAATTCTGCAGTTCTCATGCCGTGCATGGCTTTCTTATATTGAGTTGCAAAGTATGGTGGAAAAGACTCAATGTATCTGAGACGCATAGTCTCATCATTAATATTGCCAGAGCTATAATATAGCTTCTGCATAAAACATTGGTACTCTTTTACCCTTGTCATATCACATAATCTTGCACGGAGAAACATTGCAGTGTTCATCATCTTGTCATCATCAATATTTCCAATAAATTCTTTGATGATGCTAACTGCATGTAAGTCTGTGTAACTTTGCTTGTAGAATGATTTCTTTGTTGGGAAGTAAATCCCACCATTCTTTTAGAATGCCAACAAATCCATTGGCAAGTGTGGCTGCTATATTTCTGGGAGATCTTCCATATGTTTCTAATTGGGTATTACCCCATCCTATCATAGCATGTACTATTTCTTTGATCTCAGGAATTGTTTTACATTCTAACTTATAAAAGTTAGGTTGAAGGGTTTGACCTTTGTCATACCTTGTAGAGGGACTCTAGTCCAGACTCTTGATGATTCTTCCATTTGTTCATCAAATGCAAGTGTTGTTGATATTCATGCGAGGTTTCATACTGGGATTGTGAGATCCTCCTATCCTAAGCATATTTATTGTTTATCTTTGAAGAATAATGGTTTATATTCTTCAAGAACTTCTTTATATGATTTTTACTAGAAGGATTGCTAACTCTGTGTTACATCGCACCATGACGCTGCACGCGTCCAATCACCTTCCTTAGGGCTGTGACTTTAGTATTAACCTCTTGTATAGTTTGGAAGAATTCT
The DNA here is from genome assembly GCA_018340775.1 of Taxus wallichiana var. yunnanensis. Classification (NCBI taxonomy): domain Eukaryota; kingdom Viridiplantae; phylum Streptophyta; class Pinopsida; order Cupressales; family Taxaceae; genus Taxus; species Taxus wallichiana. The sequence continues at coordinate 189,465,464 of CM031241.1, read as the reverse complement.
CGGTAGATCATTTGTCAATCTTTGAATCTCATCTATATCTTATGATGTGAGTTTTTCATTTTCATCATGTAGATGTGAGACACTTGATTCAATGAATTCATGGGTATGAGCTACTTGTGTGTAAAATCAGAACTTTTACACTAGTAGTGTGATCTACTAATGGTTGTACTAAATCAGTTATTTTCTGTGTTATGGCTTCTGGAAGCTCTGTAGAGACAATCCTATGATTGTGTTGAACTAATGTCTCTACCCTTTTAACTGATTTATCAAGAGTATCTACTCTATCATTTAACATTTTAAGAGCAAATTTGAAGAATCACCATTTTTTTCTCAATTCATAGCTCTTAAACTTTTTCTAAAGAAGCAATTTTCTCAGAATTGCTAACTACCTCTTCATGGACTGCTTTTACAGCTTTATTAGTCCAATTTAGCATTTTTGAGCTCTCTGAAGGCTCAATTTCTTTATTCTCATCCTCTCTGATACCGAAAACTGCTTTCTGGGTTTGATCAGGAGATATTAATTCATGCTGATCTGTTATGGGCAAAGAAGTACTTGAACTTGAACTAACAGATGCCATGTTAATAGTAGGTCCATTTGATGGAGCATATTTCGATTTAACTAATTTCTCACATCGAACACCATAAAAATCATGCTGGATGGATCATGCACAAGTGAACTGTGACTACAGAGAAATGTTTTCTCTTTATTCTGCTCTACAGGCTTCTGTGTGTTAGAACTTTCACCTACTGTGAAATATGATGAATTTGAAGACACAGAATTACTTCTGATAGACCTTTTACGACAGACGATCTATACTGGAGTTACTCCTGAAACTTAATGTCACATTGTTCTTATTTTTTCGTGATCATGCTAGTAGCATTTTCAAGCTTTGGCTTTGAGGACTGTATAAACTTTTGGACAAGGTCCATTCTTTTGGAACCTTTATATCAGACCATGAAATCAATTCTGGTTCGATTTTCTGACTCTCTAGATTTACGTGTGTCACCACGCTGCTGCCTTTGGACACACCGTGCTTGACGGCTGGGTACATAGTATTGACCAACCTATATATGATCTTATAATGAATTGCTAGAGGACAAGAACCAGATCTCATGTTTAAACCTGTTGTGGCTAAGTGAAGTTTTAGCACATCTTGTAACAAATCATCTTTAGTGAGGGAAACTAGATAATTGGGATAAACTTCGAAGGATATAGGTCCATTGTGGAGACCTGTTTGGATAGCAGCTAAGAGTAATCTTTGAAGTTGTCGAATCTGAGATCCATTAGACAACATAAAATAGAGGCATTTAAACCTCTTCTAAACAAAGGGGTTATCCCTATTTGTACACAACCTACATGTGCAAACTTGTAGGTATGTTTGTCTTTAAGACTTTTCACATCGACTTATCTATTAATGGGATATTATATTCACCATTATTAGTCTGGGATACTGTATCACCGACTCTCTAGTTTTAAAACATGTAGAGAGGCTAAAAGATGAAACTTACTAATCTTAGAGTAGACTTCGTTATAGGATTTTTAGGTAACTTCCACTTAGGAGTGGGACTCGACTCATCTACTATATCAATATCATAATTTACTGGCAAAGACTTCTGAAAGATTTATCAAATCTTGATCTTCATTTTCAACGAAAGAAGTTTGGGTATTACTATCGGCCATTTTAGACTGGTACTTGACAAGTAAGGGAGCTGAGGTTAAACAAACGTCGGGCTTCAACCTATTTGCTGCACGACACACGGCGTCTTACTTTAGGGCTCAACACCAATTAACCTTTCAATTTGCTATATGCTTGTCTTCACGAGATGACAAATATTAAACCAAACAATTCTCATGAATTTGATAATTAATTTCTTTAAACAAGCTCTTTACCACTTCTTTAAACACAACTAAAATCATACTCTCAGCTCTGAAAACTCTTAAAATAGCTCTCGATACCAATTTTATATAATCAAACATTCACAACTCGATACCAATACATCTAACGAATCAATAGTAAAGATCAACAAAGTATGCATATATCCTCATCTCCAAATAATTCATGAATAATATATGACAACTATATCAAATACATCATCGCATTCATAATATTCTTCAAATGAATGGAAAGATTCTATATTCAAGAAACTTAATATCTCCATTTACGTAATCAACGCATGTCTTGTATCAAACATATTTGGACTTACAAGTTTCAAACTTCAAACTTTATACGACTTAGCATCTTGAACTTGAAACTTTCCTTCCTTCATGTCCTTCTTCTCCAATGTCGCTCCTTCCCTTATCCTTCTTGTTTTCTTCCTCCTTCCAGTTTCTCCCGATTTCCCAAATCCCAAGTGTAGTGAATGAAATGGAGGAAGTCGTATTTATAGACTTTTCCAAAGCTTTTCACCGAAACCGGAATAACCGGAAACGGGGAAACCGGAACCAAAGGTAACCGGTAAGATTCCCACTGACCGACACACATGTGAGTACAACCCACTCACGGGAGTGCAATTATTAAAGGGAATGGACCCACCACGCACCGACAAAGATAAGATCGAATCTTATCAACAACTTTATTGACTTTATTGCAACGCACAACGCCGCTGGAATGGCCGACAAAAATGAACGCACTAACAAAAAGCAAAAGTACTAAGGAATTACGGACTATCAAACATGACAGAGGGCCCGAGCATCTTCATCCGATGGAGGTAGTGTTTGTCATGTCTGCTCTGTACATCTTCTCGAGATTCCTTTCGTGTCTTTCAAGCCATAAGTCTGGACACATGGCAAAGTCCCATCATGATTTGGCCGAAGATGATGGCGTGTCGGAAATAAATAGTGATCCAAGATTTTCAAATCTTGGCCTGGGACAGTGGCCGCACAACCATGTATGATGATGAGTAGAATACGACGCCATAGAGTAGCATTTGGACGTTCTACCATGTTCCTGACATTGTTAGTTTTTACATAGTAATGTACCTTGACAAACCAAGGTATTTTGCATTGTATCAATACATTTCTAGCTAATATCAGGATGTACATTCAAAAGCGGAGAATCAGAAAGTTTAGATGGCAAATATTTTTGCAAAAAGAATTTGAAATGCATTGAGATACTTCCTGTCTCCGATTGTAGGGGCTCTGTTCCAAAGATCAAAATGGAGCGGATGCTCCTCTGTCCATAATCTGGAGTATTCAAATCTCCAGAGAGTATCTTTTCTGGGTATAAGTTGCCTGAGGCGTAACCCTTCAACAGGTAGATGATCTGGCTGTTCAACTGTATATGCAGATCTCCATTGCCAATGTAGGCAACACTTCACCATTGGATCTGGATTGTATGGAACTGTCTTCCTGGAATTTCGGGGTCAAAAAACTCGTGCATTCTCGTTTCGACATGGCGTATTCATTGTGAAATATAATCTCTGATAAGCAAAAATGTCTCGAGCTTCTCTGACATTCGATTATCATTGATTATGAGAGAATCAATGTGTGCTTTGGAATGCCTGTGATCCCAAATAAGTACCTTGTGGTTCATGTATTACTTGGTGACATTTATCATTCTTGCAGAATTCAATTCACGGTTTGTGCAAAATCAGCTAAAGCATTTGCTTTTCCAAAGAATGTGTTCAACAAGTGAAATCAAATTATCAAACCACAAACCCCATCTCTGGAGTCTATTAAATGCAGCTTTATTGGCAGGATCACCACCATTTAATCTTTTCTTAAAATCTTTAAATCAGATCTAAGAATGAAAGATTCATTTTGAACAAAAATAAGAAAGCTTTATGGCTTTCTTAGCTGCCAATAATTCTTTATGTGAAGAATGATAATTCATTTCAGAACCTTGAATGCACTGATGCAAATCCTCGCAAACCTTTTCTTTTTTCATCTTCACATTTTTCTTTCAATACTGCACCCCAATATTGGTCACTTGCATCACATTCTATGATCTTTATACCTGGTCCAGGTAAAGACATAGGTGGAAGATCAAGAACTTGTTTCTTGATTCTCTCGATCTTTACTTTGGTCATTTCATGGCTCCAAGCAGAGCATTTTCTTTAAACGCTTATTCAACAATATTCTCACAAGCAGCATATATTCTTGATAAAAACAACTATGTAATTTACACAGCCTAAGAACCTTTGTAGTGCTGCTGCTTATCCTGTATTTCATCAGGGAAGTTCTGGATTTTGCTAACAACATGTTTTTGCATTTCTATATTACCAGAACTAATTTTTATCCTAAGAAATCAATGTCTTCCTTAAAAACTTCAATTTTTGATGGAGAAAGACATATTCCATTTTTATAAACAACCTCATAAAATTTCTAAATGTTCTACATGCTCCTTAGGTGATTTTGAAAAGATAAGAATATCATCAATATAGATGATCAAAAAATCAGCTAACTCACCAAATATTTTGTCCATAATTTTCTGAAATATGGATGGAGCAGTCTTTAAGCCAAATGGAAGAACCTTCCATTCATATTGTCCTCCTGAACAATAAAGGCTGTTTTGAACATGTCTTCAGCTTCAAGAAGATCTGCCAAAATCCGCTTTTTAGATCAAATTTGCTATAGACTTTTGATCCTTTGATTCTGCTGAGAAGATCATCCTTGGCAGGTATCGGATGTTGAATGCGCAATGTATTTATTCAGTGGTTTATAATCAACCACTAGTCTCTTTTTATTTCTGATTTGTTCACTCCTTTTATTTACATAAAAGGCCGCATGACCATGGGGAATTTGATTCCTGGATGAATCCACCTTTAAGAAGCTTCTGGATTTCCTCATGGCATTCTTTTCGCTCTGAAGGAGGCATACCTCTGTGATGTGCTTTGAATTTTGGCACAATTTCTTTTCCTTCAAAGATCTTTATGAGTGCAGATCTAGTGAACAAATATGCTTTTTCCTATGCACAAAAGCATGAGGATTATCATTGCAACATTCTTCTTTATCTTTGAAACTATTTCCTCAATGCTTACCTGACAATTGGCTATGGATTTATGAATCCAAACATTGTTTACTGCCTTTCTTTTCTCTGTAAAGGTACTATGGACTGAAAAGAGTACCTTCTGGGATCTTGATAGGAGGATTAAACAAAGATATATGATCTTTAGATATGCTGAAAGTATGGCATTCTTTCAGAAAATCTACTCCTAACAAGCAATCATAGTTTTCCATGTTATGCTGATAAAATTCTATTTTCATGGAAATTCCTTCAATATTAATCAAAACTTTTGCCATAAAATTACAGATAACTTCCCTTTTATCAAATCTTATTTTGTATGGGTTTTAACCCAACAATCAGAAGGGATAGCATGTTGTCTGAGCAGACTTATTTCTGCTCCAGTATCAACCATTGCATCTAATATATATGGCTTGATATTAGGTATGCAAATGGTTATGGCAATAAATGGATTCTCGTAGTACAACTTATTGTACATACCTCTGAATGCTCTTTTCCTTGATGCAATATATGCTGATATGTATCTTCAAGATTTTCTTCAGAATCTTTCTTCTCTTTTTCTTCTTCTTCGCTAATAACCCGGTGTATTCTTCATTGCATTTGCATTAGCAATCACCTTTTCTAAATAGTTCTCAAGTCTGCTTTTTCTCCAGGCCTTGTATACCTCAATGGAGGCTGGATCTACTTATGATTCTCGTATCCTGCAGATGACTGTGCTTGTTCTTCAGGAAAAAGAAATGAATAAGTTCTTGGAGGAATATTACCTCTTCCACGACCTCTCCAAGGTCCTGATCTTCCCCTGGTGGGAATTGACGTTGCCTGACCCGCTGCTGGAATGGCGGTCTTACAGGAAAGGCTTCAAATGGTTCATCGATCGTGTTCTGCTTGTTCTTCTCGCAACTTGCTTTGTTCTGCTTCTTGCTGTCTGATATATTTATCTTGCATATCTCTGAGTTTTTACTCAGTGCCATCTTTCTGGTAGTGTCCCATGGGGACAACTATCATATTCTGATTGAAAGCATTCAAGCTGCTTTCTTAATAGATTCGCACTTGGAGGAATCATTGGATGAGCAAAATTAGAAACCATATTGATAGCAAAATTAGCAAATGAAGGAATAGAACTATATCCACTATCATCTGTACTATCACTTTCTTCTGATGCTTGCTGTATGAAATTACACTGCTCTCCATCTAATGATACATAAGAAATGTCTGATGAGTAACTTTCTGAATCAGATACTAAGGCATAATTTTCTTCATCTATGCCTCTTATGGATAAAGCATTTATTTTTGCTTTACCTTTTTCGAATCTCTTTTGAGGGCACTTATTGCATAGTGCTCTCCTTTGCATATGTAGCATGTAGGTTTGAACCTTTTATGCTTACCTATGTATTTATGCTTTCTGAACTTGAACTTTTCTTTGGGTCATGTCTAAAGAATCTTTGAATCTGGATTTTTATATTTCTTATATTTTTTTCTTTTTATACCTGACATCCTCCCCTTTGAAAAAGAGCAATCTCTTGCAAGAAGATTTGCGCCGGTGAGGAGAAATTTCCAGATCTGGACACCCAAATGGTTCAAGTGCATACTGTTCACAAAAAACAGTACCTAAAGCTTTTGATGTTTGAGCGCTGCTTTGCGCTCCCATTTATCTTTGCAGTAGTTTGGCATTGGTTTGATCATTATTTGATTGATGGCGCCAAAACTCAGCTCAGCTGTTCTTAATCCATGCATTGCTTTCTTATACTTGTGTTGCAAAGTATGGTGGAAAAGATTCAATGTATCTGAGACGCATAGTCTCATCATTAATATTGCCAGAGCTATAATATAGCTTCTGCATAAAACATTGATATTCTTTTACTCTTGTCATATCACATAATCTTGCACGGAGAAACATTGCAGTATTCATCATCTTGTCATCATCAATATTTCCAATAAATTCTTTGATGACTGCTGCAGTAAGGCCTGTGTATAACTGCTTGTAAGAATGGCTTCTTTATTGGGAAGTAAATCCCACCATTCTTTAAAATGCCAACAAAACCATTGGCAAGTGTAGCTGCTATATTTCTAGGAGATCTTCCATATGTTTCTAATTGGGTATTACCCCATCCAATCATAGCATGTACTATTTCTTTAATCTCTGAAATTGTTCTACATTCTAACTTATAAAAGTTAGGTGAAGGGTTTGTACCTTTGTCATACCTTGTAGAGGACTCTGGTCAATTCTTGATGATTCTTCCATTTGTTCATCAAATGCAGGTGCTTCAGGTGCTTCATACTGAGGATTTTCAACCTGAGATCCTTGAGATCCTTCTATCCTAAGCATATTGACTTGTTTATCTTTGAAGAATAATGGTTTATATTCTTCAAGAACTTCTTTATAAGATTTTTAGTAGAAGGACTGCTAATGTCTGTAACCTCAGACCATGACGCTGCACGCGTCCAATCACCTTCCTTAGGGGTAGACACCTTAGTATTTAACTTCTTGTATTTTTGGAAGAATTTTGGAAGCTCAAGTGTCAGACATTCTTGTATCTCATCCAATTTATGATGAGTTTTCTCATTATCATCATGTAGATGAGAGACACTTGATTCAATCAATTCATGAGTATGAGCTACTTGTGTTGAAACAGAACTTTTATACTAGTAGTGTGATCTACTAATGGTTGTACTAAATCAGTTATTTTTGTGTTATGGCTTCTGGAAGCTCTGTAGAAACAATCTATGATTATGTTGAACTAATGTTTCTACTCTTTTAACTGATTTATCAAGAGTATCTACTCTATCATTTAACATTTTAAGAGCAGCTGTAGAATCACCATTTTTTCTCAACTCTATAGCTCTTAAAACTTTTTCTAAAGAAGCAATTTTTCTGAATTAAACAACCTCTTCATGGACTGCTTTTACAGCTTTATTAGTCCAATTAAGCATTTTTGAGCTCTCTGAAGGCTCAATTTCTTTGTTCACTGTCCTCTGGTACCAGAAAACTGCTTTCTGGGTTTGATCAGGAGAGATTAATTCATGCTTTGATCTGTTATAGGCAAAAGAACTTGAACTTGAACTAATAGATGCCATATTAATAGTAGGTCCATTTGATGGAGCATATTTCTGACTAACTAATTTCTCACAGTCAGAGCACCACAAAAAATCTGTGGATGGATCATGCACAAGTGAACTGTGACTACAGAGAAATGTTTTCTTTATTCTGCTCTCTAGGCTTCTGTGTGTTGGAACTTTCACCTACTGTGAAATATGATGAATTTGAAGACACAGAATTATTTCTAGATAGACCTTTTCTGGACAGATCAATACTGGAGTTACTCCTGAAACTTAGTGTCACATTGTTCTTATTTTCTGTGACTGCCGTAAGCATTTTCAAGCTTAGGCTTGGAGGACTGTATAAATTTTTTGGACAAGGTCCATTCTTTTGGAACCTTTATATCAGACCATGAAATCAACTCGGGCTCAATTTTCTGACTCTCTAGATTTACATGTGTCACCACGCTGCTGCCTTTGGACACACCGCTTGGCGGGCCGGTACATAGTATTGACCAACCTATAAATAATCTTATAATGGATTGCTAGAGGACAAGAACCAGATCTCATATTTAAACCAGTAGTGGCTAAATGTAAGTTTTAGCACATCTTGTAACAAATCATCTTTTGTGAGGGAAACTGGATAATTTGGATAGACTTCAAAAGATATAGGTCCATTGTGAAGACCTGTTTGGATGCAGCAACAAGAGTGAATCTTTGAAGTTGTCGAATCTAAGATCCATTAGACAACATAATATAGAGGCATTTAAACCTCTTCGAAACAATGGGGTTATCCCTATTTGTACACAACCTACATGTGCAAACTTATAGGTATTTTGTTTCTTAAGACTTTTTACATCAGACTTATCTATCAATGGTATATTATATTCACCATTATTAGTTTGAGAAACCTGTATAACTGACTCTCTAGTTTTGAAAACAGTAGAGGCTAAAAGTGAAACTTACTAATTTTAGAATAGACTTCATTATAGATTTTTGGGTAACTTCCACTCAGGAGTGGGACTAGACTCATCTACTATATCAATATCTGAATTAACAGCAAAGACTTCAGAAAGATTGATCAGATCTTGATCTTCATTTTCACGAAAGAAGTTCTGGAATTACTATCGGCCATTTTAACTGGTACTTGACAAGTAAGGAGCTTAGGTTAAATAAACGTCGGGCTTGACCTCTTTTGTCGCGCCTGACACACGGCGTCTTACTTTATGGGACTCAACACCAATTAACCAAATTAACCTATTCAATTTGCTATATGCTTGTCTTCACAGATGACAAATATTAAACCAAAAAATTCGATGAATCTTTAATGCATATTAATTTCTTTAAACAAGCTCGATACCACTTCTTTAAACACTTTAAAATCACTACTCAACACAGCTCAAGAAAATACTCTTAAAATATCTATAAAGCAGAACTCGATACCAATTTTATATAATCAAACATTCACAACTCGATACCAATACATCTCACGAATCAATAGTAAAGATCAACAAAATGCATATATCCTCATCTCCAAATAATTCATGAATAATATCCTTAATATCTATATCATCAAAATCATCGTCGCATTCATAATATTCTTCAAATGAATGGAATGATTCTATATTCATAAACTTAATATGATCTCATTTACAAGAATCAAGGACATGTCACAACTGTATCAAACATATTTGACTTACAAGTTTCAAACTTCAAACATAATGGAAGATATTATAATCTTGAACTTCAAACCGAACTTTCCTTCTATGTTGAACATTGAAGACTTCGACTTCGGATCTTCATCCTTCTTGTTTTTTCTTCCTTTCCAAGTGTCTTCCAAGTGTTTCCCAAATCCCAAGTGTAGTGAATGAAATGGAAAGAGTCGTATTTATAGACTTTTCCAAAGCTTTTCACCGAGGCAGGGAAAACTGGAAAGGGGAAACCTAAACCGGAACCAAAGGTAACCGGTAAGATGCCTCTGACCGACACACAAATGAGTACAACCCACTCACGGGAGTGCAATTATTAAAGGGAATGGACCCACCACGCACCGACACAGATAAGATCGAATCTTATCACAAACTTTATTGACAAACGGCAACAGGCCTGCCGTAATGGCCGACAAAAGCAAACGCACTAACAAAAGCAAAGCACAAAGGAATCATGGACTATCAAAACATGACCGAAGGGCCTGGAGCATCTTCATCCGATGGGTAGTGTCTGTCATGTCGATCTGTGCAGTACATCTCTAGATTCCTTTCTTGTCTTTCAAGCCATATCCTAGACATAGTGGCTGTCCCATCATTGATTTGGCTGGAGATGATGGCGTGTTGGAAACAGATAGTGATCCAAGATTTTCAAATCTTGGTCTCTGGGACAGAGGTCGTACAACCATCGTATGATGGAGCAGAATACGTCGCCAAAGAGTAGCATTTGGGCGTTCTACCATGTTCCTGACACTGTTAGTTTTTACATAGTAATGTACCTTGACAAACCAAGGTATTTTGCATTGTATTAATACATTTCTAGCTATGTCAGGATGTACATTCAAAAGAGGAGAATCAGAAAGTTTAGATGGCAAATATTTTTGCAAAAAAATTTAAAATGCATAGAGAGATACTTCCTGTCTCCGATTGTCGGGGCTCTGTTCCAAAGATCAAAATGGAGCGGATGCTCCTCTTTCCACCCTGAGTATTCAAATCTCCAGAGTATTTTCTGGGTATAAGATGCCCGAGACGCAACCCCTTCACCGGTAGATGATCCGGCTTTTCATTGCTGATATGCGATCTCCATTGCCAATGAAGGCAACACTTTGATCATTGGATCTTGAATGCTATGGGAATGTCTGCTGGAATTTCGGGTCGAAGAACCTACATTCTGCTTTCGACATGGCGTATTCATTTGTGAAATATAATCTCTGGATAATAGAAGTGTCTGAGCTTCTCTAGACATTCGATTATCATTGATTATGAGAGAATCAATTTGTGCTTTGGAATGCTTTTGTGATCCCAAATAAGGCTTCCATGAGGTCATGTATTACTTGAGTGACATTTACCATTCTTGTAGAATTTAGTTCACACTTTGCAAAATCAGCTAAAGCATTTGCTTTTCCAGCAATGTGTTCTGAGTGAACTCAAAGTTATCAAACCACAGACCCCATCTTTGGAGTCTGATTAAAAGCAGTCTTATTGGCAGGGTCACCGCCATTTAATCTCTTCTTAAAATCCTTTAGATCTGATCTAAGAGAACATGAAGGATTCATTTTGAACAAAAATAAGAAAGCTTTTATGGCTTTCTTGGCTGCTAATAATTCCTTATGTGAAGAATGATAGTTCATTTCGAACCTCGAATGCACCTGAAGCAAATCTACATACCTTTTCTTTTCCATCTTCACCTTTTCTTTCAATACGGCACCCCAATATTGGTCACTTGCATCACATTCTATGATCTTTATACCTGGTCCGTAAGGACATAGGGGAAGGTCAAGAACTTGCTTCTTGATTCTCTGAACTGCACTGGTCATCTCATGGCTCCAAGCAGAGCATTTTTCTTCAATCGCTTATTCAACAAATATTCTGTCAGCAGCAATGATTTTCGATAGAAACCAGCTATGTAATTTACACAGCCTAAAAACCTTTGTAGTTGCTGCTTATCTGAGACTTCATCAGGGAAGTTCTGGATTTTGCTAACAACATGCTTCTGCATTTCTATATTGCCAGAACTAATTTTAATTCCTAAGAAATCAATGTCTTCCTTAAAAACTTCAATTTTGATGGAGAAAGACATATTCCATTTTTATAGAACAACTCATAAAATTTTTCAAGATGTTATATGCTCCTTAGGTGACTTTGAAAAGATAAGTATATCATCAATATAGATGATCAAAAATTCAGCTAACTCACCAAATATTTTGTCCATAATTTTTTGAAATATGGATGGAGCAGTCTTTCAAACCAAATGGAAGAACTTTCCATTCGTATTGTCCTCCTGGAACAATAAAGGCTGTTTTGAACATGTCTTCAGTCTTCAAGAAGATCTGCCAAAATCCACTTTTTAGATCAAATTTACTATATACTTTTGATCCTTTAATTCTGCTGAGAGATCATCCTTGGCAGGTATTGGGTGTTGAACTGCAGCAATATATTTATTCAGTGGTTTATAATCAACCACTAGTCTCTTTTTATTTCTGATCTGTTCACTCCTTTTATTTACATAAAAGGCTGTACATGACCATGGGGAATTTGATTCTGAATGAATCCACCTTTAAGTAGCTTCTGGATTTCCTCATGGCATTCTTTTCTTTCTGAAGGAGGCATACCTCTATGATGTGCTTTGAATTTGGGCACAATTTCTTTTCCTTCAGCATCTTTTATCAGCTGCAGATCTAGTGAACAATAGTGCTTCTTCTGTGCACAAAAGCATGAGGATTATCATTGCATACATTCTTCTTTATCTTTGAGAACTATTTCCTCAATGCTTACCTGGCAGTTGGCTATGGATTTATGAATCCAAACATTGTTTACTGCCTTTGTTTTCTCTGGTAAAGGTACTATGACTGAAAAGAGTACCTTCTGGGGATCTTGATAGGAGGATCAAATAGTGATATATAATTCTGAGATATGCTGAAAGTTTTGCATTCTTTCAGAAAATCAACTCCTAACAAGCAATCATAGTTTTCCATGTTATGTTGATAAAATTCTATTTGCATGGAAATTCCTTCAATGTTAATCAAAACTTTTGCCATAAAATTACAGACAACTTCCCTTTTATCAAATCTTATTTTGGTGTGGGTTTTAACCCAACAATCGAAGGGATAGCATGTTGCCTGAGCAGACTTATTTCTCGCTCCGGATCAACCATTGCATCTAGCATATATGGCTTGATATTGGGTATGCATATGGTTATGGCAATAAATGGATTCTGTGTACAACTAATTGTACATACCTCTGAATGATCTTTTTGAGATGCAATATGCTGATATGTGTCTTCAAGACTATCTTCAGAATCTTTCTTCTCTTTCTCTTCTTCTGCCAGTAACTTTGGTGTATTCTTCTGTTGCATTAGCAATCACCTTTTCTAGCAGTTCAAGTCGGCTTTTTCTCCACACCTTGTATACTTCAATGGACGCTGGATCTGTTCAGTATCCTGCATGATGTGTGCTTGTTCTTCAGGAAAGAGAAATGAATAAGTTCTAGGAGGGAGATTACCTCTTCCTCGACCTCTCCAAGGTCCTGTTCTTCCCTGGTGGGGATCTGTCGCTGTCGACTCTCTGTTGAAATGGCGGTCTTATTGGAAATGCTTCAAATGGTTCATCAGACTGAACTTCTGCTTGTTCTTGCAACTTGCTTTGCTCGCTTCTTTTGCATCGATATACCGATCTTGCATATCTCTCGAGTTTTTACTCAGGTGCCATCTTCTGGTAGTATCCCATGGGGACAATCTGTCATATTCACGATTGAAAGCATTCAAGTTGCTTTCTTAAAATTCTGCACTAGGAGGAATCATTGGATGTGCAAAATTAGAAACCATATTGATAGCAAAATTAGCAAATGAGGGAATAGAACTATAACCCACTATCATCGTTATCATTATCTTCGATACTTGTTGTATCAGATTGCATTGGTCTCCATCAAGTGAGACATAAGAAATGTCTGATGAGTAACTTTCTGAATCGAAACTAAGGCATAATTTTCTTCGTCTATGCCTTTTATAGATAAAGCATTTATTTTTGCTTTACCTTTTTCAGAATCTCTTTGAGGGCACTTATTTGCATAGTGCTCTCCTTTGCAGATATAGCATGTAGGTCTGAACCTTTTATGCTTGCCTATATTTTTGTATCTTCTAAATTTGAATTTTTTCTTGGGCTGTCTGAATGAATCTTTGAATCTGGATTTTTTATATTTCTTGTATTTGTGTTTCTTTTTATTACTGAAATCCTCCCCCTTTGAAAAAGAGCAATCCTTGCAAGAGGACTTGCGTCGAGAAGGAGAAATTTCCGAGATCTGGACACCCCGAATGGTTCAAGTGCGTCTTGTTCACTGACAAGCATCGAGAGCTCATTGATGCTTGAGCGCTTGCTTGCGCTCCCACTTATCTTTGCAGAGTTTGGCATTCGTCGATCAATTATTTGGTTGATAGCGCCAAAACTCAATTCTGCGATTCTCAAGCCGTGCATGGCTTTATTATCTTGAGTTGCAAAGTATGGCGGAAAAATACTATACCAGATTCAACAAAATGATTCGAGTATTGCCCCACAAGGATTGCAGCCCACGAGACCAAGTTGGGTTGAGGTAATCCTCTCTTACTAATTTACATTCTCGCATCCCTTTTTGAAGAATCCACATTTCTTTCAGCCATTTTTCCAAATATTTCATGGGATTGTCAATGATTCCATATTGTATTCAAACAAGTGGATCTTTGGAAGAATTGATGTATTTTACTTTGGTAAAGTCCTTTGAGGCATTTAAGCTAACCAATAATGTGCCACGTCCTAATATCACACTCTTCTCTTAAGGGAGTATATACACTAATTTACGATCTCCCTTACCTACGTATCTAGGATTTTTTTTTTGACTAAGGAAATAAGGAATACCGATTAACCTTGTGACACCCAAAGGTCTGTGATGTTCCAATAGTGCATATGCATGTTGCCATATTCTATGGAATGGTGAGATGATTCCCATTTCTTGTGGCCCTTTGTAGTAGTGGACTTCATAGGCTAAACAAGAATTGAGATTCCCAACACTCTCATACTACAAAATAATCTCACATGTAAAATCTACAAATTTAATGCATCTTTTTGATTCAATGAAATGCGAGAAAATGGGTATTTGACATAATGACCCAAAAGTAGAAAAAACCAACTCGAAATGAAACTAAATCCATACATCTGGATCAATATTGCCGAGATGTTAAAGTTGAGCTAGTTAGATATTAATGGAAAAAAACCCAAGAATGGGTAAAGTCAACACAACCAACAAAAATATTCAAACTTCTAAGCATAAACCACGGCGAGTCAAAATCACCTAACTCAAAATGAATAACAACACGGAACCGCATGAACCAATGGAAAAAATAAGCTCAAAATCATAACTATTAAGAAATTAGAACTAATGCCAAAATGCTGAAAAATAGAAACAAAAACTCTTGTGCATAGGTACAATGAGCTCGAAAATGAGAGGCCGACTTAATCCATGGATTAAACTAGAAGATAATAGTGAAATTAAATGCAGATCCAACTCTCCCGGTTGCCTATATCTAATCCAAAAACATAATAGTCTCCCATTTTGATGCAACCTAAGAGTGCACACGTAAAAGATCAGTTGGAAACCTCTTTGAGAAATGCGAGTGAGATCCATATGTTTTTGTTTAATTAATTTTTTGAGAGTGTAGGTCCCCCACCTTCCACTTGTTGTGACTATACAACTACTAGTAATTTTTTTCTAATTTTGGCATATGGGTTTCATGTGATAACAATGGAAGCAATTAATAAAAGGTATTTTTATTATTGAGTAGGAAACAAAAGGTTGACCTTCCCGCCACTTGCCCACATAACTCCACCTTTCTTTGTTTATTTTTTAAATTTATTTTAGACTCTTTTATCGAGCACTACATTTCCCTCCCTTATAAGAGAATCTTACTCAATGCGACACAACGCCAAAGCTCGAAGGGATGCGTAGACAAGAAATTCAAAAATGACACATGTCATTTAATAAAACAACTTGTCGGTATAACGCGATTTGCAAAGGAAGTAAGCTCAATTTTTGAAATATCTTACATCTTAATGTTCTATGAAATTGTGATTCTATTTTAATTTACTAGATAGTTATTCTTCCTTTCTTGTATTTCTTATCTCAAGATCTAAATATTACTTGTTTCAAATTTTAAATTTTTTTATGTTCATGGGTGACCAACAACAATTGACATCAAGACGTCGGACAAAACTCAACACAAAACAAACGACCCACGAGACATCATGCTACATACTTTCATGAATGTATCACATCACAAGGCCTTTAATTTCACCATGGAAAGACATACAATTAGTCCACATAACCAAGAATTTCCAACAATTATGTCACAGGCATAGATCCAACATACACTAGAACTCAATCGAACCATTGGAATATTATACATGATCCACACACATAGTAATTCTCATATACATGCCCCTGACACAAATGTACTCATAACATAGACATACTATAAAAAACTCAAGCCCATAATTATAGCTACACAGTGTTAAGATGGGAACAATATCACAAGACATAAACCAAACTCACAAGAGTACACATAAATCATAACACCAACTCCATACACCTCCTAAAACATCACAAAACAACTCCATATACCTCCCAAAGAATCACCAACAACTACATATGAACCCCAAAGCATCACAAACATAAAAAAATAAACTCCAAGTACACTAATCACACACACATAAGTCTCATATGCCTCCCTTAAGTCTCTTATGTCTCCCTCAAGTCTCTTATGTCTCCCTCAAGTCTCTTATGCCTCCCTCAAGTCTCTTATGCCTCCCTCAAGTCTATTATGTATCCCTCAAGTATGTTATTCATCTGTCAAGTATCTCATGCCTCCCTCAAGTTTCTTATGTCTCCCTCAAAGAGGTCATTTACCTTATGGCCCTAGGCACATATAGTCAAGACACCCCTAATCCAAGTGACATAATAACTTGTGGTTTAATAACCCGATAGTTATATGTAATCATTGGGAATACCCTAATACAACAAATCATGTGCATAGGTTTTACTACTCCATGATGAATCCCATGACCCTATTCGAACAAATTACAACATTAGAAAAAGCATAAAAATCCATTTCAAATTTCAAGTTGGAAAAATACCAAGCCTTGGGATAGGCTATAAAGAAAATTTCAACTTGATATGCAAATTTAAACTAAGTAAAAAAATGTCCAAATATCCATAGTTAGTGTAAAAATCTGCATGTTAGTGCACTAACAAAATAAAATGCCCAAAATATAAGAACACATCAATCAAGAAAACTACTGGTTTAGACAAGAAAAGAGATAATCATAAATTTACAAATAAAATACATATACATAAATAGCGCATTACAATCACTATGTGGCCTTATAAGGACACAAAAGTGGTACTCATCGAGTTGCTGCCACTCAAATATCAAGCCTCAACTCAACTAATAAAATATAAAATAATACAATTGCCATAATCTCTTCTGAATCATCCCTTCATGCTGCCACAAGGCTAAACATAGTCAAAATCACATAGGGTTGTTTGATGGAAAACCCAATAGGAGAGATCGGTGGATGCTAGTTCGCATAAGTTGAGCCTAAGTTAGCACGCATCCACAATATATTGAGAAAGATAGAATTATACTCATAACATGGGACCATCTCTCAAGTTGTGGGACTTACGAACTTGAGATGGTCCTCCGGAGAAGGCCGACTTCCTCTACCTAATCCTAATGCTAAACTACTCCTAATGCAGAAAAGACACCTAACTACACCTATCCTAACAATTCCAAGGAGACAAGGAGAGAGAAAGTGCATGAAAAGGGAAATCCTACACTAACAAGGTGATAACACCAAGAAAAGGGGTGAGATACTCTACTGAGGGAGGATGAAATAGGGAAAAAAATGAGCTAAGGGAGGTCAGAGAAGTGACACATACCCAAATCCTAATCGCCATCAAAACTCCATGAAACACAACATCTTACACCTATAAATGTGAAATACATGCACAGGAAACAAACACAAAATGGAGAGGCACAGAGAAACAACAAAACATGAGAAAGGGTTGAAAAACACCATAAAAACATGATTTTATTGCTCTATAAGGTGCACAGACCATTACATTGATGCTCGAGACATATAAATACACTTTCCAGGCATAGGAGAAGGCTTACAACTCAAATGGAGTTGAGGGAAAAAAATTCAAGAGTTTTCCCAAGCTCCCAGAATGTCTCTTCTTTTGAAAAGAAGTGTTTACAATATATAGAAATGAATGAGAGAAAGAGAAAGGGAGAATTCAAATTTATTCTCTCACCAACCGAAAAATTTCATTAAATGGTCTATAAAAGGCATGGGAACCTCTGAAAATCCATTCCCCAATGTACTCAAGCTTGCTGGAGAAGAAACCAGACCATACTACATTAAATTTCAATGGTTGGGATACCTGGAACTACACTTTCTCGAGCTGAGAAAATTTTCCAAATTTTCACACACCTAACCTCATAAAAATTAATATTTTGGGCTTCCATGGTGTAGAGGATGTCAAGACCTTTCCAATGGTATAAAATTTGTTGAATTTTGAGCACTGGTTCAAAAGTTATGCCCATTTGAAAATTTGCATTTAATCCGTCAGAGACATGGCGAAAAAGCCGGTTTTGCAAAAGCAGACCCCATGGCTCGAAATTGTAAAGCTGTATCTTTTGTGAAAAATTACAAAATTACAAAAAACCTCATGTAGACCTATCGGCCCAAATTTTCATTTTTTCCATAAAAAAAACCCCGTGCTCGAAATTTCACATTTGCAAAAAATCCTCCTCGAGCCAGATAATTTCACTTTTACAAATTTCACAAAAAAACCTCCCCGAGGCCCATGGCCCCACAACTTCACAAGTTTCTATTTAGAAAAAAAAAAAACCTCCCTAGGCTGTGGGACTACAATCGCAAATTGTGCATTTGTGAAAAATTGTAAAAATGCCAAAATCTCTCCACTGGGCCGCGACCCATTATTGCACATTTGGCAAAAGTCTTTCCCAGGCCCACGACCCCAAAATTACACATTTGGAAAACATCTTCCCTAGGCCCGCATCCCTTAAATTTCAATATTTTCCTTTGCATACAGTCATTTCTACTTTTCATGTCCCATATGTCCATCTATTGACCTAGGCTTGCTTGGGTCATTGACCTCCACCTTTGCAGATTTCTTTTTGCTGCGGCTTTTTTGCCTTTGCGCATCTCAATGTCACATTGTCTCGGACACATTTCTCAACATTTTTGATTTGCATTGCTTGCATCTTTTTCACTTCTTTGGGTCCCAAATGTCCCTCTTGAACTTGTGCAACACAGGACAAAAATATCAATTTTTACGCATAACAAAGGAATTCAGCCATTTCGTATTTGCACATCCCATGCATCCTAATGTCCCAATTTTCCGTGGACCGCTTGGGACATGAACCTCTACTTTTTCTACAATACACTATAATAGGCCAATTTTTTTGGATTTTTGCAATTTTCTCTAACATCTTAGATTTTTCTCTTGGATAGGAAGTTAGAGAAGAGCGAAAGGAACCTCAGAAAATCCAAATTTTTGCCTTGAAGCCATTTCTAATTGCTCGGTCTTTGTGTAAGTTATCAAAATTACCTTGGGTGGGTGGTTTTGATAACAATTGCTATTTACACAAAACCACATGACAACACAATGTATCTCTTAGAACAATGCATAACACATGAGATGCTTGCACAAACCTTATCTCATATAGATAACATGAATAGTACATGATGAACATCGAGTCCACCTTTCCCCAAACGAAAAAGAGACAACACAATGATTCAACAATATTGTTACTCTGGTATAGGAACCATCCATGACAACACTTTCCCGGTTTACATCTTTATTATATTTATATTTCGATATTGACCTTATTTGCTTGGAAATCACTTATCAATTATTTTATAACTAGACTGCATTATCTTTACTTTATTTAACATTTCACTTGTAGTTCTCCCACCTAATTTTTCTTGATTCCCTCATCACACAAGAATGATGTATCTTGGTTGTTGGTATGAAGATATGTACATACATGATCCTTTTAGTGTTTGTTCCAAGGATTCATTTTCTAAGTTGTTTGTTCAATTTGATTTTCATTTTATCTTATTTGTAATAAGGGAGGCTCTCATAAAGCAAAGGATGTTTCTTGATTGAAGAGTAGATAGATTTTGCATCCTTTTCATATTACCATTTAAGTTCTAAGGGAAGTCTATTTTTTTACGTTATGACAACTAACCATGTATCCCATCTACTTCACTAAAATGCTTGGTCATTAAGGCACTAATGGGTATGATTTCACAGTTAAGCATATTTGGATTCCTAGGCAATAAGTTTTAGATGCATGATATCGAGAGACATTCAATTATAAATCTTACCCACCTTACCAAGGTCACAACTATAGTGATTGTACACTCTTATCTCTATCAATCATCACTGTAAATTTATGTAAGTCCGATACTACTCTGGACACACTTAAAATTTTGTTTTAGAGGGGTTAGAGGGAGCTCATACCTAGAATTCTCATGTGTATGTAATTAGAACATAGGACCTTCTCAAATCATTTTCATTCATCTTAAAAAAGGTTTCACTTAACTTGATTTAATTACCCTTTTAAAGTTTGTTGTGTAACCCACTTATTAATAGGGACATTGGTATGCTCATGAGACTACTAGCCTTGTGCTAGGGTTCATCTCAAGAACACAACTACATGATTTCACACTATACATTCAATGCAAAAAAAGGACAAGGGGATAATAAGAGGGATTAGTTCTTCATTTAAAAGGTTAATATTCACATTAAATTCTACATGAAGTGGATTTCGTTCTCACCATAAGATGGTATAAACACGTTATAAGAATGATATACATTTCACCTTTCTCTAAGCACATCATCTTATGGTTACATTTTCACAAAGTAATCATAAATTAAAATGTGGTTAAGTTTCATAATTAACCCTTAGTATTGCACCATAGAAGCCAAACGATAATAAAAATTAGGTATTGAGTTCATTTATGATTCTAACTCGTACAAGAGACTTCCAAGGTTAGTTAGCGATCTTTTGCCCCTACACTCTTCACTTACATGTGTGCCTCGACCAAGAGGATCTTACATTATGTTGGGGTTTTGTTACCCATAGAGTATTACATAAATAAAATCACATTCTCCTTACTACACACATGATTTTTGTAACGACCAAATTTTACAAACACAAATATAATAGTAAAAATACCGGGATAATTTTTTTGACTTACATTTCTCATTAAACAAAACCAAAAGTGTTCAATGTAGAGAAGATCAACAACGCGTAAGACACTTACATAATTCATCGACTCACATAGACACATGAAAACACCATATACATGTTGATGCCACACTTTCCCCAATGAATAAATACTAACAATGACCCAACCACAAGAAAGGGGCCCAAGGATTGGAAAACCCACAACACATCATTACCATGATTACATCTTAGTTATGATTAACATTCCAAGAACATTATTATACAAGGATAATTTTATCATTTTTGCACCTATAGATTCTTAAATTCATTTCACATTCAACTTACACTTCGACCATTTAAGTTGGCTCTTTATCCCTTACGACAATCTCCATAACTTACATAATTATTTTCCATATTTCAAATTACATACAAAGTTCCTAATTCTCTCATTCTTATGTTAATATTATATATATCAAATGTTTATTTAATGTTTAAATATTACCCTTACTACACAAGTGAATATGACATGATGTCAAGAAAGAAATCTTAGTATTTAAGGGAGATTTAGATTCAAGATACCATTTTTCCATAAACATTCTTCGATCACGGTATATTTATTTCCCTACCATATATAATATAGTTCGATTAATTTTTGAATCCATTCAACATTTCAACATCAAGGAATTGTGAAATACATTGGAGGTGGACTACACTACTGCAAGTGTAAATTCCAAGATGGAAATGAAGTCATGATTACACAACTTCATGGGATGGAAGAAAATGAAAGATTTAGAAATAAAGATGAATGAAGATGGGTGGAAATGGATGGAAGGAAATTCGTAACTCGAGAGAATGGTTTGTTTGCCGATGGAGTTGCCATATGTGATTTTCATGCACCTCCAAAGGCTGAATCTCACCAAGAACACATAAACTTGATTAAATTAAGTGGTAAGGTGCTTCAAACTTGTCCCACCAGGGAATGCAAAAATTTTATCACCAAAAACAACACCCCGAATGGCTTCACATTTGAGTGGGGCATTCGGTGTAATTTGTGTAACATTGGACCATCTCTCAAGTTGTGGGACTTGCAAACTTGAGATGATCCTCCAGAGAAGGTTGGTTCACCTTTCTAAACTACACCCCACAAGCTACTCTAATACGGGTAAAATATCTAATCCTAATGTAACCATTTCCAAGGGACCAAGGAGAGAGAAAGAGGGAAAACAGAGCCTACACTAAAGTGGTGATACACTAGAAAAGAAGGGGTTGTTGATCACAATCTCAGCTTCCTGAAGTGGAGAGAGGTGAGCAATGGAGAGGGTGGACAAGATGCACCACAAACAAGAGATAAAGTTCAAACAGAACACCACTTCAAACCCATTAAACAAAACTTAAAAATCTTGTAATAGACATCAAAATATGCACAATGTACCTTGCAATGATGAGAGGAAAGAAGAGACAATAAAACGAGCCAAGGATGGACAAAATGTATCAAAAATATATTTTATTGCTCCATAAGTTCACACAGTACATCATCATCGGGAAAGAGGCAAGGAAATGCCATTACGAGAGCAAAGGGAGGAGGCTTAAGCTCCACATTCGACCCTAGGGTAGAAAGAGAGAGGGGCGGAAAAAAAAATTACCAATGCTTTTGAAAGAGCCGAGCTCTTACATTTATAGATAAAGCAAAGAGAATAGAAGAAGAGAAAGAGTAAACTATGATTCAAAAGCTCAACCACCACCCATCAATGCCCTTCAAATCCACTTACAATCTATCAAATCAGTTTTCCATGTCTGTTTAGCATGTTGGAGAAGAAAGAATGGCGGATCTAATAAAAATATGATCTGTTTGAAGCAATCAGATCATATTAATGGCGTGAAAGTCATTTTAACACTTCTCACCCACAAAATCCTAATAAAACTAATATTTTAAGAATCCATGGAATAGAGGAGGTCGAGATCTTTCCAACAATATTAAATTTGTCTCATTTGGAGCCTTTGGGTGAAAGTTATGACCATTTGAATATTTGAATCGAATCCATGTGAAAAATCACAAAAATGAAATCTTTCAAAATAGATCCACGGGCCCAAAATTAAACTTGTGACTTTTTTGTGAAAAAAACGCAAAATACCAAAACCTTCCACATCCCTAAAGGCCTAAAAACACAACTTTGCTCAAGGCTTCATGGTCCCAAAATTGAATTTTGCACCTTTTACACAAAAATTTCCAAAGTACAAAAGTCTCCCGCAAGTCCGCATGAACCAAAGAACTTGCAAATTGCACCATTTCTCAACAAACCTTCTCGGCTCATGGGCTCATTGTTGAAAAATACATCTTTTTTGAAAATTTGCAAAATTTTGAAAGTCTCCCATAAACCCGTGGCTCCGGCACTTGTATTTTAAACTTAGCAAAAGAAACTCGTCGGACCTACTACTGACCGGTGGCATTGAAAACTTTCACCTTTTGCGAAAAGTGCCAAAATATCTCTGCTTCCCCATCAGTCCACAAATTTACTTTCACAAAATTTCCTCCTCCACCCCACAAATCTTCCATTTTGGAAAAAAATCTCCCCAAGGCCCGTGGCCTTAAAATTGTGCAAAAACCCTTCCCGAGGCCCATAGGCCGTAACTCAAAATATGAGGAGTTAGAAGGACTTCTTTATATTTCTAGAAAGGGGAATAAATTTCCTATCTGATGAGGATGTTTTTAGGAATCCTTAAGTACTTGAAATATGTGAAAATTCAATTTGAAGCACTAAAAGAGGAAAAATTGTGTTAGTTAACCAAAAATAAGCATGGGCTTATTTTTTTATAACAATACCTATTAGAAAATTCTATGTTGTTGTAGTTGTTTATGTTATGAATACTTTTGTTTTTAGGCATGTGTGAAAAGTAATATGTTATGAGTGTTATATATGTTCACTCCATGGTTCGGTTGAGTTCTTGTGATGTGATATGGTCATGAAGGTACATATCATGTTGTCTTGTAAACCATCAGTGTTGTGTTTGGCCCTGATGTGGTTTTGTGAGGTTAGTTTTGTTGGGAACACAAAAAGAAAAAAATTAAACTAAAATTTTAAAATAATAAAATATTAAGAGATTGAGATTGATAAATATTGTTAAAGGAAAAGAGTAATTAGGTAATAATGTAAAATGAAAACTACTAATCTTCACAGAACATTAAGAAACTATCAAACCTCTCCTTCTTTCGTATGGTCATGCTTTAGCGAAATGTATATTTTCCATGGTGGCATGTGTTTTTATCGTTTCCTCTTTTCTCGCAAATAGCTCTTTTAACCTTGGTTTGTGTCACATCGAGGATGATGCTCTTATAAGGGAGGTAAATTTTGTGCCTAACTTTAGGAAATTAAAAATAAAATTAAGGAGGCGGGGATGCGTGTGGATGATGAGTGTGGCGAAGTGGGCGAGACATGGAGGAATTTTGTGTCGGGAGGTATAAGGTCTAGCAGGGAATGGGCCACCTAAAGGACTTTTCAGTCCTGTCATTCCTTGTACAATAATACACGCACTTTATTTGAGAATCCAAAGGATTTTGACCACGCAGTGAAACAATGTTAACATTAGAAGTTTTGCAGTAATCGATTACGTGAAATGAGGAAAACTATGGAAGAGAGAAATATGGTTGCACATTTTGGGGGTGAATTTGATTGCAATGCTAAGGCTGAGATTATGTGCCTCCATTTTGAAGAAGATTGGGGTTAGGAGGTGCTCCAATGGATACCACCTCGCTGCAAAGTCCACTTATTCAACAATCCATATTTAAATATGTTCATGTCATTCAGATATTTTGGGTGGAATCAAACAAGCAATGGAGAAATCACAGACCTGCTGCATTAAATCGACTTGTAATGAATGGGATAGTTGTAGTCACTCAGGCCTTTACTGTGAAAATTGGCGATTTAGAGCTTGCAGCTATTTCTATGGTCATCAATGTCATCTGGGGCTTCAATTTTGGCCTTATGGTGAGTTTATATACTCATGTTTACCTCTCCATTAAAATACGACATTGATTCATGGAATGATTGGAATGATATGTTTTTATAAGAATTCAGATAAGAGTTTAAAGTTTCAATATATCTATCTGATCATATATCTATCAGTGCCTACAATTGGGTTTATAGTTGGGATTGGGAAGTGCCTTCCTTGCTATCCCGCTTATTTCATGGCAAGATTTGTCTCATTCACTTTCATTGTGCCCAAAATGGGATCTTTGGAACAGGGTATGGACACCCAAAAAAACTTAAAAGATAGAGATATTTTTTCAGACGTTGTAGTTGCAAATGCTCTAGTAGACGTGTATGCAAAATATGGAAGCATAGACAAGAACATGAGCTATTTGACAGAATGTATTAGGAACAAACATGGTTTTGTGGACAACATGGATTGTAGGATATGAAAAAATGGGTTTGTTGAAAATTCTTAGAAACTTTCAAGAAAATGTGATTGGCAGGTCCAGATCAAAATTTCCACAACCTTTGCTAGCATCCTCCCATCTTGTGTCAAAATGGAATTCGATGATTGTAGGGTATGTACAGGATGAGAGATTTAAGGAAGATAATTGTTTGATGTTTTTCCTCAAATAAATGTAGCCTCTTGGAATGTGTTAATTTTAAGAAGTGCCAAAATGGATAGCCCCTCTAGCAGTGATTCACACGAGAGATAGGAAGATTTTATCTACTGGATTGGAAGTGTTTGAATGAGACTCCATATGATCTTCACATTGCTTATAGAAAATTTTCTCTCTCATTTTCAAGGAGATATTTTCATTAATGAAACCATCGAGCGGACTGGGCTCACCAAGAATTAGCAAGAATGGATAGTATGGAGAGTTTGTATTTTTTGGTTTCATTAAATGCATGTATTCACATGACCAGTCCACCTTATTCATCATTCTCAACGTGCGTTGAAGATAGGATATTTGAAACATGGCTTGGACATACGCCAAACCATAGTGGATGGGGGATGGGAATTTGTGATATGTCATAGTTTTGAGTGCTCTGTTAGACATGTGTGAGTTGATAAAAGCTTGGGGTTGCATGTAAATTGTTTGGCGAGATGCAACAATGAATGGTGGCCTCATCGGACCGTGAGTACAAACCCCTTGCACCTTTGTGGACCCTAACATTTCCGGGCATGGTCTCCTTACATCCATATTCTATAATTTTCATAATTTGGTTCTTCATTTGCATTATATTAGAAACATTAAACTACTCAATAATTTTACAATTATATATGTAACAAAAATTTAAATAGTGTAAAGCAATAAAACCCCACCTTGTGATTTTTGAAATAATTTCACCATTTGAACATCAACTTTGTTTTCCACCGAACCTCATATGATGCAACTTAGGTATCTCGAATCAAATGCTTGTGTCTGCTAATAATGTCTAGAATTTAATTATTCATTAACTAAACATAACCTATTTCTTTACTTTCAAAGTTTGAAAAACACCACTTTTAGAGACTTGAAAAACAACCTTTTGAACCCCGTAAAAGAGAGGTCAAACATCGTATGTGTTCCTTGATATAAGGATATTCACATCAAGCTTTAGATTGACTCCAGGTTGAATGTTTTAATCTCTTCACCACTTCTCTAAGAGCTCATTACTCTCTTTTTTTACTTTTAAGTAGCTCTTAAAATTGAAAAATTGGCTTTCATTTTGACTCCCATTTGGTCCTGAAAAACAAAATTCTTTTGCAGCTTTTCAAACTTCTAGTATTTTTACTAGACTATTGCCTAGAACCTTCGGTTCAAAAATCATATTCCTTGTTAGTTTGGAAAAGGCATTTTGTAGGCCTCCCATGTCATGATTTCGACTAGGTTAAACTAGACCAATTATGACAAGTGGCTCTAGAAAACTTTTTCCATTTGAAACCCATCTACAAGTTCTAAGTTCCTTAGATTCTAAAAAATTCTCCATATATAGGGAAACTTGTAGGAAATTTCTCGTTGCACATTCATCCATCAAACATTTTTTTGGAGGTGTTTTTCGATCCCTTGAGCTTACCTTTGATAATTTCCAACCAGGCCAATTATGACCAGTACCTTCGTAACTCTTTTATTATAAATTGATGCCAATAATGAGACCATAGTGCAATGTAAGAGTAAAGCATATAAGAGTAAAATGAGATTTGAGGTTAGGAATAATGTCACTCTTGGAGTCCTTATAACTCAATTAGACATTTCCTTGTGTTAAAAAGAATATGAATTTCCTTGGTGAGATCAACTTCGAGAAAACAAAAGATATTTATAAATCTAAATAAAAATTCTTGACTTGGAAATGTTGAATGGGTTCAAAAATTTATCAAACTATATTAACTACGATAGGGAAATAA
The DNA here is from genome assembly GCA_018340775.1 of Taxus wallichiana var. yunnanensis. Taxonomy (NCBI): domain Eukaryota; kingdom Viridiplantae; phylum Streptophyta; class Pinopsida; order Cupressales; family Taxaceae; genus Taxus; species Taxus wallichiana. Next base: position 189,438,114 of record CM031241.1, on the reverse strand, counting down.
GGATACCATGATCAAAGAATGTTCGTGGAAAAATGTATCTTGAATCTAAATCTCCCTTAAATCCTAAGATTTCTTTCTTGATATCACGTCAAATTCACTTTGTAGTGAGGGTAAAATTTAAACATTAAATAAACATTTGAGAAAACATAAGCTTAACATAAGAACGAGAGAATTAGGAACTTTGTGTGCAATTTGAAATATGGCAAACACTTATGTAAATTATGGATATTTTCATAAGGGATAAAGATCCAACTTAAATGGTCAAACTATAAGTTGAATGTGAAATTAATTTAAGAATGCAGAGGTAGAAAATGGATAAAATAATCCTTGTATAAAAATTTTCTTAGAATTTTAATCATAACTAATATGTTGTAGTGCCCACTCCTCTTTGAAATTTACATGATTATTATTCCTCTTTTTTTAAATTAGATTTATGGACATTATTATTAATTTTTAGATATTGACAGAGATGGATATTGTTATGTTGATTTGTTATTTTATAGACAATATGGATGTTTAGACTTATGACATGATTTGCATGATTGACTATATGGATGTTTTGACATATCAAAATTTTATGATCTTGAGTTTCTATTGTAATAACACATTCGATCTGATATATATATGTTGCTAGATGATTTTTTTATTTTGTTATGTTATTGCTAGTTGATAAATTGATGAAATTTAAATTATTGAAATCGTCAACAATGGTGAATTACTTGTTGAGGTATGGTTAGTTATGGTCTTTGATGATATGTATATGCATGTTTTTACTATTTTGATATCATTAATATAGCCACGAGGCCTAAAAGGTACTTGTCTTGACTTTTCAGATTGTTCACAACATAATAAACCAAAGGGGGATAGGAGACCAACATTGAAGGAATTTGGAGTATTGGCAACGGGTCACTTTGGAAACTTATGATAGGTTTGTAATTTTGTGTTTGATGTTATGAGGTCCCTATTGGGGGTGACCTCAAATGTGACCTTGGGTAAGTTTTTGAATTTTTCTTGTTGATTTTATTTAATTTTAAGTTATTGAATTTTTTAGTACGTGGAGTCAATTTTATTATTTTGTTTAGCACCCCTATTAAGTTATTTAAAATTTTTAACTTTTGATAATTAGGATGTGAAAAAGGGAGGAAATAAATGTGAGTTGGTATCCTTAATGTGTGTTGGTTTGGAATGAATTCAATTTTCTTTGGGGTAGTGTGTACTCAATATTTCAAGTGAAATTCGGATTTTGACCTTCTAGGAAATTTTGGTGACTTATAGGACAAGCTAAGCTTGTCCCACACCTTTAACGTCACCCACCCACTAGGCATATGATGTGAGGGCTTAATTTAGGTCCTATTTTGTGTTTTAATGAATAAAAGAATAATTAATTGCACTTTTATTACAAGGATATTTATTTGTGTCCTTTAGGGGTTTGGGTTTGGGTTGAGTGTGTAAGAGGGTGGTCACTTCCCCACCACAAATTTATTATGCTTTGATGTGTAGGTTTGACCTTGGTGATGTGGGATGGAGGATAAATGATGTGGCATCCTACATGGAGCCACATCACTCATCTCTCCTCCTCTTGAATTTATTTCAATTTGTGTGAGGATTTGGGGTTACTTGTTTGGTTTTATGTCACTCACTTTTGGAGTGCTTATTTTTGGAAGTGCTTGTTGGAGTTGGAGATTGATTGGGATTGCTTGGGCTTTGATATTTTTGAACTTTCTTGTGGAGTGGATTCTTACAATGGCAAGGTAGGGTTTTCACCCTTAGGTTATTCTACTTCTTTTTATTTTTATGTTTGAATGAATGCTTTATCTTGCATGTGCGTTGTTGGGTAGTAAATCACCTTATGATGTCTATGAGAAAGTGAATTAGGGATAAATATTTTTGTGAATCATAAGAGTTTCTATTGGGTATTTAGGAGGGAGTTGGGTTGGGGTGCCCCACCTTGTGCTTATCTTGTTGTTTTGTTCATTGAGGAGGCATAAGAGTAAGCGAGGTATAAAAGATATTTTTTTCCTTGTAGGAAGGCATAAGATATTTTGGGGATTCATTGAGTTTAGAAGTTTTTATGTGGGAACCCAAACCCTTGGCAGGAATAAGTGAAATCCCCATGTTCCTTTCTTTATTTGGCTTGAGTTTAGAGCCAATGTTTTCATGAAATTTAATTGTGTAAAAATGAATGTTTTTATTTGTGGTTATTTTCTTGTGTGAATGTTTTTTTGATGTAAATTTGGAAGCCTTGTTTTGTTTCCAATGGTTGTCAAATATTCCATATTGTTTCATTGTTGGGGCTTGGGGGCCAATGAGGAAGTAGGCTTCACTTCCTCATTGGATTATTGGTTGGGTGGAGAGTGTTGCCTACTCCCCCATTTTGGTTGTTGTGTTTGATCTTGTGAAGAAGGTGGAGCTCAAATGATGAAGGATTCCTTGTGGCATTTGGAGAAAAGAATCAAGAACACTCTTGTAAAAATTTTACCATGTTGTCTCCATTGTGTATGGAGGGCTTGTAAACTTGTATTTTTAAAGTGAAGTTCTTAGTTACCTTTTTTAATCAAAATTGTAGTATTATTTCTAATTGTAAATGAAAGTAAAAGCTTGAAATTATTTCCTTACTTGTTGAAATGAGAGACTATTAGATTGTTAAATTGAACCAAGTTCCTTGAAAGGGATGTGTATTATTTGAGAAAAAAGGATTTAAATGTGGTTGAAATGAAAACTTGACTTTGTTCTCAATTTAGTTTATGCATTGCCTTCAAAATGTGTGTTGTTCTTATTTTAAAAACATTGGGGAATCTTATTATAAATTAATTATTTGAGATGGTTGAAAATTTTCATTTTGCATTGAAAGAAATAGATACTCTTATTGTATTAAGTGAAAGGCATGTTGTAATAATTAGGTTATAGTTGTCTTTTTGTATTGTTGAAAGAAAGTTCAAAAGAAAGAGTTTGTTTCCCATTTTTTTACCTTCATAGGTGTAGATGGAAAAACCTTTGAATTCTTGTTGGTTATTTACCTTGTCAATAAATGGATTGATCCTTTAAATCTAATAGAGTAAAGAAAATGCATGGTTGCCATTAGACCATAGTCTTATTTGATTGTATAAATTTATTATCAATTAATTACAAATTTATATATAAATCAAATGTTAAATAATGTAATTAAAAGGAGGATTAGAATTATTATTTAATATTTTATAATGTTATTATCAAATTTTCAAAGAAATTTTAATTGAAGGTTTAAGGATTAATTAACATAATTAATATTTTAATATTTGTCTTATTATAAATAATAATAATAATAAAATATTAATATTGTAATTATTTTAATTTGTATTATATACATACATATATATATATATATATATTAAACCGTATTAGGTAAAATTAATAAATAAATAAAAATTTAAATGAATTTTTGAAACCATGGCTCCTATGGATTGGTGAGTATAATTGAAAAGAAATGTGGTGGGGCGGGAGGGTCGCGGACCCCACCCTCACCCCATAATATATGCGATCGGGGTTGGGGTCGGAGACCCTCCCCCCCGACTTAAAACAAAACCATTGTACATTACCCCGAACACTATCAAATAAAGCAAACAGCAGTTGACTCTCTTTCATACACATTACTGTGTAAACCCGTGACCGTTTTCCTTCACATTTGATAATAAATACACACACACACACACACATATACATATATATTTTTATATGTATAATAACACCCACATCTTGAATTCGGGTTTTTATAAAATGGTTTTTTTTTTAAAATAAAATATATACATATATAAACTCATACATATATTAATATATATATATATATATGTGTATGTGTATATATATAAAACAATGCTTGATCCATGTGTATATACACCATTCCATCTATTTATTTAAAATAGGAAAAAATACTTGATGTGCCCAATGGGGAATTTTTTTAAAAAAATGAATAAGTTAAACAAATAATGATATAAATGCAATAATGTTCATTCTTCCATGAGCTTGAGCTTGCCTCTCATGGCTTCCACCTCCTTTCTCCTCCAAATCTGCATAAAGAAAATAAATAAGTAAAATGAAACAATAAGTCAAATGAAATGAAAAAGATCCTTTCATAATCATGTTTAGGGTTAGTTGGAGCCTTATATCAAAGGGCTCTAAATGAATCCATGTAATGGACGAGATTTATCCATACAAAAAGTTGGTGATAAGTGGGTGAGATAATTTTTAAATTAAAAAGCATGGGTAGATTTTAATTGGGGCCAATCAAGTGGTGTAGGTGGTGATAATACTTTCTAACCCCATGTTTATTGGAGACATTTTAAATACAAGCCTTTACCACTTGTGTTGAATGGAATAATAAAACTTAATTATTTAAATAACTACACCTCAATACTTTTAAATTGACTTGATTGTGTGAAGTTAAGATTTAACTAGATTGTATTAAACCCAAGGGAGGGAATTCTAAGCCTTGCACTAAGCTAATTAAAGTATTAAATGGTATTGAGAAATGTTATTAAATTACTTAATAAGGAAACTAAGGGGATTGTGGATCCCGTTTGGAATTTAATAATATTAATTTAATGTAATTTTAAATGACAAAGTGTTGATTTGTGAACTAATCTAATGTTGTGAATGATATTTAAAAAAATAAAAATTATTATGTTATTTTTCTATTCTAACCTTTGGTTGTCTTGGGTTTCGTGTGGGTAAAATTATGGGAGTTACGGATGTAATCATGGTAATGATGTGTTGTTGGTATGCCAATCCTTGGGTCCTTTTTCTTATGGTTGGGTCATTACTAGTATTCATTCATTAATGAAAGTGTGGAATCGACATGTATAAGGTGTTGTAGTGTGTCTATGTGAGTTGATGACTTATGTAAGCTCGTGCTTTGTGCATTGTTGAGTTTCTATCCTTTGAGACCTTGTGGTTTTGTGTAGTGAGAAATGTAAGTCCAATAAATATATATTCTAGTATTTTCACCGTATTGTATTTATGGGTGTAAAATGTGGTGGTTACAACTTCAGTTCATTTCTTAACAAAGGAGAGAGAAAGAAATAGGGAAGAGAGAGAAACACTATTTTTCCAAAATTTTAATTTCACATAACAAGTCACACAATAGAGTTTCAAACAGTTATTTACAAGTGTCAACAAGTTTCCATGATGGTTTGGCAACTCGACAAGGGTCCTACAAATTTCTTTTTACATTTTCCTGCTAGTTACAAAAATGTTCAATTTAGGCTCGGAGGCGAAGAAACCACTTTCAAACGTTGTATTTTAATGAGAAAACACACCACGGGTAAATTTCTATGTGTCCTCATATATACCAATGACTCACGAGAACTAACGAGATTTAGATGCAAACGATTAAAATTTATCTTGAGGGATAAGAAAACCATGTCAAAAATATCGTTCGATGGATGAACATGAAACGAGAAATTTCCTACAAGTTCCCATATCTATGGAAAAATTTCAGAGTTAACGGGACTAGAACGTGGCAAGACTTCAAACAATGGCGGTGGTTTTCCGGAGCCACCGATCATAATTGGACCAATTTGCCCCAAGAAAAAGCGTGACTAGAGGCTTCACAAAACATATTTTCCAAACTAACAAGGAATGTGATATTCTGAACCGAGCGTTCCAAGTAATTTTCTAGTAAAAATACTATAGGTTTGCGAGGGAGGATAAGAATTTTTTTACTTGAGGGTTCAAATGACAGGTTTAAAACTAAATCCAACTTTTAAGTTTTAAGACTTCCTCTGACTACAAAATGGTGTAAGAGGGATCTAGAAGGGCTTCAAAAATATCACAGACGATCATTCAAGGTCGATCCAAAGATTTAAGTGACTCCTCACACAAAAAGGTACATAAAGGAATCTTAACATCTCCTTTCCGGATTTATGAAGGTTGTTTTACGAGTCTCCAAAAATCAAAATTTATCTATTTATAAAAGGAAATGGACAACATATTTATATGGATGCCAACTTCAACTTGTCAATAAACCGGGTAATCTTGTAGCAAGTTATTTTGTTTAGGAAGTTTTCTAGATCATCTCAAAGTGAGGGTTTAAGTTCATGGTTTTCTACCAAGGAATATTAAATTTTGTAAGTTATGATATAACGTTTTATTGTTTTAAAAACAAGTTTATTTAAAACAATCAAATGTATGATTATCATATGTTTTAAAATTTTATTTATTTTTCAAATAAAAAACTAAAGAACAATAATTATGAAAGATAAGGAGAGATGAACCATGCCTGGAGGAATGAAGTTAGTCGAAATTGTGGGACTCAGTTTTGCGTCATAGTTAGGCATTTTGTCAAATGGTTGCATGCATCCACTATTCCACCATTGCATTTTATTCCAAATATTATACCCAAGGCATATCAAGAAACCTTTAAGCGGTGGTTTTCCATCACAATCTTATACGTTCCGTGCCACATAACTTCAGATTCTTGATCATCGACTTAAGTTTCTTTCACTAAAATGGAATAGGGTATACACCAACTATTTTGGAGCTATAAAATATCCTTATTCCATTATCCTTATCCCTTTGACCTACTCATTTCCACATGGTACTAAGCACTTAACTTTCCTCATATACCCTAGCACAAATTTAGAGGGCATAGTCCACGACCCATACAAAAAGGCTTAATAACAACATATAACAAAATTTCCTTTTGTCTTTATGCTCGAGCGGTTGTAGGTCCAAAGTGAAATAGTTGTAATGGTCATGAGGTTTCCCACATTTCTTTATGGAAATTTGGCGAAAAGTTGACATGCCTTCTGAGATGGTTCCACATGTTGTAGGCATATCTGTCAGGACATTTAGAACTAAAAGATCTGTAAAGCCTAGGTGAGAATAGTCAAACATGATTTCCACATTACTAGACCATTAAGGGAAATATAAATATTGCAAGGCTTTAGGATCCTCATTGAAATTGGATTAATATGGACAACCGGAGAGGATTTCACGCAGAGAAAGGGTGAAAGAAACAAAACCTTATAGACATATGTAGGACAATAGGAAAATGGAACTTCCAATGCGTTGATCAATGTAACAACTACTCAAAATAAAAGGAAAATAAAGGAAAACGTGTTGCAGAGGTTATCATGTACGTGAAATAGGAATTTAGATGTAGGAGAAGTTGAATCAATAAAAATAGGCATTGGATCCTAATACAGTGCTCCCATTCCTCAATCTTTTCTTCTTCTTTAGCATATAACCAACAACAAGTGACATGCAGCTCATAAAATCAATCTTTTTCCTCCTTCGCACATGGCAAAAAAACAATAAGCGGGTAGAAGATTTCTTTCCTTTCATAAACCATTGAACCCACCTCAGATATGGATCCACATCTAGATCAGTCAATTTGTGTAAAGAAAAGAATGAGGAGACAAATTTATCTCCATGTGCATGCTTATTTAACCCATAAAGTGACTTCCAGCACAAACCCTCTCCGCTTCTGTACCACCCTTGCTGCAACTTTCCAATTACTATTAAATTACAATGTTTACTTGGTTTTTAGCGTGGTTTTAGCCTTGGGAAACAATTAAAGTGATTGTATTATTATGAAATGAAATTGACATCTTGTGAACGATGTTAAGGGTGGTCATTTCCTAAGAGAATGCACTCAACAAGAAATAATACACCCCCATAGGTCAATCCACACCAAATTCCACCTCTAAATCCCATATCTCCATCTAATTAAAACCTTCCCCATGTCGGTTTCCAAAGATTCCACCCACTTCCTCTAATGCACTTCTTCATTTTCTTTTGAAATTATTATTTTTGTTTGGGTTTTATGTTGGGCACTACAATTTTCAAACCTAGGAGGGGAACCTCATACTCTATATAATATTTTTCCACATCGTTCTTATTCGTCGGGTTCATGATGATTCCATGAAGCATATAGGTTATGACGATAAAATCATACCAGGATATTAAATAATTAATCTAGAAGGTGTCATTGGATGAAAATATAAACACTCATTCTAAGGTTTTAGTTTTCTATGCTAAGATAAATCATATGAGGGTTAGTTATGAATGAATTTTGTACTAGGGTTGAGTATTTCGTTTAGATCTCTTTATTATGGTTTCAAGTACGAAACACAACACACCAATTATTTAATCATCGATTTCACACAAGAATTTCACTATAATCTATTAATTTCAATTTCGTTTAAGACATTTATCTATCTTTTACAATAAAAATTTTGGAATCAAAATAACACCCATATATATATTAACATTTCCCTTAAACACTAGCATGTTAAAAAATGGTACTTAACTTCACTAATAAACCTTTTCAATACTTGAAAAATGTAAAACTATCCTAAAAAATTAACTTAACATATATATCCAACCCCTTTTACCATATGTAAATTAGAATGAAAATTACACTTATAGTTAAACGCATGTTTTCAAAGCACCCAAAAAACTAGCATCTCATTCATATTACCAAATTTCAATAAATAACTTTACTAGAACATAACGATACATAAAAACGTATGTATATTAACATACATAAAATCTAATAATATACTGATGAATCATACTCACGTTGTTTCACCATCTTACTTGCATCCTGCTAAATCGTGTGTGCATGAAATTAACGATAAATCATTGGCATGGAATCCACCTAGATCTAGCATGATTAATGTTTTTAGTTTCTCATTTACATAACAATAATTTTAATTCTAAGGGAGAGTGTTAGATGCACATATTTATTCCATTTAGTTTAATTTCATTTCTTAACCAAGCGAGAGAGTAGGGAGATAGACAACAACTATTTTCCAAAGTCAAATTTTACACAATGAAGTAACAATATAGAGTTTCAAACAATTATTTACAAGTGTTAATAAGTTTCCTCGATGGTTTCCTAACTTGAATAGGGTCCTACAACTTTCCTTTAAATTTTTATGCTAGTTGCAAAAAATGTTCAATTCAGAGCTCGAGTGTGATGCCCACTTAAAACAACCCACTTGAGACCCAAGAACAACCTAGGATTAGCTAGGAAAATTATGGTATAATTTTTTTTTTAGAGGTGTCAACAACCGGGTTACAAGGAATCGGATATCACAAACAAGATTCAAGACAAATCTTAATTAATAGCTTATAGAATTTCCCCTTACAACTATTATTAACAAAACACAAGGTCAAAACATAGGGTTAGAATAACCACTTAGGTTAGGAGGGTAATTTCTCACTAAACCACTCTCTAACTGGCTTAAAATATTCAACTTGATTTTCTAAAAATAATGCATTCAAAAATTCTCTAAATCATCCCATTACATAGGAAATTTCCTCACCTTTTCGGGGATATAAAGAAGTCCTCCTAACTCCTCATATTTCTCAAGTTATGGGCCGATGGACTTTGGGAGAAATTTTTCCAAGGAGTTTATCTGCGAGCCTAGGGAAGAAAATTTTCCCATGCACGGCCAGCAGAGCGGGAAGAGATTTGGCACATTTTCCTCCGCACTCCCGTGAGCCGAAGATGACATGTGTCGACCTCTTATTCATTGTGGGGAGAACATCTTTGGCGGGGAAACTTATGAATTTTAGATTTTAGAGTTAAAAGTGCAAAGGGTTAAAATTTATGCACGCTTTTGCCAATCCCAATGATGCCACGTGTCATGATATCATTGGTCATGGACTGACGGGGCATCGAGTGATTTTAGGAATTAATAGTTTAAGGAGAAAAGTTCAACGTTATAAAACGTTTTGCACCTCCGACGACGCCCAAAACACCACGTGTCATGCTCGATTGGTCGGGGTTGGCGAGTCATCGGAGCAACCTATTAATTTTTTATTTTTAAAAGGAAAAAGGTTTAAAGTTAGAATGATCTCCGTGCCTCTGCTGATGCCCAAAATACCATGTGGCAGCACTTGATTGGCTTTGGGTCGGTGGGGATGCGGAGTAACTTAGGAAATTTTCCTCAAATTTTTTTGAAAAGCATTAAGTTTAAAAAGAGTCCAGTCCTTTGCCAACACCTCGTGATGCCATGTGGTAGCACCTGATTTCTGTGGGCTGACAGAGAGGTGGAGGAATCTTAGAAAAGTTTCCAAAGAAATTTTTAAAATGCTTAAGGGCGAAGGTTTTTGCAACTTCATTTTTGCCTCGTAAGGCTACATGGCAGCGTATGATTGGTTGCGGGGGCGGAGAGGAGAGAAAATTAGGAAAAGTTTCCCGAGATCATTTTTAAAAATTTAAGTTCATTGTTTCAGGCAGGCGCGCATGAAAGGTAATGTCAAAGGGAAATTTCGAGCGCGTAGTCTGCAGGAAAATTTTTCAAAATTTCTTTTGACAAATTTTTTTTTGTGTGGCCAAAATGAAGTAAAACATAAAATGGTCATAAATATCGATTGGGAGGTCATATTTGGGTAAACGAGGACTTTTTTGAAATATCTTGAAGTCCTATTTGCATAGGAACCATTAATTTTAGATTTTGATAAAGTTTAAGGGGTAAAATTTGAGAAAATGTTACTTGGTTTTAAAGAAGGATGGTAAATTTTGGATTAATTATTTTCCAGATTGAAATAGAAAACAAAGATCAAATTTTAAAGGATCTATTTATCATTTTTCATCTTCCAAGTATGAAAATTCTTTTCCCTTCTAGTATGATTTCCAATTTTAACGTATTTCGAAGGAGAGCAGTATTGTCTTTTTCTTCACAAGCATTTCTTCTTTTCAATAGAGATTTCAAATCACAAATAGATGATCAAATTCAATGCAAAAATGAAAAATTGGGAAAGGTAGCCTTGATTGATTTCAAAATACAACTCAACAACTTCCTTCCTTTGTTCTTTGAACACAAAATGCAGAATACAATTTCCTTTCCATTTATTTTAAAAATATAACATACAAAATACATATCATTCTTTCAAATTCTTTCCAAAATAGAAAATAGAGTACAACTCTTTTACATTTCAAATTTCAACTTTCATTGTCAATACAAAGTATCTTCCCATTGCAATTAATATATAGATCATCCACTTCAAAGTGGGAAAGGTTACAATAAACTTAATCTCAAGAAGGGACTTCCAAACTGTCTCTTTTCCTTACTCCGAACAACAACGTGCGGGTTTCTCATTCTTCCAATTTTATCATAACAAGAGTAGGGGAAAGGCAACGCTCTCCACCCAACCAAGATATCCAATGAAAAGGAGAATCCATCCTTCTTCATTGGCCCCCGAGCCCCAACCATAATGCAATAAAATATGTGATTCAACTCATGGCAACAAAGGCTTCCACAATACACACAAACAACATTTCACATTTGAAAACACAGTCCAAAACAAAATGTAGTTTGCAACTACATTAGAACATGACAATCAAAACTAAGGCTTCATCAAGCAAGCCAAAGGAGTAAGCAACTATGGGGGATGCTACTTATGCCTCCCAATGGGGAAATGGGTATCACCACCTGATTTCAAAATGCCAAACACACACACACACACACACACACACACACACACACACACACACACACACACACAGATATATATATATAATTCCAATCCCTGACACAACCTTATGCCTCCCCAAGTACCCCTTATTTCTCACATTTCCTTATGCATCCCCAACCTCTTATGGCACCCCATAATGAGTAAATAAATGCAAGCTATTTCTTTGTAAGGTGGAATCCAAATATCAACTCCTCCAAACTTATACCTACTTAAAACACACTTGTGCCTCCCACAAAATAAACCCCATAGCCTTCTCCTACACCATTCCTAGGCCATCTACCCAACAGCCCACAAAACAAACCAAAACATTCACACAACAACATTTACATTCATAAAATAAGGGCATTTCAAGAGCCAAGCTCTTACCTCTCCATGATGGAGTTTGTTCCAATTCCAAACAGCAAGCTTTAACCCAATGACAGCAATCCAAAACAACCAAGCACAAACATGTAACAATCTTCAAATTCTCCAAAAGAAAGAGCTCCAATCCACAAGAAAATTCGCCCCAAAGAAGTCTCCCAAAAGTTCAACAACCCAAAACAAGGCAAGAAATTCAAATTTTATAGAAGAGGGAAGAGAAGAGGGTGAGGTGGATCCATGTAGGATGCCACATCACACATCCTCAACCCCAACACAAGGTCAACTTCATTCTCCAATGCATAATAAATAAAATGACAGATTTACTTACACACTCCAAAACAAACCCATACCCCAAAAGGACTGAATTTAAAACATGTAAGAAAAGTGCAATTAAAACTTACAATTAGTCATTTCAAAATGCATTAAGAAGGTCTAAATTTAACCCTCCAACCATAGGTATGGTTGGTAATTAAATTTAAGAGGTATGGGACAAGTTTAACTTGTCCCACAAGCCTCCAAATTCAGCCTCCAAGGACAAATTCGAATTTCCAAGAAGGTGGAGTGTTTCACACTCAGAAGTTAACTTACACATCACTTACAAAGTCACTTACACATTCTTACAACATTAAATTTAAGAGCCAACAACTTCAATAATTACTTTCTTATGACATATTTTATTTATTTATTTTAACAACATGATTACTCACAATATTAACACAACATTTAATAAATAATGAAAGGGTAAAGCACCACAAAATAAACACATGCAAACATTAATAAAAAGAAACCACATTAATAAATACATATAACCCCTTGGTCACATTCAAAGGAAGTCCCCCCCATGGGAATCCCTAACAAAATACAAACACACACAACAATACAAGTTACCATGGTGACCTTGTTGAATTCATCTAGAATTCCAATATGGTTGGTCTCAATCCCCGATGTTGTGATATTTTAAACTTCCAAAACACAAAATACCTCCTTCGTCCCCATGGCCATATCGAACATCTAAAGTAATATAATTATAATTCCGAAATCATCTAGATATATGAATCACAATAACATCATAAAGCAATCAACGACATCATTTACAATTTAATTAACAACTATATCATCATCCAATAATTTCCATAATAGATCTACTCACAATATCCAATATCACATGTCCGAACAACATCCCTAATATATCCATGTCAAACAAGATATCATTTTCCACATATAAAATGTCTCTAATAATCATCATGCATCATAACTTAATCAAGATCAACAATAATCCACGGTGTAAGATGTAACATCATACTAAATCAAAACCATAATAATGTCCATAATATAATGAGTAGTATTAACATCGATATCAAAAGTGTCGAAGGAAGTGGGCACTACACGGAGGTTAGAAACTACTTTCGAATGTTGTCTTCCGCCGTTGAGAAAAACACCATAGCTAAGTTTCTACATGTCCTCCTAAACACCAAGAATTCACGTGAACTAGAATAATTTAGAATTGGCGACCGGTTTACGATTGGTGGCCAATTTTCTAAGGCCATCGGTTGTAATTGACCTAGTTTCCAAACAATCAAAAGTTAGCTCGAGGGCTTAATAAACCACTTCCAAAACTAATGTTTAATGGATGAACATGTAACGATAAATTTCCGATAGGTTCCCCTATATATTGGGAATTCACCATAGTTGAAGGGTGAGAACTTACAAGCGATTCTCAAAGCTGCGACGGGTTTTGGGAGCCACGAGATAAAGTAATTGGTTCGATTTGACCTAGTCAAACTACGACCTAAGGCATATAAAATTCCTTTACCAAACTATCAAGAAGATTGTTTTTCCCAAATTGAAGGTTCTAGGAAATTGTCTAGTAAAAATACTAGAGGTTTGTGAAGGCGAGATAAGTTTTTAAGTGATTAGAGTTAAAATGGCGAGCCGATATGAAACCCAACTTTTCAATTTTAACAAATTCCTTAAATTACAATGCGAGGTAATAGGTATCCTAGAGGAGCATCAAAAGAGGATAGACGATCAATCAATGTTGATCTAAGTGTTGAAGTGACTCCTCACATAACAAGGAACACGGAAGAAACTTAACATCTCTTTTCAGGATTTACGAAGGTTGTTTTACAAGTCTCCAAAAATCATGATTTACTAGTTTTAATAAGGGAACGGTTAACATATCTACATGAACTCAACCTTAACCTGTCAATAAAAGGGTACTGTAGCAATCTAGTTTGGTTGGGAAATTTTCTAGATCATCACAAAGTGAGGGTTTAAGTTCATTGTCTACCAAGGAATATTGAATTATGTAAGTTATGATATAATGTTTTATTATTTTTAAATAAGTTTATTTAATATAATAAAATATATGGAAATCCTATGGTTTAAAAGTTTATTTTATTACGAAAAGAAAATATAAAGAACATAAATTATAAGATATGAGGAGAGATGAACCATGCAGGAGATATTTTCATCCATAGTGTATGAGGTCCTCCACTGCGCTTCACTCACACTCCATAAGGATTCATCCCTCTACCATGCATTTTGTCAAAAAAAATCACATGCACCCACAACTACCCATTTCATATTTACTTGAAAAATTATATACCGTTCGAGAAAATGATTTGAGTATTCCCGCACAATGATTACAGCCTCTCGAGACCAAGTTGAGTCAAGGTACTCCCCTCTTAAAATTTTCCATTCCATATCCCTTTTCGAAGCACCCAAATTTATTTTAGGCATTTTGCCAAATATTTCATGGGATTTTCAATGATTCCACATTGTATTCAAACAAGTGGATGCTAGAAGAATTGATGTATTTTGCTTTGGAAAATTCCTTTGAGGCCTTTAAACTAACCAATCATGTGCCAGGTACCTTCTTTCATACTCTTCTTTGAAGGGATTCTATAAACTATTTTACAATCCTCCTTACCCGCACAGGTGGGAGTTTTATTTTTGACTAAGGAAACATGGAACACCCATTAATCCTATGACACCTATTGTAAAGAGTGTTCCAGCAGTGCATATGCCTACTGCCATATTCTGTGGAATGGTGAGATGCTTCCCCTCACCTATGGCCACTACAGGAATGGATTTCATGGGCTAAACAGGCATTGAGATTCCCAACACTCTCATGCTACAAAACAAGTTCACATGCACAAATATACTAATGTAATGCATACCCAAAGCTATGAAATGATTCGAGCTGTGCAATAAAGGGTGATTCAATGAAATGCAGAAAGTGGGTATTTGACAGAGCGACCTGAAAGTAGAAAAACCCAGATCGAAATGAAACTCAGCCCCTCCATCTGAATCAATATAGCTGAGATGTTAATGTTGAGCTAGTTAGAGATGAATGGAAAAAATACCAAGCATGGGCCAAGTCAATGCAACCAACAGAAATCTTCAAACCTCCAAGCACAAGCCACGATGAGTCAAAACCACCTAGCTCAAAATGAATAACAACCCAGAAGCGTAAACCCATGGCATAAACAAGCTCAGACCCATAACTACTAAGAAACTCGAGCCTATGTTAAAATGGTGAAAAATAGAAACAAAAACCCTTGTGCATAGGTACAACGAGCTCAGAAATGAGAGGCCGAGTTAATCCATGGATCAATCTAGAAGAAAATGGTTAAAATAAATGCAGACCTAGCTCATCCACTTGCCCAGATCAAATGAAAAAAGTGGTCATATCCTATTTTGGTGCAGGATCGAAGTGCGCAGGTAAAAGATCAGGTAAGAGACCTCTTTGATAAATACAAGGTAAGCTCCAAATCTTTTTGTTTAATTAATTGTTTTGAGTGTACAGGTCCCCAACCTTCCAATTATTGTGACCATCCAACTACTGCTAATTTTGTTTTCTAATGCTGGCACATGGGTTTCACATGATAACAATTGGAGGTAATTAATAAAAAGGTGCTTGAATTATTGAGCAGGGAAAAATATAAGTCGACCTTCCCTTCCACCTTTCCACGCAACTTCACTTTCTTTTATTTTATTTTAAATTTATTTTAGATTCTTTTGTCGAGTAGTGTAGAAATCAATAGAAATATATGACGTATTGTGTACTCTTTAACATCACTATGTAGTGATAAGAGTACCCTTCTGTCACGTTCTATTAGAGAAAGATAATTTCCTATGAGAAGGAAGAATAAAGGATAATAGAACGTCAAACATGAGGCAACTAAAAATCACATTTTTTTCTCCAAGTCATGAAGAATGTGGGTATGGTATTCCAAGAGATATTAGAGTGCATTGGTGAAAGAGTATTAGAAGAAATAATGTAACGCAAAAGGTGTGAATTAGATCCAAAAATGATGAGAATGCTTAAGGTGATAAAGGTATAGAAAAATATGTAAGAGATAAAATATATGAATTAAGGAAAGATTATGTAAATCTATAATGTATATAAGCCATGAAGACGTCATCCAAGAATCAATGGAATGATAATGTAGGAACATAAATTTAGGAGATCATAAATTTTGATCTGATCATTGGAATGTGTCAACCTTTTCCAAGTAGTTAGATTTCGATTAGAAATTTATTTCATGAAAAAAAAATTCATAAAGGTTGTGTGATATTTAGACATATTTTCATGGCCAAATTCCTTTTTCTAGTGGTCTAAAATTAGCTCTAATTTTTTTAAAGATTTTTTCTCAGAACTTAGGTTTTAATATGCATGTTGTTCTATTTTCATGGAATAAGATATTATTTTGCATAAGCCTTCATTTATGAAGGCATATTTTGTATTAAAACTTTGGGGCCCCTTATAGTTTTTTTTTTTTTCATTTTAGAGTTTTTGTGTCTTATGGTTTTTTTTACATTTTTGGATTTTTTACAAATATTAGAAGACAAAGGTAGAGTTTCACATTGTGAAAGATTATTTTGGATTCGTGAAATGACAATGAAAATATTTTTAATTTTCATATTTATTGAAAAGTGTGTGTATTTATTGAAAAGTAAGTGTGTGTGTGTGTGTGTGTGTGTGTGTGTGTGTGTGTGTGTGTGTGTGTGTGTGTGTGTGTGTGTGTGTGTGTGTGTGTGTGTGTGTGTGTTCAAATTATTTCAACTTCTTGGAGCTAGATCCACATTAATTTGTATCGAGCACGATTTATATCTTACAAGAAAAGGTAATATATTCCATCCTTCATCTAATTCATTAACTCTATTTTATAATAGCATGGCTAGACATGGGAGTGGAGGTTATGAAAATATGAATAAGCATATGTAGGATCTACAAAGGAAATTTGTTGAGATCACAAGAGAAGCTATTAACCCCAAAGAATAATATACAAATGGGGAAGGAGACATAGATAGTGACACTAATGAATTACTTCTAATAAGCAATGAAGGATGAAATGAAAAAAAAATAAGAGAGATAAATAAACATTTAATGAGAGTATGTTTGAGGAGAGACCGATCCAAAATTTTGATGGAAAGAATGCTAAAATCAATATTAATGTTCCTAACTATGATAGAGGTTTGAAACTAGAGGAGTTGATCAAACAGCTTAAATGACATGGAAAAATTCTTTGAGTGAAAAACCCTTTCGAGAGGATAATAAGGTTAAATTTGTATTCACTAAGTTAGATAGACATGCATCGATTTAGTGGGATAAACCGCAACGTGAAAGATAATGGAATCAAAAGGAAAAGATTTGAAGTTGGGATAAAATAGTAAAAAATATGAAATCAAAATTTCTTCCTATAGCTTATACAAAGACACTATTTTGAAGGTTTCAAAACATAATACGGAAGGTATAATGCCCCATTCATCGTTACTCCTATTCTTTCTTCTCGGAGACCATGTTCTTTAAGATTTGAACGCCATTGTGCTTCCATTGATCATTAGTTGGCTTCGCCCTTGTCACAGAGAATGATCAACATTCTCCCTCTTCGTCGTGCCTGCTTGTGTCTTTGTAAGTGCTTTTTGTTATGGAATCCTCAAGCATAACCATTACAATTTCCATATTAAAGGAAAATTGTTTTCTCGGTTTGTCGAGCTTTCCTGTTGGTCCTTATTAATATGATTTATAATATATTCAAAAAAATTAATGATAATAATAACATTATAATTTAATTTTTCGATTGACGATTATTTGTTTAGTGTCAATTCTTTTTATCAATATTGTTATTTATTACCTTCAAGCTATTTTATTATTGATCGCTCTCGTGCTCGAGCTCTCGATTAAGTGAGTTTTGTATTGACGCCATCACTTTGGGTTCTAAAGGATTTTTGAATCCCTTTTAGGTGTCAGGACATTTTAAAACATAATAAAAATAAATAATAATTGAATGGGTACCAATTATATTTTTATAGATATATGGATCTAAATAATAATTTTGTATGGAATTTATTAAGCCTTTTCAGGCCTCTAAGCATGCTCTTGTTGCAAGTTAATGGCAACTTTACTCCTCTCAACAAGCCGAATGCAAATATTTATGGTCATTATTGCATCTTACTTGGCATGAGGGAGATTGGGCATGGGTGGAATTTTTGTCATCCTTCTCATTGTGGTGCCATTTAGTTATGCTCTTCCACGTAGTTGAGGGCCTGCTTGCGCCAAATTTGGATAATGTTAGTTTTGTTTCTGGCATGTTTTGGGGAAAGGAACTCTAATTTTTCTTGTTGGTTATGTGGGATTGATGGGTTAGAAATCCCTTTTTGTAGAGGTGGAATGCCTTGTGGGGGAGCGAGTATGATTTTGGAGAAGGATTGCGGGCATATTAAGTCTAAACTCTACAATATTTTGCTACCCTTTTATAATATCATGAAACGAATGGTCTTATTCCTGCAATGGCGTCTTAATGGGTTTGTTTACGGTTGTTTATTTATTTCCTTTAGCATACTAGTTGTCCACTTATATCTCCTTCGAATCATTGGCTTTGTATGGATTAAACCTTTCTCGTCCTTGCTATGCCATTATAATATGATGAGTAGTAATTTGATTTAAATTGCTTTGTTATTTATGCAATATCTGGTAAGGATTTTAATAAATGAAATATGGGTGCTTGCGTAATTGATTATTTCTATGGCTGTATGGAATACTGGTAAACATTGTAACTTATGATTTTGTGAGGGCATTCCATGGCTCGTATATGTAAAACCCAATAACTTTGGGCTTCTATATCATAGGGAAACTTATGGATTCAAATTATTTTCTTTAGAATGCTTGGTTTTATGTTGCCTTTGTTACACCATTTAATTGTATGTGTTGACAATTTTTACACTTGTGCAAAATGGGTAACTCGAAACTTTGTTCCGAGGGATGGCATTGGTGAAGTGAACCTAAGCTAGGGAGTTCCTATACAATTGATAAAAGTAATTTTCTATAACAACATACATGATTTACTCACTCAGAAATAAGGAGAGATAAGAAAAGAAAACCATGGAACATAAGAGAGGCCAAAAGCCTAAATATTTTCTAACTATTCTCTTAAGTGTACAAAGTTCAAGTTTTAGTAAAGAAAAACAAAATCATGTCTTACAGGTCCTCACTTTGTTAGATCAAGTTTGGCAGAGTTCAATGACTTCTATCCTATGGTACATCAAGATTGGAATAAATCACAAGTACATATTGATATGAAGGAAGAATACAATTGTAGTACCCACTTCCCTTTGAAACCTTTGATACCGATCTTAATACGCTCATTATATTTTCAACATTATTATAGTTTTGATTTAGTATGATGTTAGGTGTTAGACGATGGATTATTGTTGATATTGATTCAGTTTTGATGCATGATTATTATTAGAGACATTTTTTTATGTGGATGATGATATATTGTTTGACATGGATATATTATGGATGTTGTTCGGACATGTGATATGGGATATTGTGAGTAGATCTAGTATGGAAATTATTGGAAGATGATATAGTTGTTAATTAAATTGGAAATGATATTGTTGATTGCTTGATGTTGTTATGATTCATATATCTAAATGATTTTGGAATGATATTTATATCATTTTGAATGTTCGATATGGCCACGAGGCCGAATTAGGTATTTGTGTTTTGCAGTTAAAAATATTACAAAGATATCGGATTAGAGACCAACAACATTGGAATTCTAGATGAATTCTACAAGGTCACTATGGCAGCTTGTATTGTAATGTGTGTTTGTGTTTGTTAGGGATTCCCATGGGGTGGGATTACCTTTAAATGTTACCAAGTGGGTTTTATGTATTTTATTTTATTTGATTCCTTTGTTTAATGTTGCATGTGTTAATTTTGTGATGCATTTACCCCTTTCATTACTTATTAGATATTTTTAGTAATCACGTTGTTAAGTTAATTAATTAAAATATGTCATAAGAATGTAATTAATAGAGTTGTTGGCCATGATTTAAGTGTTGTAAAAATGTATAAGTAATGTGTATGAATGTATAAGTAATATACATAAGAATGTGTAAGTGATGTGTAAGGAATGTAAATTAAATTTTGAAGTGTTGAACACTTCACCTTCTTGGAAATTCGAATTTGTCCTTGGAGGCTGATTTTGGAGGCTTATGGGACAAGTCAAACTTGCCCCATACCTCTTAAATTGTATTGCAAACCATACCTATGGTTTGGAAGATAAAATTAGACCTTTTTAATACATTTTGAGATAAAAATTTGTAAGTTTAATTGTCAACCATTCTTTTGCAAAGAGACCATCGAGAGCTTTCCATAAAGTCCTTGTTTGCCCAAAAATGACCTCCCAAACAAAAGTTATGGCCTTTCAAATTTTTACTTCATTTTGGCCAAAAGAAAAATCTAATCACAAAAAAATTGGGAAAAGTTTCCTTGGCAGGACCTGCTGGCCTGATTGATTTTCCCTTAGCATTTTCTGGGAAAAAAGGCCAAAGGAATGAATTTCCCCACCTCTCCGCTAACCCGTAGGCCTTAATTGTTTTTCAAAATCAACTAAGTCCGAAAAAGAAATTTTGAAAATTTTCTCCTGTGGACCCACTACCACATTTTTCCTTTGGTCATCCTTCGTGGGCTAGCAAAATCAAAGTTAACCTTTTTAAAAAATTGGGAAATTTTTCCAAGTTTCCTCTACCTCCCACGACTCCTGCGGTGATCAAGAGTTGGCTCATGGCATCACGAGGAGTCACGGAGGAGTTGGTTCCTTTATGCCTTTTGCGTTTTTGAAATTTTGGGCCCTCCATCCTACAACCAATGAATGGATAACACGTGGCTTCACTAGGCGATGGTGGAAGAGTGGAGATTTTATTGAATTTAAACTTTAAATCCTTTTTTGGTGAAAATTTTAAAGTTTCACCGTTGCCTTCGCCACCCACGACCAATGGTACACTAACACATGGCATTCTTAGGCATCGTCATAGGTGTGAATTTTTTGTAACTTTGAAATTTTATTCCCTTAGAAATATTAAATCCTAAAAGCACTCGACTCACTTTGTTAACCCACAACCAATGAGGTCATGACATATGGCGTCATCTCCGGGATCGGTAGAGGCACGTGTAAATTCTAACCCTTCGCTCTTTTTAACTCAAGTGTCTAAAATTTGTAAGTTTCCCCAAGAGACAGCTTTTCCCCACATAAATTAGGGATTAACACGTGGTGTCTTGGGCATCGACAGAGGCACAGATCATTTTGATTCGGTAGTGTTTTGTGACCAATAGTCTTAATGCCTTAAACTCTTTGGTGACCGAAATTTCTTTAGAGCTTGGAAAATCCAACACGTGTCCTCTTCGGGCTTGTTGGCACATAGAGGAAAATCATGCTTTGGCCTCGAAAAATGAAAATGTGCCAAAATCTTCCCCAGCTCTGTCATCAGTGCAGGTGCATGGGAAAATTTTCTTCCTTAGGCCCGCTAGCTCGCCCTTGGGAAAATTTTCCCCCAAAGTCCACCACCCATAACTTGAGATATATGAGGAATTAGGAGGAATTATTTATATCACTCGGAAAGGTGAGAAATTTTCCTATCTAAGGGTATGATTTAGGAAAGTTTCGAATGCGTTAATTTTGAGAAAAAACAAGTTGAATATTTTAAGACAGTTAGAGATTAGGTATGATGAGAGATTACCCTCTCAACCAAATTTAAATTTCTAACCCTATGTTTTGACCTTGAGTATTTTTAATAATTGTTGTAATAGGGATTATATTAGTTATTAATTATAATTGTCCTTAAAACTTGTTTTTGATAATCATTTCCTTATGTCTGGTTGTTGACACTCTTACCAAAACAAATTATTCCTTAATTTTCCTAACTAATCCTAGGTTATTCTTGGGTCTCAAGTGGGTTGTTTTAAGTGGGCATTAAACTTGGTATCGAGCGGTGGTTCAAAATATGGGACCCTTGGGCACACTAGAAAAAACTTGAGACATGGATTTTCTTTTTAGAAAAACATAGTACACTTTTAAGTCTATAAAATAACTTTTTTGGAGATTGCATATTTTAGTAAATATGGAAACTCGAGTAAGACCCGCAGAATAATGAACTTACTCTAGTTTTGTTCTATGCAAGAGGCGCAGGAAAGATAAGGAGCCTTTTCACATACACTTATACATACCACCTCCGAGATCATGTTGTAGCAACCATCTTACCCCAAATTTTACTGCACCCTTCCATTGAGGGGCATGAATCTCCTTGACCTCCGAGGAGCATGGAGGATAGAACTTCCATGTGGAGTCAACCCAGTGGAGTCACCATAGAGGGGACATGGTGACCCGAGCTTTAGGACACAGAGATAGGTTTCGAGAGGCATAGGCGTAGGGATGAGAATGCGGAGGGGCCTGGACACCGTCCAAACCACAATCAGTAGATCACATAGGGGAGATCATGAAGCTTCGACCATCACATTATTCTTGTGACATAGGTGGGTTTCGGTGTAGAGGCATGTTTGGTGAGCTAGAGTAGATGCTTCAAGCTCTGCCTTCTTAGCAATATGAAAGCTTGTGTTGCGATCCATCTACTAAGAGATGGAGTAGGTGTATGATGGAGGAAAGAGGAGCAAAGAAGCTCCATGTTGATTCTCGAGACAGCTTACTGGAGCTCTTTGAGGAACATTTTAGGAGAAGATATTTTTCATGGAGGTTCATACATAGCAGATAGATGAGTTTTATGACCTCCGATAGAATCCCTCACAATAACACAAGATGAGAGTAGATTTATGGATCTAATCCAAGATGTTTAGTACATGCAGGGATGAGTAGGTATGGATCCACAGGTTCATCCGGGGCCTGAATCTAGACATTGGAGGTGTAGTGTGGATCCATTCTTCACAGAGACACTTATCGAGGATATTCCAGAAGGCCTACATATCATAGGACACTCGGGGAAAGACCTAGTAGGCTAGAGACTGAGTCTGAAAATCCATACAACAGATGCGTGAAAAGCAGATCGAGGGGGTAATTTCCTCCTCCTCATGGTGGACATAGTTTAGCACAATCATCTTTTAGACCATAGCAGCGGCAATAAAGTCCCTCCCACCTTATAGACCTCCAAAGAGATTCCATGCACAAAGGGGTCGAGTATGGGACCTCCTCCTGAGGGTCCCATCAGACACGAGGTGGACCTAGAGCTCACCGGTAGGAGCTCACCAACGAGACCACGGTAGACCATAGCCAGATCATTAGGATCCACACCACAGACTTCGAGAGTACTAGCTAGACCCACTACACAGGGGAGAGGATCAGGCGGTTGTTTTGGTTGTGGTGTTACTGGACACTTTTGTAGAGACTACCCACAAAACCCTAATAACAAGGGTAAGACACATATCTTAGAGCCTACTACTGGTGATATGTGGCGTAGTCATAGGATGTATGCAGCGGTTGAGAACTGCTAGGAATAGCACTAGATTAAAGTTATTGAGACCACATGTAGCATTGGTGGTATTCCTACCTCCATTTTGTTTGATTCTGGTTCTTCGTATTTTTTATTGCACCATCTTTAGTAGAGCGATGCAAGCTGGTGGCAGTTAGGTAGGGGCATAGTTGCGATGTTGAGATGGCATTAGGAGCAAAGATCTCTATAGACTCCTTAGTCAAGGAGTGTGTGGTGGACTTGGGACCTTTCACCACTACCTTGGATCTTCGTATCCTTCCGTTGGGCTCATATGGAGTCATCTTGGGTATGGATTGGTTATCTATACAAAAGGCCGAGGATGGGTTGTTATCACAAGACTATATCTTGTGCGAGATGATATAGGATTTGAGTCGGTGATTTTTGGGGTAAGGAGACGTGTTTTTATTCACACCATCTCCACTATGCAGCTTAAGCGGTGTGTGTAACGAGGTTGTCGGATGTATGTTGTTACGATCGGTGATAGGTCGAGGATGGGTCTAGTGGACCATCACTAGATGACCATCCCATTTTGAGAGATTTTGCGGATGTATTTCCGTGGAGCTACTTTTGAGGTTGCCACCACCATGTGAGATTGATTTTCATATAGATTTGGTTCCAAGAAAAGATCCTATCTCATGAGCACCTTATCGGATGATCACCCAAGAGCTTTGCGATCTCAAGTTGTAAGCTTGAGGGAATTCTGGAGAAATTCCTTATCCATATGAGTGTATCCCCTTGAGGTACACCAGTGATTTTGTGAAGAAGAAGGATGGATCCCGGTGGTTGTGTATTGATTAACGCTAGTTGAATAAAGAAATGATCAATAATAGTTATCCCCTTCCATGCATAGATGACTTGTTTGATCAAATGAAGGGAGCCACAATTTTCTCTAAGATTGATCTCAATTTTGGCTATCATCGATTGAGGATTACGAAGCGAGATATTCATAAGACCGCTTTTCGTATGAGATATGGGCACCTTTGTGAGTTCACGGTGGTGCCTTTTAGTTTGATTAATTACCCTACGGTGTTTATGAGTTTGATGAATGGGGTATTCAAGACCTTCTTATATCACTTCGTGCTCATCATCCTTGATGACATTTTGATTTACTCACGTACACATGAGGAGCATTAGGAGCACCTTCACCAGGTTCTTCAGTGTCTTCGTGAGTAGAAACTTTAGAACTTGGAGAAGTGTGCTTTCTTTTAGTCGAGAGGTACAATACTTGGGTCATATCATTTCTAGGGAAGGTATCGTAGTAGATCCTTCTAAGATTAGAGCTATTATGGATTGCCAAAGACCCACTACTACTATGACAGTGTGCGATTCATGGGATTAGAAAATTACTACAAGAGATTTGTTTAGGACTTCTCTCGGATTGTGTACCCCATCACTTCCCTTTAGGGGAAAGGAAAGAAGTTTGTTTGGTCAGCTAGATGTGAGTATGACTTTAGGACACTTTGAAGTAATGTATCACTATAGTGCATATTCTTGCAGTGTCGATCCACATAGTTATTTCATTGTATGTATGTACGAGACGCTTTGTTGGTTAGCCTTGGAGGTGTGCTTTGATGTAGGAGGGTAGAGTAGTGGCTTTTGAGTCTCACAAACTCAAAGATTATGAGATTAACTATCTGAATCATGATCTTGATCTTGTGGAAGTTGTGCACGCCTTGGTTTGATAGAGGCACTTTTTCTAGGTCATATATTCACACTCATGACAGATCACTTGAGTCTTTACCACCTCTTCACGCACCCAATCTAAACACTTGTTAGCAGCATTGGATGGAGTTGCTTTGTGACTATGGCATGGAGATAGAGCGTGTTAAGGGGAAGGAGAATGTGGTTGTGAACACTCTTAGCAGATGGAGACATGTGAGTATGGCCACTTCAATGGGCATAGATTTACTGAGCAGATTCTTCAATAGCTTCCTCTTCACAACTTCTACATTCCGGTTAGAGAAGATATCAAGTCCCAGATACCCCTTGAGGGAAGTTTGATGGTTTCTCATTAGAGGAAGATTGACTTATCAAGCACAGAGGTCAAATTAATGTTCCCAGAGATAGAGGCTTGAGGCGGGACATCTTGACAGAGCCACATCATGCACCCTATTCACCCATCCTAGGGTGAAGAAGATGTACACTACTTTGAGATAGTTGTACCATTGGAGGGAATTTGTAGAGATGTGGCTCAATTTGTGTCACACTATTTAATAGAGTGCAATAAATTTAATGTTGAGTATCGAAAGCATCTAGCTTCCCTTCTCTTTCCCCATGCTATATTGAAGTGCAAGTGGGACACCATTTCCATGGACTTCATTATTGGGCTACCGATGTTGAGATATCACCACGATGCCATCATGGTCATTATGGATAAATTGACAAAATTAGCTCACTTTTCCCTAGTGAAGACCACTTATAAAGCTAGTGTAGTGGTAAAGGTCTATCTTGATGAGATTGTCAGTTACATAGGATTACTCATGGAAGATTATTTCGACCGTGATCCTTGTATACTTCCCATTTCTAGACTACCATGTCGTATGCCGTTGGGATGAGGATTAATTTCAGCATAGCTTATCACCCCTATAATGATGGATAGACCAAGAGGGTGAATCATATTTTAGAGGAAATGCTTAGGATGTATGTGATGGATCATCGAGTCTAGATGAGAGGATTATTTGTACTTGGTGGAGTTTTCCTACAATAATGGTTTTCATAGTTCTATAGGCATGGATATTTTTATGCTTTGTGTGGTAGAGAGTGCAAGACACCTCTTAGCTAGGACAAGCTTAAAGGATAGGGTATCCCTTGGACCAGGCTTTATTGCAAGACATGGAGCAGCGGTGGTAGTTATGATCGGGACGAGACTACTCTGGGGGCACAAGATAGGCATAAGAAGTACAAAGATCAGCATAGGAATGACCATAGTTTTGATGTGGGAATGAATTTGTTCCTTCATGTCGAGCCACATAAGAGCCCTATCTCGTTATGGAAAAGGTTCTAAGTTGACTCCTAGATTCATTTGTCCTTTTGAGATCTTGGATCGTATCAGCCCTTTTGCCTACCGTCTAAGTACAGCATTGCTAACTAGCTTGTCTCACGTACATGATGTGTTTCATGTCTCACTTATTAGGACATATATTGCAGATCCTTCTCATGTGATATATTGGACCTCATTGTAGGTTTAGGATTAGGGATAGGTGATGGTGGAGCCCGTTCACATTATAGATCACGAACCCAGGGCCTTTTAGGTAGAGATATTGATCGGAGTTCGGTGAAGTGGAACATATATAATGAGACTGTAAGCTACTTGGGAGGATGCTACATTATTATGAGTTCAGTTTCCACATTTGTTCCAGTGACTTCTAGGAGGAAGTCGAATCTAAGGGGAGGGGGATGTAGTGACTACTTCCCTTTGACACCTTTGGATATTGATCTTGATATTGCTCATTATATTATGAACATGATTATGGTTTTGATTTAGTAAGATGTTAGATGTTAGACCATGAATTATTGTTGATCTTGATTCATTTTGATGCATGATGATTATTAGAGACATTTTTTTATGGATGATGATATATTGTTTAACATGGATATATTATGGATGTTTTTCGGACATGCGAAATGTGATATTGCTAGTAGATCTAGTATGGAAATTATTGGATGTTGATATAGTTAATTAAATTGGAAATGATATTTTTGATTTCTTTATGTTGTTGTGATTCATATATCTAGATGATTTTGGAATGATATTTATATCATTTTAGATGTTATGATAGGGGCCTTTGTGATTTGCGGGTTCAAAATATGACAACAATATCGTGGGTATTAGAGACCAACCACATTGGAATTCTAGATGAATTCTACAAGATCACCATGGCAACTTGTATTGTAGTGTGTGTTTGTGTTTGTTAGGGATTCGCATGGGGGATTACCTTTAAATGTGACCACCGGGTCTTTTATGTATTTTATTTTATTTGATTCCTTTGTTTAATGTTGCATGTGTTCATTTTGTGATGCATTTACCCCTTTCATTACTTATTAGATATTGTGAGTAATCATGTTGTTAAGTTATTAATTAAAATATTTCATAAGAATGTAATTAATAGAGTTGTTTTCTATGATTTGATTTTTGTAAGAATGTGTAAGTAATGTGTAAGAATTTTTAAGTAATGTGTAAGAATGTATAAGTGATGTGTAAGGGAATGCAAATTAACTTTTGAAGTGTGAAACACTTCAGCTTCTTGAAATTCGAATTTGTCCTTGGAGGCTGATTTTGGAGGCTTGTAAGACAAGTTAAACTTGCCCCATACCTCTTAAATTTAATTGCCAACCATACCTATGGTTTGGAAGATAAAATTAGACCCTTTTTATGCATTTTGAGATGACAAGTTGCAGTTTTAATTGCACTTTCTTACATTTTATTTATTTCAGTCCTTTGGGGTGTGGGTTGGATTTTAGTGTGTAAGTAAAACTGTCATATTATTCACCCAACTTTTTATTATGCATTGGAGAATGAAGTTGACCTTGTGTTGGGGTTGAGGATGTGAGATGTGGCATCCTACATGGATCCACCTCATCCTCTTCTCTTCCCTCTTCTACAAAATTTGAATTTTTGCCTTGTTTTGGGGTTATTGAACTTTTGGATACTTCATTCTTGGGTGAATTCTTTTGTTGTTGGAGAGCTTTTGCTTTTGGGGAAATTTGAAGATTGTTGCATGCTTGTGATTGGTTGATTTGGATTGCTTCCATTGGGATAAAGCTTCTTGTTTTGGGATTGGAACAACTCCATCATGAAGAGGTAGGAGCTTGGATCTTGAAATGCTTCTCTTTATTTTACGTATATGTTATTTTTGGGAATGTTTGGTATGTTTGAGGGCTGTTGGGTAAATGGCCCAAGAATAGTGTAGGAGAATACTATGGGTTTATTTTTTGGGAGGCATAAGTGACTTTAGGAGGTATAAGTTTAGAGGGAGTTGGGATTTGGGTTCCACCTTACAAATAAATAGGTTGCGGTAATTATTTACCGGTTATGGGGTGACATAAGAGGTTGGGAGGTATAAGGAAATATGAGGAATAAAGGGAACTTTGGGGAGGCATAAGGAATGTCAAGGTTTTTATATACTATATTTTGGTGGTTTGTAATCGGTGGTGATACCCATTTCCCCTTTGGGAGGCATAAGAGTTATCCCCCATAGTTTCTTTCTCCTTTGGCTTGCATGATGAAGCCTTAATTTTTATTTTCATGTTTGAATGTAGTTACAAAATACATTATTTTTGGACTATGTTTTTAAATGTGAAATGTTGCTTGTGTGTGTTATGGAATCCTTTGTTTCCATTAGTTGAATCACATATTTTATTGCACTATGGTTGGGGTTCGGGGTCAATGAATAAGGATGGATTCTCCTTTTCATTGGATGTATTGTTAGGTGGAGAGCGTTGCCTTTCCCTACTCTTGTTGTGATCAAATTGGAAGAAGGAGAAATCTACATGTTATTTTGGAGCAAGGAAAAAAGACAGTTTTGATAGTCATTGTTGAGATAAATCTTAGTTTAACCTTTTTCCCACATTGAAGTGGATGATCTTGTATATTATTGTGATGGAAATATGTTTTGTATTGACTTTGAAAGTTATAATTTTGACATGTAAAAGAGATATACTCTGTTATGTTTTTGAAAGAAAGAAATTGTATTATGTATGATGATTTCGAGGAAGGAAGGGAAGAAGTTGTAAAAATATCTTTGGAATTAATAAAAGATTGTATTATTCCCTCTAATGGTATTGTTGTATTTGAATCTGATCATTCAAATGTATTTGAAATTTCTTTTCAAAGAAAGAAATGCGTATGAAGAAAATGCATAACTCTATCTTTTTGAAATGTGTGAAATTGTAAATCAAAGTTGTTTTTTTCCTTTTGAATACTTAGAATGGAATCAACTTGATGTATTAGATTTGAATTGGAATGTATTCTAAGACTTAGAAGATAAAGAAAAAATGGAAAATAGATCTATTCGAATTGATCTTTGTTTTACGTTTTCAAACTGGCAAATAATTAATCCAAAATGCTCAGATTAAACCTGCAACAAAGAAATAACAAATGAAATATTAAATTGAACATCACATGATGTAAATGAATTCATTTAGACTATAACACTTAAGAAATATCTTTCAAAACATTACAAAATTAGGCCCAAACCTTTCACTTTGTCATTTCTGTAGTGAAGTTGTTAATTTCAAATAGGAAATCAATCAAAAAAATTTACTTTCCAAACCCATCCTAATTTCTTCTTAGAATAATCCTCCATGTGTGTATGGCATGTCGAGTGAAGGAAAAGATCAAATTTGAATAAATTTTATAAGTTAAAATTTACCAAGTATTCCTTTAAAAAAACTTGCAAATTGTTTTCATGAAATTTACCCCTTTAACATTTTGTCAAAATTAAAAATTAAAGATTCTTGTGCAAAGACGGCATTGAGATATTTCTAAGAAGTCCTCTTTTGCCAAAAAATGATCTCCTAAACAAATGTTATCGCTTTTGAAGTTTTACTTCATTTTGGCCACCAAAAAAAAATATAATTGTCAAAAATAAAAATTGGGAAAAATTTCCTTGGCGGACTGTGGGCCCGAATTTTCCTTAGCGCTTTTTCGAAAAAATTCCAAAGGAATGAATTCCCCCTACTTTGCTAACCCAGAGGACTTAATTTTTGTCGAATTGCCTAAGTCTCAAAAAGAAATTTTGGAAAAATTTCCCTCGCAGACCCGCCGCCCCACTTTTGCCTTTTGTCATCCTTCATGGGCCAACAAAATCAAAATTAACCTTTTAAAATTTTTGGGAAAATTTTTCAAGTTTCCTCTACCAGCCCGGCACAACTAGGAGTTACCACATGGCATCACGAGGTGTCGGCGGAGAAGCGGGTTCCTTTTTACCTATTGGGTTTTCAAAAAAATTGGGAAATTTTTCTAAAGATCTCTGCCGGACCGCCACCCCATAGCCAATGAATGGATTACATGTGGCTTCACCAAGGGATGATGGAAGACCGAGATTTTATTGACTTTAAACTTTAAATCCCTTCTTGGTAAAAATTCTAAAGTTCTACAGAACCATACAAACCTCACCAATCCGACCTTGAACCCATGAAGGCGGTGACCACTTTTGCTGATTACTTGCAGAGCTCAAAAAAATATGCATAGTGGAAATAGAGTTTTAGAACTCAAATGTTGAGCAAGGAAAAAAAAAAATTCACGTTTGCGAAACTCACGAGATACCAAAGAATAACATAGTTCCGAGATTCAAGTTCAAAAGGAGAAAATAAGCCTAACAGAACCATTTTGCACAAGAGCCGAGCTTGAAAAGCTTCAACAATGGTGTCAAGCCCCCAAAATGTTTTCTAATACTTCACTTTCGTAGGCAAAAATCCAAATACGTGGTCATCATTAATTGGATGCGAATGAATGAGCAGGTCTATTTGGTGAACTTGTCACTTTTCATTATTTTGTAAAATGTTAAATTGGTCTCGTTGCCCGATAAATTATAATTGGCTAATAATAAATCAAGCAATTTGGGAGAGGCAACCCTTTTTTGTTTTGAGACTTTATGGAAAAAAGTGTAAAACTATAGAAGTAAACCCTCACTGCAAAAGGATACATGGTCATATTTTATTATAAAAGTGGGGATGCAGATTTTCTGGGGTACATTGAAAATTTAAGCTTTATTTTAAAATAAAATAAAGTTGTAAAAGTGACCATGCGACTCCACCTAATACCAAATAAAGCCATTTTTTATTATAAAGGTGGAGAGGCGGTTCACGATTATTTTCCTGACTTTGAAACTTTGAGCTTTGTTTTTGAATAAAAGTAAAGTTGAGCCACGACCCCACTTACACCGAGTAAAGCCACGTGTGGAGCCCGCATAAAAGTGGATGGGCGGCCAAAATGTCTAAAATTGCACAATCTCTATAAAAATCACAAAATATCAAGGATTCCCCAAGCCCGTTTCAGTTAAAATTTGTTCCACGTGGATGGCTCTCTTTGAAGTTGTAAAGAGAAGGATTAACATCTATGATACAATGCATTTAGCTCTACCCCATTAATGCTCCTATGTAAACCAATGACCTTAAGGGATTTGAATGCATTCATCCTTTATTGTTAAATTTTGTGGAAAAGGATTTCGATCTCGAGTTGGTGATTGATGATGTTGTGCCCATTCTCGCTGAGGCTATGATAGTGATGACCTTCTTAGAAGGGGAAATTGTTTTTAAAATAAAAATTAAGAATTGCACAAGTTGAAATCATGAGGAGAAAATATATTTTGATAGAGAATCACAGATTGTTAATGGGAAATGTGGATTGCTTTCTAGTATAACAAACCTATCATGACATTTTCTAGGGTATCTTTAGGGAATGAAGCTAGTAGTTTGGTGACTCACCACGGCTTTTAGGAGAAAAGGAGCCCATTTCCCAAACTCGATGCAAAAATATAGAATAGATCAAAAGAAAAAATTATATGCACAAGGAAGGATACTTGATCATCAAGAAAAACTTATTTTTAACAAAATATTCATCCATGCTCTTCTTAAAATAGAACATTCAACTCATAGCTGATTGACGTAGTTGTAACTAATGGCTATTAATACCTCTTTGTATTTACATGTTTTATTTTTATTCCTTTATTTATTAATAGATGAAGGATACAAATAGGATGCATGGGAAAGTACAATTTTAGCCTATTTTTTAGGAAGGGTGGGAAAAAAATTTCTATATATTGTGTGCCTTATCAAAGCACAAGGACAAAATTCTAGGAGGACTTTTAGACATAGGAGTCTTTGAAGCAAATTTTACAGATTTTCCTTTGAATGAGAAGCATTTTCTGCCTTTCCAAATATTTGCATTCTTGTGTATGTTCCATTAATTCTTGTTAATGTTAAATTCCTTGATCAATCATCTTACCATATTGCAAATTTGGTAGCTTTGCATGATATTAATGTGCATGTTTAACTTAATAGTGTTGTGATATTTTCCTCAACACATCAAGTGTTTGCCTCTAATATTATACAAAAACTATTGGTCTATGCATCGAGAATTCATTCCTATATCAATTGTGCATGTACTCGAGTGAAAGAACTCATAAAAATTTGGTGTATCACCTAAGTTTTAAATCCATTTTATAGTTTTCTTTTACCCTCAAACCCCAAAAATAGTTTAGGATACATCAATAGGGAATTGGGCTTGATACCGAGAGACTCACCTCAAAATAGTTATACCCAGGACACTGAGGTTTTTTTCTTGATATCTATGAAAGAGGGAGATAAAAATTTCAAGATTAGAACACTTACAACCATCTCTCTCTGAGGGTGCACTTTCGAGAGATAACAATATGTGTTTTGGGTCTTGTGAAAGAGGGATAACATTCCCTTGCCTTTTCCCTTTGTTATGGTTGAATCTGAGTTTTGTTTACTCGACCTTATGAGGTCGACACGAAGTATCTAGATCCATATTTATCTCAAAACGTTTTACGGTTTTATGTTATTTTGATTATTTCATTCCAAGTCGAGTTTTGAAGTTGCTTGAGTTGGAAACAAAAACCATATATGTGTATTTTATATTAACGTAAGGCTAACAAATTTATTATCATTAATGAGATATGGAATGGATGTAAGGATCTCGAATGGGTTCTTGCTATAGGAATTCGTGTACTCCCCAAGTTGTTGGAAACTCAGAGAAATCCTGTAAGATGATTCTGGAATCGCTTACCTTTTGGGCTTAAAGCATTGAAGATATTTCTATGATCATTTTTATTTGTTGAATATACACATATAGATATTGTCAATTATTCATCTATAATGTTCTCGTTTGGATAAATAACAAATATTTATTCAAATCCCTGTTTTATTTATGAAAATGTGGAAAATTTCATTAGTTTTAATGAACAGAATCCTTACCATAGTTTTTCCTCAGTGGCTTGATGCCACCATTGTTATGATCTTGGACAATACAGAAGTTTTGAGATGAACCCAAGGATTTGTTTGTGATAACTGGTTACCGCATTAGTTAACTAGACGTGACCACCCGTTTAATTTTATTCTCCCGGATATTGGATTCGACACATTCTCTTTACCGTGTAATTATTGGTGTGTGGGATCCTATGTGTCCTCCAATCACATATGGAGGGTCGTCTCACATTGGTTAGGTTTAGGGTTTGATTTTGATTCATGCACTAGGGTTACTCAAAGCACCCTATATGTACCCTTTCATTTTTATTTATGACTATGCCAAGACACTCCACCTGTCTTTCTCTACATGTGCAAGCTTTGTTACTGCTATGTAATTTATTCCATTGATTGATTGGTTCTTCCTTGAGATTATGTTGGAGCCATTACGAATCAACTAGAGTACAACTTCATCATGGTGCATAGTTTCGATACGATTCATTAACTCTTTCATGGCATTAGAATTGAGATTGGGTAAATGTACATTTTCGTTTGAGTTGTGATTACTCTTGGTTTCGTTTTTTCACTCCTTGTGTAAGTTTTTCGATCATTAGATTTTGGAATTTTTGCTAACGTATTTAACAAGTTGCACTTGGAAAGTTTTTCAGTTTGTTGTGTTCTTCATTCATATGCAAGTATTCTTGAAACTTTCAGGATTTTTGACTACATTTAGCTAAATGCAGCAAAATTTAGAGATCAATTAAAAACGGAGGTTATTTTTTCTAGTTTTTAATCAAATTTATTAAACTGAAGTGAATTTTTTTAGATCTCTTGTTTTTTTCTAGTTTCTCTATGTTTGCATGCTGGTTTTATAGAGATACGGGTTCAAAATTACAGTTTGAATTTTGGTGTTTTGATTCACTACTCTCCACCGAGCTTCTTCACTCACCACGAGCTCTCTCCTCCATCGAGCTCCTCTTCTCTTCCCTGAGCTCCTCCAGGCTCGCCGCAACTCTCCTTTAAACTCATGTGCTGGTTGTTGTTCAAGTATCTACGAGATTTTTTTCATCAACCTCTCGCTGGTTTTAAAGGTTGAGTCCCTCGTACACACCTACTTTGCACCATTTTTGTTTCCTTGGGAAGCTCGGGTTCTTCCTCCGGTGAATGTTTTTGGACTTGCTTATCGTTCCCCCGATCTCTAGCTTGGAGGATATGTTTTTGCATTGTTCATGGTCGAGCCATGCTTTGTATTGTTTCAAGTAGTTGGTGATTCAAAAATTGTTGGTTCTTGCTTTTCTACCCTTGTTTTCTTTTATGATTTGTGGGTTTTTTTTTTTTACTCTCTTGTTTTTGCACTACCATGTTCTCATCTTGCATGCATTTGGGGCTCTGTATATTATGGATAAGCTTTGGTTCGTGGAACATTGAAGCTGATCTACATTTGCACATGTTTTGGGTTCCTCACTTTCCCTATGTGCTCATTTTTCCATAGCTTCTTTTCCATGCCCGTGTTGTCTCTCGACCTGCATGCCTCCCTACTCTAGCCCTTCCCAATGTCTTCAAACTGCGAGCTCACCCCCACAAAGCTCGAGATCCTCCATAATTGTCGAATGGTATTCTTAGAAAAGGTAAGCTTTTTAAATATTTTTATGGTAAGTTTTTACAACATTTATTAAAGGTATTTTTTTAAATTTATTTCTATTAAAAAAAAAATATATCAAAGGTTTTTAAAAATCTTTTTAAAAATGTAAGCCTTTTTCTTAAATAGAAACTTGTCTTTTTAATATATCTTGATAGATCTTATTTGATTTCTTTTAAAAAGGAAATTATTTAAATATTTAATTAGGATTTAATTTTACTTAGATCTTAATTAGTGTTTCTCTATTAATCGTAATTAATTAGATTTAATTATATTAAATCTAGTTTTATTAATTAAAATTCTTATTTATGATTAGGTAACCTAATTTATAATCTTCCTTTATTTAACGTTAATTGTTATTTTTAAAACTCCCGTAGCTTTAAAATGATAATTTTTTAAGCGTTATTGTCGATTTTTTTTACTAATCATGCACTCAAGTGTGCAGTAACACTTCGAGCACCTATTTGTCTTCCACATGCTTTTCTAGCATTCTGAAGATCTTTCGGACTCATCTTGAGTTCATTTAAAACATTGTATTTTACCCTTATTATTGCTTGCAACTAGTGAGCGCATCTGCCATAGTTTGCAGTAAGGGGGTATCCTTTACGACATGAGACACTTTTTCTCACAACCAGGATTTGATTTCACCTCCTTCCTATATTTTTTACAAATTGTGCTTGTATACGGTGTCACTTTGTTGCGCTCCACGAAACATGATTGTGGTCTCCTCTCTTGCGTGTTATTACACTGATTGCAAGGCAAGTTACCAAGTGTTATATAATCCACACTTGAACATGATTGTATTCAATTCACTAAACTATAAAGTGTTGAAAGCATGGGGTTATTATATTGTCCTAGGTGGTTGTGTTTCTTTTCTGCATTCCTTCTCTCTCTCTTCACAATGGATGCACTTTCAATTCCTTTTCTTACTTCGTTCAAGTTCTTCGAATGGAGATCGAAAATGATTATGAAACTAAGGGTTAAAGGGTTATTCTCGCATCACCATGGGAACAGAGATTGGACCAAATGACGATCCTGAAACCACTAAGTGGTTAAACTATAGTGACAAAGCTTTAGGTCTTCTTTGCATGTCTCTGCTTTCTCCTTACTTTCTCTTCCACAGTTGAGTCATCCGAAACACCGAATTCGTGTCGACAATGTTAGATGAAATGTTTGGACAACAAGATTACATGAGAGTGCATGAGTTAAAAAATAAACTACTAGGGTTAAATCCTAGTCATTTTGAAAACCTACAAGCATACTTCTCTAAGTTTGTTCACACGAGATTGTTGTTAAAGGAATGTAAAGTCGAGAATAAATATTCTAAACTAATCTTTTCGATTCTCTCTAAGTTAGGTCCCGAATTTTCTATCTTTGTGTCAATGTTTTACGCTAAAAAAGTTGCCTTAGGAGATACTTGGAAAATTCCCTCCTTTGTGATGCTTTTCATCCCAACTCATTCGAGAATAGGACAAACTCATTCAAATGGGGTCTCTCAAGTCCAAGTCACATTCCCTTGTAGAAATTACTAGTAAGGAAAATAATACTAAAAAGAAGAAAGAAAAAAGGATAAACCTAAGAAGGAAACCAAGATTGAAAATAAAAATAACACGAATGCTTCAACTTTTGAGCCTAGAGCACGTAAAGATAAGTATTTTTGTTTGAATTGCAAGAATCCACTGTCATCAAAGAGAATCTATGTATGAGAAAGCAAATTGATCACCTTACTCAATTACTTGAGAAAATTAAAATAGGTTTTCCGATTTTATCAAACAAAATGTTCCAAAGGCCGAGTATTCCACCGCAAAAGGTTCTAAATATGATAAGAAGAAAGGAAAGGCCCTTGTAGAAAAAATTTCTCCTTCATCAACATGGATTATAGATTCTCGTGCCTCGCACCACATGGGTTCTTTGCATGTTTAGTTCTCCAACATCGAGCCCTCTGGTATGTCCCAAATCATGATGGGTAATGACAAGACAAAGTGTTGGTTGCTAGTAGTGGATTAGTAGAGATGGATGGGGAACATTCAACCAAGTGTTGAGTGTTCCCGATCTCTCTACCAATATCCTATCGGTTACCAAATCACTCACCTTGGTGAAGGAATGTGAGTGGATTTGTTCCTAACTCGGTGATTATTCATGAGCGTAATGATGACACTACGGTGGTGAGGGAAAGAAAGATCACCGTTTACGGTTTTATACCTTTTTCCACTTTACTTTTGATTCTACGCCTTTGCCTTGCTCACTCATGCAAATGAGGTTAGTAAGCTATGATGTGAGCATTTCGGACATCTAAATTATCGCTACCTTAAACAATTGAGCCAAAATGAAATAGTCAATGGCTTACCCTCCGTCAAGTTTTCTAAGGGTCTTTGTGAGGGTTGTACCCTTGGAAAGCATCCTGAAAATAACTTTGACAAAAGAAAATCTTGAGAACTACTCATTCCTTGGATCTTGTTTACAGCAATATTTCTAGTCCATTTGAGTCTCCTTTGTTTACAAGATCTCTTTATGTGCTAACCTTCATTGATGACTATTCACAATATACTTCGGTATATTTTCTAAATCTTAAGTCTGAAGTCTTTGAACATTTTCAAGACTTTAAGGCTCTTGTTGAGAAACAGGAAGAACGATCTATTAAGGTTCTTCAAACTAAAAATGGAGGTGAATATTTAAACAATAGGTTCATGAATTTCCGTACTTATAAAGGGATCTCCTTATAGCATACAATTGCTTATAGCCCTTCGTAGAATGGAGTCCCGAAAGAAAGAACCATACTCTTAAGGAGATGGAAACTGGTATGATTCACTCAAGTCTCTTCCTCCATAGTATTAGGATGAAGAAATGAATTGTGTAAATTACATTCGAACCGTGTTCCATATAAGGCAGGAAGAGGGATTAAACCCTTTGAATCCTAGTTTGGATGCAAGCCTAATGTTGAGCACTTTCGAGTCTTCTGATCCAAGGCTATGGTTCGGATTCCCAAGAAGAAACACAAGGAATTGGAACCACAATCCAAACCTTATATCTTTATAGGGTATCCTAAAGATGTGAAGGGATATCGATTGTTGAATCTTACTTCTCATGAGCTTTATATGTAGAGAAGTGTTAAGTTCGATGATTCTTTGTCGACTTCTACTTCTCCACCTATTGAGGTTCTTCAACTCACCGATTCAGATTCTAACTCATCGATGATGATGTTGTTGTACGTGCTCTAATTCCTAATCCTCCCCACGACCATCGAACTCTAAGTTTTATGATTATAACAAGTAGTGATGATGAGGACTATGTCCCTTCTCACTCAAGTGAAGAATCTTCGACACTAAGCCCCCTCTTGGTCCTCTTTGGGTGAGGAAAACTTTACAAAGTGTTGGAGATTTAGCTGGAGATACTTTGGATATGAGATGTACTCACTCAAATTTTATTGGACCCCACTCTTTCTTCGCCTCTGCTTCTTATCCACAATCTTTCTAGGAGGCTTTTGGTATTCCTGAGTGGGATTCTACCATAGATGAGGAGTATTCCTCTCTTATGTGGAATGATACTTGGGATCTCACCCCTCTTTCGAAAGAAACCAAAATTGTTCGTTGTAAGTGGGTGTTCCGAACAAAGTATGGAGTAGATGGAGACATCAAAAATTTTAAAGTGTGATTATTAACTAATGGTTTTCCTAGATAGTGGGGTTGATTATACCAAACATTTTCTCCGGTTCTAAGATGACTTCTATTCGACCTACCCTTTCCATTTCCACAGCAAACAAATGGAAATTCCATCAAATGGATGTTAAGAGTGCATTCCTTCATGGTAACCTAGAGGAAAATATCTACATGGAATAACCTCTCAAGGTTATATCCATGATCCCTCCTCGTTTTAAGTTAAAGAAGTCTCTTTATGGCCTTAAACAATCCCTCAAGGTTGGTATGCCAAGATGGACTCTTTTTACTTCCATCAGGGTTTACTAGGTGTCACTCTAATCCAAATGTTTATATTATATGGCAGGATGACTCCATATTCCTCCTTGTTCTCTATGTTGATGACTTGTTTAGCGTAGGTAGTGTAAGCTATGAAAATACACTACTAACAAGGAAGTAAAATACCAATAATCATACATCCTCCTTCACGTTCCGTAGCAAACCTTAGAATGGGCTAGAAAACTTGGATTGAGCCCTTATTGTGTGATATGTAGGTGCTTTTCTTCAAGACGGAGAAAGGCCTTCCTACAACAATGATCCTCTTACTTTGCACCAGATGGGAAAAATGATTTGAGCCTATTTGGGTATTAGGACTAGGCAAAATGATGTTCTTTTCTCAAAGGATGTAAGAACTTATATATGGCATTCAAGCTTATTCTCCATGTGTTTAGAGGGGAGGCGCAAGGTTGTATTTATATCATGAGGGAGTGATTAGCTTAGATTAATTTAAGTAATCATGGTTTGAAAATGTGGGCAAGATTAAGTGGGTGGTTTGAAAATGTGGGCAAGATTAGGTGAGTGGTTTGAAAATGTGGGCAAGATTAGGTGAGTGGGGCCACAAAGAATGGGAGAATTTCAATTATATTTCTAATTCATAAGTGGAGGATTTTAGGTGAGTGGGGACCACGAAGGGTGGGTGAGGATTTGAATTTTTAATTCAATAGTAGAAAAACATGGAGAATAATGACATTTGGTGAGGATTGGGTAATTTTTTGGATTTTGAAATGGATAATTAATCAAATTATATTTGATTAATTCAAGTGTATTTTTATGGGAAATGAGGAAGGGGAATTAATTAATTTAGGATAGATGTGAAATTGGGGTGTCTACATTTTCACCTCTTTGGAAGGGTACTATGAAAGTAGTGTCCTTTCAAAGAAAGTAGATGGGATGGGGGAAGAATTCAATCTAATTTTCTTAAACAAAAGGTAGAGTGAATGTATGTTGGAGAGAATAGAAAGTTGTGAGTGATGGATGTCATATTATCCTCCAAGACAAATGTCATGAGAAGATGTGATTATGGATAGATGTGGTGATGCCCCTTAAGAGGACTCGACGAGAATGGAATATACGACAGAACTCTCGAAAAGAAGAGAAATGAACTAGGCGGAGAAGAGGACGATAATGGAGTGGAATAGAATGGAATGACCACATGATGCAAATGGAGATGGAGAGATGGGTAAGAAGCGACAAGAAAGGGTGGGATTGAGGGAAAAGAATAGGAGAGAAAAGGGAATGGGGAGAGTAGAGCAGCATGCCAATGACGGGACGTTACGGAAAGCCCTTATACAATGAGTGGTGGGGAAGGGTGAGAGAAAAAATGAAGAAAATGAGAAAGCTAATGAGGATTGGAAAGGGTAACGCCAACAAAGGGACGTTAA
The DNA here is from genome assembly GCA_018340775.1 of Taxus wallichiana var. yunnanensis. NCBI lineage: Eukaryota > Viridiplantae > Streptophyta > Pinopsida > Cupressales > Taxaceae > Taxus > Taxus wallichiana. The sequence continues at coordinate 189,397,573 of CM031241.1, read as the reverse complement.
GGAAAACCCTTTTACAATGAGTGGTGGGCTTAGAGGAGGGAAGGAATGAAGGGAAACTTGAGAAGGTCCAAGGGAGTGAATGAGGTCGTGTGGGAAATGAGGATTGATGATTTTTAAGGAAAACCCGTTTACAATTATTAGCGTGGGAAGAGAAGATGATGATGAAAGAATGATATAGGAGTGTTAACAATAATGGTGAATGCGTGTGTGGGTAGAAATGTGGGGGGAATTTGAGAAGATGAAGTGGATGAGTTGGGACTAGGTGAAAGTGAGGAGAGGATGTGGGTGATGAGGATGAATGAAGTGAGGATGAAGAACCAAGACATGAAAAGAATGGGAAGAAACGGTATGAAGGATGATGGATCAAGAAGGGGAAAATGGGGGAAAGAACGTGATTGTAGGTGGAAGAGATTAGATGTATGTTGTAAGAGGATATGTGGAGAAAGGATAATAGTAGGAGGAAAAAGTGGGTAGTAGGAGATACCAGGTGGAAGAAGCGATCAACAAATTGAATGAAGAATTAGGTCGGGAGAAGTTCACAATGACAAGTTAAGTGTAGGGAGGACCGACATAAGATTGTCATGTTATGGAAATGGTTAAGTAAGATTGCCATGTGAGTGAAATCGGAGATGACAAGTGGTCAAGTGAGAAGTAGTGTTTGCGAGAATCAAAAATGAGGTGAAAGGATGTGATAATGGGGAATGCCGAGAAAAATGAAGGGTGAAGGGTACGTAGTGATGGGGAAAGGCAAGGAGATAGATCATCCTTAAGAGGGACTCTTAAGTGAGATCGCCATGCCGGGTGAGTGGTTAAGTAAGATTTCCAAGAAGAGGAGGGTGATAGTGGTGGTAAAAATATGTGATGATGGGGAATGAAGAGGAAAGATGGATGGTGAGAATGTAGAGTGATGGGCGAGTGTAAGATGACATGTCATGCTTAAGAGAATCTCTTAAGTAATATTGTCATGTCTTTGGAGAGGTTTCACAGATCACCCAACCGATAGGGATGATATGCAAAGAGAAAGACAAGATGATATTGGGGATAGGGGTGGAATGGTAGGTTGAAGAAGATGATCATGATGAGAGGTGGGAGAAATAAGATGGGGGAAATATGATGGGATGGGGGAAGGCCATAGGGTAGATCAACCTTAAGTGGAAGTCTTAAGTAAGATTGCCATGTGGCTAGAATGGTTAAGTAAGATCACCAAGCTGAGAAGAAGAAGGATGATGTTAGAGTTGGTGGGAATAGGGTATGACAAAATGGATTGAAGGGGAACCCTCAAGTGAATTTTCCATACTACGAGAGTGTGTAAGTAGGGATGACCAGGCATAAGATGGATTTGGGAAGGATGAGAAAAGGGTGAGTGAGGTATGTCTCGAGTGGTATATGATATGAGATGAGGTGATAATAAGAACAAAAGAAACAAAGGAGTGTAACATGAATGGATGAAGGAATATATGTAGTGGAGGGCAGAGAGTGTGAGGAGAATCCTTAATTGGGATGCCCTCATGGTGAGATTAATGATGCGAGGATGAGAAGCAGAAAGAGGTGGAATGGGAAGATGTGTTTGGTTGTGATTATTATTTGATGAGAGGGGAGGTGGTGAAGAAGCTTCTACAACGGGGAAGATCTTAGGGAGAGGGTAAACCTCCACTGAGGATTCCATATAGAAGGGGTTATTAAGTAAGATTGTCAAGCAGGAAGCAAAAGGGTGAAAGGAAAGAATACAAATGGGTGAGAGGGGACAGAATGGTGAGAAGGGTAATATGGGGATAAGTGGCGGAGGAGTAAAAATGAGGAGCGAGGATGAATGGATCAAATACATGGTGAGCATGGTGGGGAGAAGGAGCTGCTGGATAGTGAATGCTACTTGAGAAATATCATCAAGTAGGATTCGTAAACTGTAATGATGATCAAGTAGGATTCCCAAACTAGGGAATGTATTAGTATGGGTGAATGGATGGGGTGCAAAATAAGATGTTGATCATGTAGGAAGATACTCACATGATGAAAAGCATCTTAATTTTAATATAGCACATAACAGATGCATCGTGATATAAAAGATCGGATGAATAGACTGTAATATGTGTGATAGCATAGATAGGGCCCATCAAAAAGGTTTGATGCCCCAGTACGATATGCAAATGGAAGAGAGCATAGACAGAGGCCATCAAGAAAGTATGATGCCCCAGTATGACATGCAATCAGATAACATAAGAATATTAGAGAGAACACCAAGATACATAAAATCAAGATGCCCCCTGTAATATATCAAGATACAAGAAAGTAATTAATAATTTATAACTAATAATGCAACACAAGAACCAATAAACATATCCCTAACGTGTTCCACAATGAGGATTGATCAGATGTGCCCCCAAGCAGGGGCACGAGGACATAGTAAAATATTGGGTCATTATCCTCAAACAAGGAAACAATGAGAGCCAGATTTTCCCCAAGCGAGGATTCACGCGAGGAGAAGTGGTTTGAATTTGGTAGTCATAAGGTGATTGGATCATTCGTTGGGGATAATAGTTCAAAGGTTAAATTGTGTCGGTTATTTTAGAGTTTTTTTTAATTTTTAATTTTTATTTTTTTATTATATATCTAATGTTTTTTAGATTTTTGATGATTTTCAAACGTTTTAGATTTTTGACGATTCTTGTTAATGGTTTTGGATTTTTGACAATTCGTGTAATGTTTTTGGATTTTTGACGAGTTCTTTTTTTTTTTTTGTTGGATTTTGCATGATTGTTTCTAATGTTTTTGGGCTTTTGACAATTTTCAAATGTTTTTGGATTTTTGACGATGTTCAAATGTTTTTGGATTTTTGGATTTTTGACGATTTTCAAATTTTTTTTGGGTTTATGGATTTTTACATCGTTATTAGATTTTTGATGATTTTCAAATGTTTTGGATTTTTACATTGTTTTTGGCAATTTATGTACCAGAGTGGAGACTTATTTTTGAGAGGCGATGTACCATGTTCCGTGTTGTAACTTATGCTCAGAATAACACAAATTCTCTTTCCATTGGTAGGATATGGTGGTGATGATATGATGAAAAGAATTCCAGCTCCATTCTTGACTCCACACAACTAGTAAGATGTGTGGGCTCATCACCGAGAATCAAGAAGGACGCAGGACATAGATAATGAATATAGAGACAAATGCTAACAACAATCCCTTTGGGAAATTGTGACTCCATGCTTCATAACGGTACTAAACTAGTTTCAAAAATGGATTTCACTTTATGAGTCACATGCTAGACTTAGACAGTTATGTGGCCTACTGATTGATAAGATATGAAGTTAAGGGATAGTTCTCTCTTCACTTAGGCATCTAAATTACGTGTTTGGGGATTCTATAATTTGTAAGCACTGTAAGATTTTGTATTTTTGAAACGACTCCTATGCCTTGCCCCATGCTACTAGTGAGAAGCAAGGGCTCATCACCGAAGGAAAAAAAAAGGCGAGTGAATTCCCTTTTAGTCTTTTTTTTTTGTTGAATATTTTGCAATGTTTTTATGCTTTTATGAGAATGAACCTCTACACTTTTCCCCATGCCACTTGTAGAGAGGCAAGGGTTTATCACCGAAGACAAGACGTAGACAAGTAAGGCACCTTCCTCCATATATTCTCGCCTCTCACACTACCAAGTAGAAGTGTGGGCTCAACACCAAAGACTATGAAGGACCGAAAGATGTGACAATGAATTATTCATAAGTTATTGAATTGATAGATTTTTGCACAATAGTGCTTTGTATTTGGGAAGAAAGCGTCTACCCCCAATCTCAGCCCCACATGACTAGTAGGACGAACGGTTCAACACCGAAGACTGAGATGGACGACTAAACAAACTAGGTAACAAAGTTTAGAGCTTTGTTATGAAAGAGAGAATGTATTTGAAGGGAATATATTACCATCAGTAAGCGTCTAGGTATGACCATAGAGGAAAGTAACTAAAAATGGAAGAAGTATGATGCTCACAAACTTAATAGGATTTATACTAGCACTTGTCTCATGATGATAAATATGAAGATGTGATTTTGATAAAGAAAATATCTGCCAATGGAAATGAATAAATTTAAATTATTCAAAGATAAGCAAGACAAAAGGAACAATGTACACGTTGTATCCCGGAATAGTGAACATCTCAAGGATAAAATTTCTTTAAATGAACTGCATTCATTGGTTCATCAAGATCTTGACCATCTCGGTGGCCAATTTATAGGCTCCGTGAGCCAAATTTAGTCTGTGATTACATAGGGTCCTAACCAATTAGGCTCAAATTTTCCTTGTTTTTCTCGTTCTTTAGTGGTATTCTTTTGATTTTTATTTTAAAAAATGTCACCAATTTCAAATTCTCTGGGTCTTACCTTTTTATGATAATTGCGTTGCGATCTTTTTGATAGACTTGAAGATGATTGAGAGCATTAAGTCATTTTTCATCAAGAATCTCAAGCTCTTGAAGTCGTGAAATACCAATATTCATCCTCATTAATTACATCTTTAATGGAGATCCTCAAGGATGGGAGTTCTATCTCAATAGGTAAAATGGCTTCACAACCATAAACAAGGGAAAATGGGGTGGCTCCGAGGCGTGTGGTAAGATGTATGGTAAGCCCAAAGAGCAGGTAAATTAAATTGAGTATGCCAATTACGTACATGGGTGTTGAAAATCTTTTCCATGATGGATTTTAAGGTCTTATTGGTTACTTCACTTGATCAAGTTGCCCTAAGGGTAGTATGGAGTGGACCATTTAATTTTGATGTGAAAATGTTTTGCTAGGTCTTTTACATCCTGGTTTTTAAATGATTTTCCATTATATGCAACCAGAGCGGATGGAATACCAAATCAGAAAATGAGATTATTAAAAGTCAATTTCGATATTTGGCTACCCAGTAGAGCTAGAGATGTGAGAACGGGTAGAAAACACAGTTCAAGTCCCACCGTGCGTGCTGAATGTAAGCTAGGAAAATACACTACTAACAAGGAAGTAAAATACCAATATTCATACCTCCACATTCGCGTTCCATGCAAAACCTTAGAATGGGCTAGAAAACTTGGATTGAGCCCCCGATTGTGTGATATGTAGGTGCTTTTCTTTAAGACAGAGCAAGGCCTTCCTACAACAACGATCCTCTTACTTTGGACCAGATGGGAAAAAGGATTTTGAGGCTATTTGGGCATTAGGACGAGGAAAATGATGTTCTTTGCTCAAAGGATGCAAGAACTTAGATATGGCATTCAAGCTTATTCTCTGTGTGTTTAGAGGGGAGGGTAAGGTTGTATTTATAGCCTGAGGAGTGATTAGCTTAGATTAATTTAAGTAATCATGGTTTGAAAATGTGGGCAAGATTAAGTGGGTGGTTTGAAAATGTGGGCAAGATTAGGTGAGTGGTTTGAAAATGTGGGCAAGATTAGGTGAGTGGGGGCCAAGAAGAATGGGTGAGGATTTGAATTATATTTTTAATTCATAAGTGGAGGATTTTAGGTGAGTGGGGACCACGAAGGGTGGGTGAGGATTTGAATTTGAATTTTAATTCAATATTAGAAAAACATGGAGAATATTGACATGTGGTGAGGATTGGATTATTTTTGGATTTTGAAATGGATAATTAATCAAATTATATTTGATTAATTCAAAGTGTATTTTTGTGGGAAATGAGGAAGGGGAATTAATCTATTTAGGATAGATTTGAAATTGTGGTGTCTACAGATAGCTTTTCCTCTATTATTGATTACTGTGAAGATCGCCTTGGTTAACAGTTTTCGATGAGTTACTTAGGTCTCGCTTTCATTACTTTCTTGAGATCGAGATTTCACAATCTGACTTGGGAATTTTGATTTCGCAACCTAAGTATGCTCTTGACTTGCTTGCTTGTTTTGAGATGTCTGATTGAAAGTATTCTCCTACTCCTTTTCTTTCCGGGGTTAATTTAGTTTCAGATTGCTTTACTCCCTTAGTTGATGGTACCCTTTATCAATAGTTGGTGGGGAAATTGATTTACTTGACTCACACTCGACCGGATTTATCTTATGTTCTGGGATCATGTCTAGATTCATGCAAGAGCCACATGAGCTGCATTGGAAAGTAGCTAAGCATATCCTTCATTATGTTTGTGGAACCTATACTAATGGCATTCACTATCATGGAGGGGTGGATATTGACTTGATTGGGTTCATAGATTCATATTGGGTGGTGAATTAGATCATCAGAAATCTACCTCTGGATATGGTTTCTCTCTTGGTTTGGGTCCTATTAGTTGGTCTAGCAAGAAGCAGAATGGAATTGTGATATCATCTACAAAGGTAGAATACATAGGAGTAGTTAACGCTTCCACAAAATTTATTTGGCTACAGTGGTATTCTCGACATATTTTGGAATCCACCTTTGGCGGCCTACCATTATCTACTGTGATAACATGAGCACTATCTCAATTTGTAGAAATACGATTCAAAGATCGGCGGATCAAGCACATTGAGATCCATATGCACTTCATACAAGAGCTTATTCATGATGGTATCATCGAAATTCGAGTACATTCTTGACATGAGATGATCGTGATTGTAGATAAATTCACAAAGCCCTTTACTAAAGTGAAGTTTCTTCAATTGTGTTCTCTTCTAGGGGTGAGGTCTTATCCAAATGCTCATCTTATTTGGTCTATATATTCCTTCTATTCTTATTCTTCTTCTAGGAATATGTTGTTTATATATGGGCACCTTATCGGGCATTTAGTTGTTGGGCCCCATTGTCACATCTTTATTAGTTATTTAGGAGTGTCTTCTCTTCTGCGTGACTCATCATATTGCCGTTACCCCGCCGATGAAGGGGGTGTTGGTTTGTAGGATCTTATGTGTCCTCCACTCACATATGGATGGTCATATCACATGGGTTAGGTTTAGGGTTTGCTTGTGAGTCATGCACTAGGGTTACTCTGCACCCTATATGTACCCTTTCATTTTTATTTATGAGTATGCCAAGACACTCCACCGTCTTTCTTTACATGTGCAATCTTTGTTACATATGCAAGTTATTCCATTGATTGGTCGATTCTTCCTCGCGATTACGTTGTAGCCATTATGATTCCACTAGAGTGAAACTTCATTGTGGTGCACAATTTCCGATACGATTCACAACTCTTTCAAGAATCTTTGAGTGGGTTGGGAAAATTCATAACAAGACCATATGGTCTTGATTTCAGCTAGGAATATATTGTTCAATTTAATGTTGTCCAATCTCCCTTGCCCTCATGGCTAATGGTATCAATTATCTGGAAATGTTTGACCTATTCCGAAGGGCCATGTGGTTTTTAATATTTTATTCACTTCACCATTGACACAAAGCTCTTGGAGTTTTCAATCATGATTATACTAGGTAACCACCCTAGATGGATATGTGTGTTGTTTGTTATGCTTGTAACTCATGGTCAGGTCTTATAGATATTGGGGTATCGATGGTGTATTACCTACCGTGTATCGAATCCCTTGATTTTGAACTCGAATATCTTATATTATCGACTTGTTTACTAAATGTCCCATTTTGTGATTTCATTTAATGCAATCAGCCAAATATATATGGTATTGTAAGAAATTTGTAAAAAATATTAATGCCATCTGGGATTACCCTTCCTTTATATTGTTTAGAAAACTTGACGACTATGATGAGTTTTTTTGGTAGATTAATGGTTGTTTGTGAATTTTTATTGCATTTGAAGAGTGGCTTTGATTATGTTAACCTGTATTACCTTTAAAAGACTTTTTAAGGAAGAGGTGGTAAACTTCTTGTTTAGACTGTAACTATGGATTGTTTCTTTTGGGGTTACGAATCCCATTATGCCATGAAACCTGGAAGGAGGTTTAAGTGGTAATCTCGTGTTCAATGGACTTGAAAATACGAGGTTTTCGTTGCACCGTACTTTATTTATAAAGTAACTTGGTGGTGGAGTAATGCCCATCTTGGGTTTTTTCAGCTATCCTTCTTCTCTTATCATTACCTTGTGGATCATCTTTTCGATGAGAGAAATTAGTTCATGGGTTGAACTTTAATTTTCAACACCTTGATCACATGATGGTTTAACCTCCTTACACTCGTTTGGTTGATCTAGCTTTTAGGCCAATGAAACCTTCGGCCCTTAGGACTGATGCGATTTACCTTCTGTTTCACATCTATGATTGTATCTAGTATGTTTTGGGATTCTCAAATATTTTTAGTGATGGATGGATCGAGTATAAAATTTTGATCACGTAACCTATAGGATTACATGATCGAATTACCAATACTCTTGACTTTTGTTCTTAACTAGAATATTTGGCTTCCTCCTTGTTGGCTGGTATAAACCTCTATCTCATGTGAAGAATTTTGATTAGTGGTTTGTTCTTTGATCCATTATTTAAATAGAACATTCCTTTCATGATATTGTTAAATGTTAGCTTATTGTTGTAATGGTTAGTCTTAACATACTCAGTTCTCGCGAACCGACTCGAGTAAATACTTGTGCAGGATGGCTTCGCATGTTCATAAAGGAAAGATTGGTAAATGATTCATCGGGTTGATTTATGAATTTCCTTATACGAATGTCAATGTTTTTGTAATTCTTGCAATGGTGCTTGTAATGGAGTTTGGAAGGCCTCTTGCCTTGGATTTTTGGTATTTGTGAAATAAAGTTGTCTTGTCCTTTTGTAGCAAAACTTGTAATTATCATTGTGAGAAATAAAACTTGATCATCACCGTGTTATGTGTATTTTCTTTATGTTATTATTTCAGTCATGAAATTGTTGTAATGTGGCTTGACCAATTTTGTTTTCTTCTTGTTTCCAACCAAAGCTCAATCGAATATTTGGACACCTTTGGTTTGTGTGCCATGTTGAATAGAAATGTTATAACCGTGTTTAGTTCTCTCATTAAGTAATGATAATTTATTCTTTCGAGTCATAAAACTTTATGGCATAATAACCCTCCATGGTATTGTCATCAATGCTATTCTATATATATTTTTAGTGGGTTGGAATCCTTTTTCTAAAGTTAATCAAAAATAAAATAAAAAGAATACATAGATGTATAAATAAATAAAATAATAATGAAGTTGTGCTTTGTTGCTAGAATTAAGAGTCTTTAATAGGAGAGAAAGTAGTTTTCTACCAGTATAAAAGAATCCACTCTCACTAACCATAAGCTAGGGATTAAACTTTATCCTCTTTTTTGTGAAACGTTTATTAGTTCTAAAAGTAATTTCACAGCTTGGATTTTGGGGATTTAGTCATATCTTAGTCAAAAGTAGGGGAGTTTGAATAAGAATACATTAAGTCTCATTAAAAGACTCAAGTTAATAACTAAGGAGATCATGATGATGAAATAAATTGACCTTCTCTCACTCTAACCTTTACCATAGTAAATTGTACTCTTCTCTTAAGCGTGGTTAATTGTTGATCCTTGCACAACGAGGTTGTAGTTTAAAACTTTAATGGTGCTCCACTTCAATTAGAGCTTACACTCGTCGCCTCATGTAATGGAGGTCTGGATCAAGATTTTATAGCTTGAGTATGATTAAGAAACCTTGTGAGAAATGAAAGGTTTCTCTTTTGAGAAAACAAATTTAGCCAATTTTTCCAGTCTTTAGATGACCCTTTTCTCAAAAATTGTCCCGAAGCTAATTTAGGCAATAGTATAAAAGGAATAAGTTCACCCTTGTAAGGGTAAATTCTCCATCAAACTCCGAGTCCTCTAGATAGTAAAGCCGTGGATTAGTAAGATGTTTTAGGTCATACATAACCTTAAAGGATCTTGCACCGTGAGGTGTCCTAAATCAGTAACTAGGTATTATGGATTGGTATTTTTGTGGTGCCTTGTTGAAGAGAAAAGTGAACTGTTCTTGATGGGTGTTGCGTGTTTCCTTTTTGTTTTTATGGTCTTCGTTGTGTCAATTGGTTCGAGGAGCTTGTTGTAGCCATTGTGACCACCTGTTGTATTGTTCTATTTTTTTTCGAACAAGTCAAAAAAATAAAGCTCTATTTTGCTATGTTGTTTTGTGTGTCCAAATTGGGTGGGTGTTACACTTGGTATCGAGTAGAGGTTCATGCTCTCGAACCTCTGGGCCATATTGGAGTTATTATGCATTTGCATGATGGTGATGGTGGTGCATGACAGTGGTTGATATTTGAAGAGTAATATGATATAAGTGTGATGTGAACTATGTCGTAATTTTGATAATGTGATCGTACATGTGTATATCACTTAGTGCATAACTGGTGCCATGTTTATGTGTGGAGATGAGAGTCTTCCTTCTCCCTTTCCAAAATTAAATGAGAATTTTAGTGTGAAAAACTGTCTTGTTGTGTGTGTGGAAGATATGTGATTGTTGATTTCAGAGTGTTGGATCCTTTTGACGTTGTGATGTGTAGGTGTGTTGATATGTTATATGACCGGGTCAGTTTGTAGTGAAATGGAATTCTTAATGATGTCATTATCATTTGTGTATAAATGTGTTTATTCCCATGTTATATGGTTCACTGACTCGTATGTTGTAATTTTTCTCATCATAATTATAATTCATGTGATATGTAATTATTCATGTCATGATTTAGGGACATATGGTGGGTATATGATCCCTATCATACAGTGAGTGCACTTTGGGTGCAGCATGTGGTGATGTGGTGTGTGGTAAGCCATGAATGTAATGCATGTGATATACACTATATTTGTGCCATGTGTAAGATGCTATGGTTAATATGTATGAACCACCATTGTGTTAGTGATGTAGTTACATGTTATGTTGTGAACCTTACGCTAACCAACCATAAGGGAAATCGGTAAAATTATATGTTTGGAGTGAGGGGATGTGTACCATGGGCTATTAACTCAAGATGACCTTAGGCTCAATTGATGATGACCTGTTATCCTTACTCCCTTTCTCCTCGTGGTGGTTGTATGGATGTAACCTAAGTGTAGTTATGGACCGTATTTAGCCTTTTCAAGTGGTGGTGGGATGATTCGAGATAGAGATGATGACAGCTTATACTAGTGAAATGTTATTTTTGTTACGAGCTGAAGCTTGATGTTTTGAGTGCCGAAACTCATTGAGTACCCCCTTGGTGGCCAGATAAGCCCAGATGGTCATCGTAATGTGCTATTATTATATGTGTATTTTATTTATAAATTGAACTTTTTTGCAAGGACCAACAGTTTTCTTGTCTACCATATTTTAATTTTTGGGAATTTCCTTGGTTTGAGGTACTAACATGCGTATTTTTGACTAACTATGGATATTTGGCCATTTTTTTCTTGGATTTGGATCTCCTTTTAAATTTTATAATTTTACCTCCTTGCCTAAGGTTTGTACTTTGCAACTTTGAATTTGGATCAGATTACTATGTTGGTTCTATTGTCATGATGTGTGGAATAGGGTCATGGGATGCACCATGGAATGGTTGGACCTATGGAACCACTTCATTATATGGGGGTATGCCATAAGTATTTACAGATATAACTAGCGGGTTATTGAACCACGAGCTATTATGTCACTTGGGTTAGGGGTGTTTGGACTCTATGCACCTAGGGACATAGGAAACCGACCTCTTTGAGGGAGGCATAAGAGACATGAGGAGGAATAAGACACTTGAGGGATGCATAAGAGATTGTGGGATGCATAAGAGAGACCTGGAGGGAGGCATAAGAGATTTTTCGTGTGTGTGTGATTGATGCTTTGGAAGAAATGCAGAGATGTTATGATGTTTTGGTTGTGGTGTTATGATGTATGTATTCCTCTTGTTGGTTGGATATGTTTTATGATGTTGTGAATATGGCGTTGATGCCCTTGTGTACACTATGTACCTATAGCTTTTGTTCTGAGTTATGTGAAATATTCATCTGTGGAATTGAGGAAATGTCTGGTTGTCATAGTACACTTTGTTCAAGTATTCTATACATCAGTCTTAGATGTGTGACAAGTACTATGTTATGTGGACCGTGCATGTTCCCTTCCGTAAATTGACTAATCTCTTGTGGTGTGGTACATGTCATGAAGTATGTACTTGTATGTTTGTGAATCTGTAGTGTTTTGTATGACCCTAGTAGGGTGTTGTGATAGCAGTTCATGTTGGGCACCCACAATAAGGAATAAACTAAAACTCTACAACAATGAAATTTTAAAGAACATAAATTAGGAATAATGTTAATGGAAAGAGACTAATGAAATAATGAATAAGAGGGAACTACCAATCCTCACATAACTTTGAAAGTTAAAATTATGCCAAAATGTTTCTAAGGCTACCCCTAGTCGTGCTTTAACAACTCAAATACTAACCGTAGGGTTTACCTTTCATCTCTTTCTATTCTTCGCTTTGTATCACGCTTCCTTCCTTCAGTGTTATTTCGCATCGAGGATGATGCTTTCTTAAGGGGAGGAGAATGTAATGCCCCATTTTTCATTACTCCTGTTCTTTCTTTGAGACCGTGTTCCTAAGCTTTGAACATCATCGTGCTTCACTTGATCATTGTTGGCTTCACCGTTGTCATAGATAATGATCAACATTCTCCTCTTTGTCATTCCCGATTGTGTCTTTGTCAGCTTCTTTCTATTACGGACCCCTATGCAATGACCATTACAATTTTCCTATTAAATGAAAATTATGTTCTTGATTTGTCAAGCTTTATTGTTGGTCCTTATTAATATGATTTATAATATATTAAAAAAATAATGATAATAATAAAATTATAATTTAATTTATCGATTGACAATTATTTGTGTAGTGTCAATTTTTTTATCAATATTATTATTTATTACCTTCAAGCTATTTTATTATTGATCGCTCTTGTGCTCGAGCTCTTGATTACTTGAGTTTTGTATTGACGCCATCACTTTAGGTTCTAAAGGATTTTTCGAATCCCTTTTAGGTGTCAGGATGTTTTAAAACATAATAAAAATAAATAATAATTGAATGGGTACCAATTATATTTTTATAGATATATGGATCTAAATAAAATTTTTTTATTGAATTTATTAAGCCTTTTCAGGCCTCTACGCATGCCTTATCAAGTAGTTAATGGCAATTTTACTCCTCTCAACCACCGACCTGCAAATATTTATGGTCATTATTGCATCTTACTTGGCATGTGGGAGATTGGGGGTGGGTGGAATTCTGTCATTCCTTCATTGTGGTGCCATTTAATTCTGCTCTACCTCGTAGTTGAGGGCCTATTTGCGCAAAATATAAATAGTGTTGGTTTTGTTGCGTGGCACATTTTAGGGAAAGAAACTCGAGTTTTCTTGTTGCCTGTGGGATTGATTTGTTAGAAAACCTTTTGAAGAGATGGAATGCCTTATGGGGAGAACTGTGCTTTTGGAGAAGGATTACAGGTATGTTAAGTCTAAACTCTACAATATTTTGCTGCCCTTTTATAATATCATGAAACGAATGGTCTTCTTCCCGCAATGGCATCTAGAATTGGTTGTTTTGTGGGTTGTATATTCATTTCCTTGAGCATATTGGTTTCCCCCTTGTATCTCCTTTTTGAATCGCTAGTTTTGCATGGATTAAACCTTTCTCTTCCTTGTTGTTCCATTATGAACTGATGAGTAGTAATTTGATTTAAATTTCTTTGTTATTTATGCGATATCTGGTAAGGAGTTTAATAAATGAAATATGGGTGCTTGTGTAATTGATTATTTTTGTGGTCTGTATGGAATATTGGTAAACACTGTAACTTGTGATTTTTTGAGGGTATTCCATGGCTCATATTATATGTAAAACCCAGTAAATTTGGGCTTCTATATCATGGGGAAACTTATAGATTGAAATGAGTTTCGTTAGAATGTTGGGTATTATGTCATTTTGTTACACCATTTATTGGTATGCGTTTTGGGTCTTGTGAAAGAGGGATGACATTCCTAGCCTTTTCCCTTTGTTATGGTTAAACTAAGTTTTGTTTACTCGACCTTCTGAGGTCGACATGAAGTATCTGGATCTATATTTATCTCAAAAATTTTTACGGTTTTATGTTATTTTGATTATTTCATTCCAAGTTGAGTTTCAAGTTGCTTTGAGTTGGAAACCAAAACCATGTATGTGTATTTTCTATTAATGTAAGGCTAACATATTTGTTACTGTTAATGAGATATGGAATGGATGTAAGGATCTCGAATGGGTGCTTGCTATAGGAATTTGTGTACTCCCCAAGTTGTTGGAAACTCAGAGAAATCCTGTAAAATGATTTTGGAATCAGTTTACCTTTGGGCTTAAAGCATTGATGATATTTCTATGACTGTTTTTATCTGATTGAATGTATGCCTAAAGATATTATTAGTTATTCATTTGACATCTTCTCGTTTGGCTAAATGAACAAATATTGATTCAAATCCTTGTTTTCTTTAAAAAGGGGGAAAAATTCATTAGTTTTAATGAATAGAATCCTTACCACTATTTTTCCTTGTGGCTTGGAAGCCAGTTGTTATGATCTTGGCCAATACGGAAGTTTTGAGATGAACCCATGGCTTTGTTTGTGATAACTCGTTCCATGATGGGTGATAACTGGTTACTGCATTAGTTAACTAGATGTGACCACCCAGATTATTTTTTTCTCCTGTGATATTGGATTCTACCTGTGCTACTATGTAATCCTTGAGTGGGTTGGGAAAATTCATAACAAGACCATATGGTCTTGATTTTAGCTAGGAATATATTTCTCAATTTAATGTTGTCCAATCTCCCTTGCCCTCGTGGCTAAGGGTATCAATTATCTAGAAATGTTTTACCTATTTTGAAGGGCTGTGTGATTTTGTTAACATTTTATTCACTTCACCATTGACACAAATCTCTTGGATTTTTCAATCATGATTATACTGGGTAACCACCCCAGATGGATGTGTGTGTCATTTTTTATGGTTGCAACTTGTGGTAAGGTATTATAGAGATTAGGGTATCGATGGTGTATTACCTACCATGTATCAATCCCTTTATTTCGAACTCAAATATCTTATATTATAAGACTTGTTTACTAAATGTCCCATTTTGTGACTTCGTTTAATGCAATCAATTTTCAAATATATATGATATTGTTAGAAATTTGTAAAAATATTAATGACATTTGGGTTACTTGTTCCTTTATATTGTTTGGAAAATTTGATGACTTTGATGAATTTTTGGTAGATTAATGGATGTTTGTGACTTTTTAATGCATCTGAAGAGTGGCTTTGATTATGTTAACTTGTATTACCTTTAAAAATCTTATCAGAAGAGGTGGTAAACTTCTTGTTTAGACTATAACTATGGATTGTTTCTTTTGGGGTTACGAATCCCATTATGATATGAAACCCGGAAGAATATTTAAATGGTAATCTCATCTTCAATGGACTTGAAAATAGGAGGTCTTTCACCGCTCCGTAATTTTTTATCAAGTAACTTGGTGGTCATGTAATTCCCATCTTGGGTTTTTTCAGCTATCCTTCTTCTCTTATCATTACCTTGTGTATCCTCTTTTCGATGAGAAAATCAGTTCATGGGTTGAACTTTAGTTTTCAACACCTTGACCACATTATGGTTTAACCTCCTTACACTCGCTTTAGATGATCTAGCTTTTATGCCAATGAAACCTCCCTCCTGGAAGGATTGATTTACCTTTTGTTTCTCATCTATGATTCTATCTACTATGTTTTGGTCTTATCAAATATTTTTATTGATGGATGGACCGAGTATTAAATTTTAATCATGTTGTTGGTGCAAAATTTGATTGTGCCCTAAGTGGTTTGAAGAAATTTTCGCTTTTCCTAAAAATATTTAATATGCGTGCTCTATTTTTATTTCCTCCATTTAGTGCGTGAAATGTTCAATCTTCACTTGATGCATTTGATTATCATTATCCACACCAATAATAAGCACATTTATCCTTGTATTATTTACAAATTCCTTTTCCTTGAAGATAAATCTACATTCTAGGTGAAAATGAAAAAGTTCTCCATATTTTACTTTTGACAGTATCACTTCCCCATCAAATTCTATCACAACATCGGTGAATACGTGGTTGATTTTGATTGTTGAGGGATCAGTGGATAAATATCATAAACTTGTCACTTTTGGAAAAGTATTGATTTGGTCCTGTGGCCCCGCTCGAGCTCTGATTGGCTAAGCAAAATTTAAGCGGCGGAGAAAATTTCTTATTTTTTCCCCGAAGATGTACACGTGTAAACAAGTTAAGCGAAGCATGGAATGGCGGACCTTTTTTATGCTTAAGGATTTATGGAAAAGGAGTAAAAATTAAAAGAAACTCCTAAGACCTATGAGAGGACACGTAGCAGCTCCTAAGTCAAAGATGGAGTGGCGGATTGTTGGGTTCCATTGAAGTTTTTTGACTTTATTTTGTAAAAGGGATTAAGTTGCAAAAGTGAACCGAAACTCGATGTGAATCGGCGTGGACACGTGGCGCTTGAAAATTCAAAGGAAGATGGGATGCGGATCGATGGAAAAATTTGAATTTTTTTCCTTGTTTTGGAAAATAGGGATTTAAGTAATAATGTGAACTACGCCTTTTCTCCAATCGAGAGAAAGACACGTAGCTTTGAAAAGTCAAAGTAGGAAGCAGAATGCAGGGTTACTTTGAAGTTTTTAAACTTCAAAAGTATTAAAGTAATAATGTGAACTGCAGCTCTGCTCCAATTAGAGAAAGACAAGTGACATTGAAAATTCAGTGGGAAGGTGGGTTGCCGAAGAACTTTGAAGTTTTTAAACCTTTTTTGTGAAAAAAGGAATGAAGTTATAAAGAGAACCACAACTCCATTGCGAATCAGAGAGGAACACGTGGCAACTTTGACAAGTCAAAGTGGGAAGGTGGATCATCGAGGAAGTTTGAGAATTTAAGCCCTTTTTGGTGAAAAAGGGAATAAAGTTATAAAGTTAAGCGCGGCCCCACCAAAAAGTAGTTAAGGCATGCGTTGAAAAGTCAAAGCGGGAAGGTGGGCCATCGAAGCATTTTGAATATTTTTTCCTTTTTGTAAAAATAGGTAAAATGGAATACTCGAGCTATGATTCCATTGGTACAAACATTGAGCCACATGTCACGCTCATTTTGAAAGGGCGTAAGGGAAAAGAAAATGTTAAAATTTAACATTTTTTCTAAAAATTATAAAATGTTAAAAATTGCTCCCATGCCTGTTTCCAATAAAATTTCTCCATATGGACATCTCAAATTTAAAGTTAGAGGGAAGAATAAATGGTAGCTATACATTACATCTATTTTTTTGCCATTGACATTCAAAGAACTCTAGAGATGCAATTTTTGCATCGTTCTTCATCAATTTTTATGATTTCTTGTCATATTTAATGGAAAAATACAATTGAATGGATTTAGAGATCAATTTGTGAATATGATGTAGAGATTTGAACATTTGAAGTAGCTTTTACTCGAGCACTTGTAAAAATGTGAATTATCAAATCAAGAAGTTGTAGAGTGAGATCAGGGCAGAGGAAAAGATGAAATGATGAAGGAAAATCATGTTACATGAGCCAAGGATGAAAAGCGTGCCTCCAACTAGAACAATGATGCAAATATTTGAAATGATTCACCTTTTTGAAGCACTGGAAACATTTGGGCATGTTTTTTAAACGTCCCTTTTAAGAAAATCATGATTGAACTTGTAACAAACAAGATGCTTTGGATATTATTTTCTTGGGTGGGAAGGCTTGGATATAAATTGAGTGCTATAAAGAGCATACTTGAGGCATGCAAATGGTCGGGGGTTGAAATTTATGTGAAAATTTGAGAAAGCCCATCTTTTAAGTGACCATCTGAGAAACCTTCTTAATTTCTTGTGCTTTTTGGATTTCTATCATGTCAAATTAGTTACAAGTGTACAACCATTGACAAGCTCTAAGATTGTTTTAATAACTTTCCCCTCATTGATGAATATAAGATATTTTGAGTTAATCTATGTTAATCTTGGCAAAAATTATGTCTCGCTTTCGAATATCTCGCAAATAGTTTTTCTTGTTCCTATTGCAATATTACATTGAAAACTTTGTGAATCACACAAGATCTTATCTCTTTGAATGTTCGATTTCATTTGCAATTTCATTTATTAGAAGAGCTTTAATCTAATAATGAAATAAACAATTTAAAATCACCTTACTCTCATTTGCTGGTAAACATTGTTTCTAAGCCTTTGAGGGTATCTTAGGCATGATAAAACAGAGGTTGATAATGTTTAATTTGGTCTTTTAGCTTGAGCCTTTGTGTTAAACTCCTAACGATTTTGTGAAAACGTGCAAATATGGGCCTTTATTGATGTACACCTTATGGTTGAAGGAACATTTGGACTATTCTCAAGTTTTCTCATTAATTTTTATAATTATTGTGAAGGCCCTCAAAGATCTGGCAAATCAAGTTTGTCATGCTTGAATCTCACACCAAAAATTATTTAAAAATAAATAAATCCCACCTGAAGTACACATGTTTTTCCTCAGATATCCACAAAATAACTAAATCCACTTGCTAAAATATAGAGAACAATCAGATTCCATAATTTCTTTAGTAACCTTAACATTGTTTTGAAAACATCCCCATTATTTAGAAGTGACGACTCGTGAGAGTTAAATTGTGGTGCATTGATCATATTTTCCCAAGTTCTTCTTTATAACATTTATGCAAATGAAGGATATCTTCATCTCCTTCATCAAAAAAGGTTACAAAAGGGGTCCTCTCACCTCAGTTACAAGGCACAACCTAAAGTAGTGAGGATAGATCAAATCCTTTCAAGGTGCTATCCAATTCTATAACACCGAGTGACAAAGAGCTAGATGTATCACCTCCCCACGGATACAAAACGACATATATTTTTATTTGTCTGCTCTCAAGTGTCTTGTGAAATATTTGATGTATCTTGGCTTCCAGTGGAGAATCAATTTGGGTACCAACACCTTTATGGTGCAAGCTGAAGGAGAATTTGAAGGTTATTTTAAATATAATTTATACGTCCTCCGTCAACAAAACCAAAATGGTGGCATTACTAGGATTCTTTGAAGTTCCTGAAGATTATAAAGACCACCCGTTAATACTCCTTGCATGTTATGTGTGCTAATACATTGTTGGAACGTCATCATTTATTCATATTTGTAAGGATTGTTCAAAGTTATAAGTTTTATGTGTAATATTTCTAGTTTCCAGCAATTATTGCACTAATTTTTTGTTGTAATTGATAAATTTGGGTAAAGGAAGGTCAAATCTGATAAGATTTGCAAGAATCATGTGCTGACAGACATTTGACAGATCAATTTTAGTGCATTTGCACAACTAGGGTGGAAATCCTTAGTGGCGACTCCGTATTGATTTTTTTTTTTTTTTATAAATGTCGCTTCTTAACCTCCTTCAATTGAAATTTATAACTAATATTTGCAAAGCTTAAAGGAAGAAGATCTTTCTTCATTAAGGACCCTACTACAAGGTTTTTACCAATATCCCTATGGAACCAAATAAGAAAGATGTATCTCGGAAAAGGCCTTGTTTTCCCAAATGTAATAGGTATCCTCGCCCATGCTCGTAATGTGAAAACTCATTTATTGTTAGATGAGTTGTTCAATTTACATCCCCATGCTACCTTTCCCAAGTATGTTCCATATGAAATCTCCTAAGTCTTTAGTCGATCAAGATTTCTGGTCCAATTGTTGAGTTTCTTAGGATTCATGAGCATAAGAAGAGGGCCTCTAAGTATTTTGGATTGAAAGAATAAAAGGCTTCCCAAGGCATAAATGTAAACAATGTTGAGACTCCTCCTACCATAGCAGAAGTAGAAAAACCCCAAGTCTTTGGAAGAAATAGGTGAACCACCCGAGGTTTACTTGGGAAGATCTTTGGTTGAGTCTCAATTAAATGTTGATCCATTTTTCACTACTCATATTATTAAGGACAGATTGTTACACAATTACATGTTTGATTTTGGAGCTTCCTGCAATGTTATGCCTCTTAAGGTCATGAATGAATTGAACATCAAAGTAACAACAACTTATGGCAACCGTCATCGCCACGGAATCTAGAGAGGTGTGAATTGTTAGATGTGTGAAAGGTTTGGTGCTAACATTTGCAGCTTACCCAGAAAGCACTTAAATCTTGATGTTGTTAGTGTTGATTTCCCGCTAAATGGGGCATGGTATTATCAAGAAAATGGGTTACAAGTGTTGGTGGAAACATTCAAATGAATATGTCTTATGCCACCATTCCAATTGAGGGAAGTATTGTGAAGTTGTATGGAGAAAACAAGATGTCGCATCTCATCAAGATCCCAACATTGCCTCCTATGAAGTGTTATACACAAGTGTTGATGCTTTGATAAGTTTTTTTGATTTGTTGATAGTAAAGACTACAAAATTGATCAATGCAAGTGTCCTAAACAGTTTGGCTTTCCTAGAAATTTTATATTTGATGCAACCTCGAAGGATGTTGGAAAACGTGCCCTAGGCACAAAGGATAAGAAGAAACAAATGTGGTTAGCTAACAACTTGGAGAGAAAAGAAAAACAAGTATATACCTAGTTGTTAAAAATGTATCAGAGTTTCCTGGCATGGTCATACCCAGATTTGAAGATACTTGAAGAATTTCCTTGATTAATTTCTCATAAATCAAGATGCATATCATTTGTATAGTGTATAGTCCTTTGGTTTCATTCTATTTTTTTGTTTTTGTTCGTTTTGGTCCTTGGTGACCTGGTTTTGCTGGTTTCTCGGTTCGTTTTTGGAAGTTGGTTATGGTTTTTCTACTCTACAAGCTAACTCTATTGCCCAATGGGTCTTTTTGGAACTTGGTCTACTTTTGTTCTTATGGCACTCACTGGGAGTGCCCATCCCCAAGTTGGAGCCAATGTTGGTGCTCGATTTGATCATGCCCTAATTGGTTTGAAGAAATTTTTAGTTTTCCCTAAAAATCTTCAATCTACATGCTTTGTTTTCTATTTCCTCGATTTGGTGCATGAAATGTTCAATATTCACTTGTATGCCTTTGATTATCATTCTCCATGGTCAAGAATCACATTTAGCCTTGTATTATTTGCAAATTCCTTGTCCTTGAAGAAAAATATGCATTCTGGGCGCAAATGGAAAAGTTCTACGTATTTTACGGTTTGACAAAAGGCGCCGCTTCTATCAAATTCTATTGTAGAATTGGAAGATACATGGTTTCTTTTGATAGGTTGAGGGAAATCGGATAAATGTTATAAACTTTTCACTTTTGGATATTTTGGCAAAATGATTGATTTGGTCCTGTGGCCCCGTTGAGCTCTGATTGGCTAAGAAAAAAATTAAGTGGCGGAAAATTTCTTATTTTTTCCTTACAAATGTACATGTGTGAACACGTTAAGAAGTTATGGAATGGAGGACCTTTTTATGCTTAAGGAATTATGGAAAAGGAGTAAAAATGAAAAGAAATTACTAAGTCTCGTGAGAGGACACTGACAACTCCTAAGTCAAAGATGGAGTGGCAGATTGTCGGGTTCCTTTGAATTTTTTGACTTTCTGTAATGCCCCGTTGGACATCGGATTCCATTCTGCTACCTGCCCTCCACTGCCACCTTGGTCTCCTCCCAACCACCCAACCTGCCAACTATTATGACTGTCACGTTTTATACGTTGCGTGAGGGAGATGGGAGTCGGTGGAGGCATTTTTCTTCACCAGGATCTCCTTTTGATTCTGTTTTTCAATGCGTATGGGCACAGTAATGGTTCGACATGATGGATATGATCACCCACGCCGACACAGACGTCGTCATTGTGGGGGCCGGGTCGGCGGGTCTGTCGTGCGCTTACGAGCTGAGCAAAAATCCCGATGTGAAGGTCGCCATCTTCGAACAATCCGTGAGCCCCGGCGGCGGCACTGGTTAGCAGGTCAGTTGTTTTCCGCCATGGTCGTCCGCAAGCCCGCGCACATCTTCCTGGACGAGATCGGGGTCCCCTACGACGAGGCCGACGACTATGTTGTGATCAAGCACGCCGCCTGTTCACGTCAACCATCATGAGCAAGGTCTTGGCCAAGCCCAATGCCAAGCTCTTCAACGCCGTGGCGGCGGAGGATTTGATTGTAAAGGAGAACAGAGTCTCTGGGGTTGTCACGAACTGGGCTCTGGTGTCGATGAACCATGACACGCAGTCGTGCAAGGATCCTAATGTAATGGAGTCCAGGGTGGTGGTGGCCAAGTACCTATCGGCCACGATGGCCCGTTTGGGGCCACGGGTGTGAAGAGGCTGAAGAGCGTCGGGATGATCGATAATAGCAGTCTTATGATGAAGTACCTAGATATGAATGTTGTTGAGGATGCATTTGTAAGGCTCACCAGGAGGTTGGCACGTATAATAATCGCAATGCATGGAAGATGCCATGCTTTTGCTCCAAAGTGGTAAAAGGGCTGCCTCTGCAGCCTTTAGACATGAAAGCATAAGCAGAAGTGAAGATTGCTTCTCTTCTGAAATCTGTACTTCTGAATCTGATGTTGTAACCCACTGTTTTCACCTTTTGTGGACGAGGCCTTTTTGAGCGCTCCAACAAGCAGGTTGTCCAACTTTGTTGTTATCTGTTCAGCATCGACTGCATCCTCAAATTCGGATTCTCCTTCAAGGTGACAGATCACACCCACGGGCACAGGAGATCTATGCAATGTTGGAGAAAATGTCTTGGGAGATGAAGGTAGCAGGATATTTTTCAGATCCAGAACATGTACTGAGTTTGTATCTTCAAAATCGATTATGTGACAGTGAGGGTGTTACCAGCAGACCTGATGAAATTTATTTACAAAGATTCTCTATTGAGATCTTACTTGTTGTACGATGTAACTCATGGAAGAGAACCTCATAGAGGCCGATCTGTTTCATATCAGAATATTCATGAAGCACTATTTGCTTTGCAATTTTATGAACTTCTTCAGTGAGTCACTAAGTTGGCAGGCATAAGGGTTCTGTTGGAATTATCACACCTTACAAGCTACAGCTGAAATGTTTGCACCGAGAGTTTGATGTTGTCCCCAATCTGATGAAGGAAAAGGTTTATATATATATCATTCGGTAGATGCCTTTCAGAGCCAGGAGCGTGAGGTAATCATTTTGTCTTGTGTCCGAGCTTCAAATCATGGGACTTGCCTTGTATTGGATGCCTGCGTTAAGTATGGTGTGAGGAGACTTATATATACAAGCACATATAATGTTGTGTATGCGGGAAAGGAGATTGTTAATGGCAATGAAGCATTGCGATATTTTCTCTGGAGGATCATGTTGACCCCTATGGGCATAGTAAAGCTTTGGCTGAACAGTTAGTCCTCAAAAGTAATGGTAGATCGTTGAAGTATGTTTACCAGCAGCATCAATGCAATTGTTTGGTGATTCAGTTGTCTTTCGTTGCGGTTGACAATAATATGAAAATAATTATTAGTAAAGTCAATAGCGAAATATTTTGAGACATATATGCAGCCCAAGTGACATTATGTACAACATATCTCCTCTATTACAAGCTGAAGTATGTTCATCTATTCTACCAACCTAAGATTGGATGTCGGGGGTGCCAGATTATATTCCATCTTGTGAGTGCGTGCATGGCCAACAAGTTGTCACCATTGAGCTCCCTCATGGCTCTTCTTTATATGGCACTGGAGAAGGTAGTGGTTCCCTCGAGCGAACAGGAAAGCGTGTCTTTACGTGGAACACTGATGCTTGGGGTTATGGTGATAGTACGACATCTCTATATCAGTCCCACCCATGGGTGTTGGCTGTTTTTCCAAATGGGGAAGCTTATGGGATTCTAGCTGACACTACGAGGTGGTGTGAGGTGGATTTGCGAAAGGACTCAACTGTTAAATTTTCTGCCCCATCAGTCTATCCAGTTATCACATTTGGCCCATTGACATTGCCAGCAGCAGTACTCACATCCTTGTCTCATGCTATTGTTTTTATGCTTTGGCCCGTCGGAGTCTCAGACGACTTTGTTGAAGCTGGAGAAAAAGGAAAGATATTTCTACACCTTTCTACTGTTATTTTATTTAAAATTATTGTGAAATCGAACCACTTTACCTTGCATTGATTTGTCAGTTGGATGTCATGATGGGAGATTTCCCTTTTCTGCTTGTTTCTCCTTGTTTTAGCTTTTATCGTTGACAGTATGTTGGTCGAAAGGATGCATGTGCTTTCTCCTCTGGGTGTTATGTTTCTCTTGCTCGAGTGATAGACCTTCGTCTGTCGGTTTATGTATTATTCTTCTCTGCGATTGAGTTGCAAGTTATTATGTTGATCAACTAGTATTTTTGATATTATGGAAGTAAGTTACGATAACTATGAAGCTCCTCCCTAGCACCCAAGTTGTCTTTTGATGTTTTTTGTTAGCCCCTTCGCAAGTCCCTTTGATAACCTTTTGGCATCGAGAAAGAAAGGTTGTAGGATTGTGTGAGCAATGCGTGGGCTAGCCAGCTTAGAGTTTTGGTATTAAAACTGGTAGAATGAAAAGGTTTGTGTGCAATGTGTTTTTCCATCTCGTGTGTTTAGACTCTTATACTATCTTTCATCTTGTTTCTAGGATTTTAAGGCCATCCTCAAGAAGTATCTTGACCATCCTTATCAACTTGAACCATAACTAGCTTTTCGGATCAGCTAAGCTCGAGGTTTCATTGTGCGAATCCAGTACCTCGTAGACACTAGAATAGTTTCGGTCTAATTCCCCTCTCAGAATTATTGCTGATGGCGCTCTTCTATCTTTCCTAACTTGCATTAATTTCTCCCTTGTAATGTTAACACTATTAATTAATATTGGTCGGTTTTTATGCACGTAATTACCGTAATAGTTTGTGATGGAAATTTCCTTAAATGTGATTAATCTTCGGAAAAAAAAACTCAGCTTTCATTTGATAATCTTATGGATTCATAGCGGAAGGTTTTGTTTGATAATGTCACTTAGAAATTATGTTTGTATCTATGTGTGACGGTTGACTGTGTTACCAAGGGTTGCCTTAGAATATGGTTGTTTTGGGAAATAGGTAATTTATTTTAAATTAACCAAACATTAGTATTGTAGTGGAGGTTTGCAAATCTTTAGTGTTATAAAAATTTGTTGATGACATTATTGTATACTCTTGTTGGACGGAACCCCCTTCTTCTCTCACGTGTTTGCTACTAGCCTGTAAGACTTTGACCCTTCTTGGATGATTGGAAAATATTTGTAGTTAATGGTCAAAACTAATATACTTTGCTTTCGCCTCGAAACTTATGTTGTGTGTATACTTTATTTGATTTCCGGTTTGAAACTCGATTATACATGGCTTTTTGTGTAAATTTTTGAAGCCCATGGTTCCCCTTTTCTTGGGCCGATCAACTCTTGTTCTTCTAGAAATATAATATTATAACCTATGCATTTGGTACCTGTGATAAAATTCTAGATGGTTGGTACTTTATATCAAATCGCACTCTTGTGATTGTTATTTAATTATTTACTTAGTGGGAATCCTGCTTTGTTAGATTGGTTATTTCTCCTTATAGGGCCAAGGGCCATTCTCATACAATTGTTATATTTTTGTTGTCTTTACTCCTAACGGAAGTACATGATCTCCTTCTTTGATTGGCATGATGAAGACTTTATTATAACTTGATGTGTTGATAGTGTTTAGAGGTTTGAACCAATTCTTGTAATAAAGTGCTTCCTTTTCGTGGTATTGTTAGATAATAGTTATGGTGGTTTTGTGTAGCCTTATCTTGCTCAGTTCTCGTGAACTGACTCTTGTAGAAAATTTGCTGCAGATGGATTTTGCGTGTAGATGAGGGATAGATTTGTAGACTTTTGTCATCAACCTCAGTTGAGAAGTTCCTTTGCTCGAAACCTTTTTATGTTGTTCAACTATTGTTAACGTCCAGTGGAAAGTTTAAAAGAGGGTTAATGTCTTAGTATAAAGTATTGTGGACTTTGTCATCTGAACTTTGGAAACCTTGTATTGTTTGACCATCATTGAAATTATAAGAAAATTTGGTTATTGTTGTTGAGTGACTTTGTTGGAGTATCAGTATTTTAAGAATTGATGTAATCTTGTTTTGGATCTTGTAAATGAGTGTTGCTACAACCTTGCCTTGAGAATAAATTTTGAGTTAAACCTTGATATGACTTAGTAATAAAGTGTCATAAGTAAACTAACATGGGATTGTTTAATACTTCTGGAAGTTAAATTAAAAGTTGTATTCAAATAAAGTAACGTAGGGGTCACCAACTTGAGAGCAAGAAATTATTTAAGTAATCAAGGGCAAGACTATCATCAGTAAAATTTATAACATGATAACCCTAGCTCCTCTAGTGAACATTATTCCTTTTATGGTGAAATTTGTAAAATGACCCTAAGGTGAAATGAATTGTGAGTTGTTTGAAGATGATAAGATTTAATAAGCCGTAGAAAACAAATTGAGACCTCACCATCTTTCTCACCACCATTTGGAAAGTAAATTTTTACTCCTTGTTAATACTTTTAGCGAAGCCTAAGTAAAGTTGTTAATTCGCTTAAGAACCCTAGCCTTCAATTAAATACTCGGCAATAACTAATGAGGTCCTAAAGATGTTTCATCTCGACCTTCTCCCTCTAACCCTTTGCCAAGGCACCTTGTATCTCTTCTCTTAAGTGTGTTGAACTTAAAACCATGTTGTCTTGTGGGTAAAAATGAATCTTAGTAGCATTAGTGGTGAGCAGATGGCCTTGTGGAATTTAATTACTCCTTTTTCTTGATAAACGAATTAAGCAAATAAATGTCATAATAGAGAAAATTTAAAGATAATTACTCAGTGTCAAAGGAATAAACTTGGCTTGGCAAGTTGAATTATACGAATCATATCTTGAGCCTCCTTGAAAACGTAAGCTAAGAATTGCAAGATGTCCTTTTAAAATAAATAACCCTCAAGAATATCTCATTGTGGTTGGCCCTAACTGTAAGTGTGTTCTGTGGTTGGACTTCTATGTTGTCTTGTCAAAAAGAATATCCTTTTGGGTGTGAACATTTCCGTGCTGACCTTGTGGTCATCCCCGTAACAAGTGGTTCCCAGAGTTGGTTGTAACTTTGTGACGACATGTTGTGTCGTGTTATGTGTGGAAGCAAGTCAAAAAAAAAATTATCCTATCTTTTACTGTGTTGTTTGTGTGTGAGAATTTTGGGTCGTTACACTTTCTTTTGTAAAAGGGATAAAGTTGCAAAAGTGAACCGAAACTCCACCGTGAATCATAAGTTGACGTGTGGAAGTTTGAAAATTCAATGGCAGAGGGGATGCGGATCGACAGAGAACTTTGAAGTTTTTGCCTTGTTTTAGAAAACAAGGATTAAAATAATAATGTAAACCGCAACTCCGCTCCAATCAGAGAAAGACACGTAGCTTTGAAAATTCAAAGAGGGAGGTGGAATGTTGGGTTACTTTGAAGTTTTTAACTTCAAAAAGATTAAAGTAATAATGTGAACTACACTCTACTCCAATCGAGAGAAAGACACGAGCTTTGAAAATTCAAAGAGGGAGGTGAAATGTTGGGTTACTTTGAAGTTTTTAACTTCAAAAGGATTAAAGTAATAATGTGAACCACATGTCCACCGCAATCGAGAGAAAGACAAGTGGCATTGAAAATTCAGAGCGGAAGGAGAGTTGCCAGAGCACTTTGAAGTTTTTAAACCTTTTTTGTGAAAAAAGGAATGAAGTTTAAAATAGAACCACAACTCCATTGCTAATCGTAGAGAGGAACATGTAAAGCAACTTTGACAAGTCAAAGTGGGAAGGCATACCATAAGGGAAGTTTGAGAATCTAACCCTTTTTTGGTGAAAAATAGAATAAATTTATTAAGTTAAGCGCTGCGCCACCAAAAAGAAGCTAAGGCCTGAATTGAAAAGTCAAAGTGGGAAGGCAGGTCATCGGAGCATTTTGAGGATTTTTTTATTTTTACAAAAAAGAGGTAAAATGGTAGAATTGAGCTTGTGATTTTGATGGGATCCAAATTGAGCCATGTGTCACGCTCATTTTCAAAGGGCGAAAGGGCGGGGAAAATGTTAAAATTTTACATTTTTTCCAAAAGTTATAAAATGTTAAAAATTGCTCCCAAGCCCATTTCAAATCAAATTTCTCCACGTGGACAGCTCAAGTTTTAAGTTGAGGAAAGAATCAACAGTAGCTATACATTTCATCTATTTTTTCCACCATTGACATTCCAAGAACTCTGGAGATGTGATTTTTGCATCTTTCTTCATCAAATTTTGATGATTTCTTGTCATTTTTAATGGCATAGTGCAATTGAATGGATTTAGAGATCAATTTGTGAATCTGAGGTACAAATTTGAACATTTGAAGTGGATTTTTTCTCGAGCACTTGCAAAAAATGTGAATTATCAAATCCAGAAGTTGTAGAGTGAGATTACAAAGGGAAAAGGATGAAATGATGAAGGAAATGCATGTCGATGCGCCAAGGATTAAAAGCATGGCTCCAACTAGAACGATGATGCAAATATTTGAAATGATTTGCCTTTTTGAAGCACCTAGAAACTTTTGGGCGTGTACATTAAACGTCCATTTCAAAAATCATGATGAAACTTGTTACAAACAAGATGCTTTGGATATTATTTTCTTGAGGGAGAAGGCTTACAGTGTGTACATTGAGTGCTATAAAGATCATGCTTGAGTCATGTAAATGGTCGGGGGTTGAAATTTATGTGAAAATTTGAGAAATCCCATCTTCTCGAGTGACCATCTTAGAAACCTACTTAATTTCTTGTGCTTTTTGGATTTCTATCATGTCAAATTGGTTGCAAGTGTACAACCATTGACAAGCTCTAATATTGTTTTAATAACTTTCCCCTATTGATGAATCTAAGATATTTTGAGTTAATCTATGTTAATCTCGGAAAAATATATGTCTGCTTTATTTTAAGAATGGCTAGAAATAGTTTTTCTTGTTTCTATTGCAATCTTACATTGAAAAATTTGTGAATCACACATGATCTTATCTCTTTGAATATTCAATGGCATTTACAATTTCATTTATTAGAAGAGCATTCATTTGATAATGAAATAAATAATTTAAAATCACCTTACTCTCATTTTTTGGTAAATATTATTTGTAAGGCTTTGAGGTTATCTTAAGCGTGGTAAAACAGAGGTTGATAATGTTTAATTTGGTCTCTTATCTCGAGCCTTCATGTTAAACTCCTAAAGATTATGTGAAAACGTGCAAATCTAGGCCTCCATTGATGCACACCTTCTGGTTAAAGGAACATTTGGACTATTATGAAGTTTTTTGTTGTTAAGTTTTCCAATTATTGTTAAGGCCCTAAAAGATCTTGCATATCAAGTTTTTCCTGTTTGAATCTCCACCAAAAATTATTCAAAAAAATGAATCACACCTGAGGTACCCTTTTTTCCCTATATATCAACAAAAGAACAAAATCCACTTGCTAAAATATGTATAACAATCGGGATTCTCGTAATGTCTTTAGTAACCTTAACCTTGTTTTGAAAATATCCCCATTATTAGAAGTGAAAACTTGTGAGAGTTAAATTGTGGTGCATTGGTGATATTTTCCCTAGGTTTTCTTTATGAAATTTATGCAAAAGAAGGATATCTTGATCTCCTTCATCAAAAAAGGTTACAAAATGGGTCCTTTCACCCCCTGGTTGAAAAGCGAAACCTAAAGTAGTGAGGATAAATCAAAACCTTTCAAGGTGCTATCCAATTCTTCAATACCGAGTGACAAAGAGCAAGATGAATCGCCTCCCGCTACAAAACAAAATATATTTTGATCTTTCTATATTTGAGTGTCTTGTGAAATCTTTGATGCTACTCGGATTCCAGTGGAGAATAAATTTTGGTACCAACTTACACACGTAACTGCGCAGGATTACATGATCGAAATCCCAATACTCTTGAATTTTGTTCTTAACTAGAATATTTGGCTTCCTCTTTGTTGGCTGGTATAAACCTCTATCTTGTGTGAAGAATATTGATTAGTGGTTTTTCTTTGATCCATTTTTGAAATAAAATAGTACTTTCATGATATTGTTAAATGTTAGCTTATTGTTAATGGATGGATAGTATTAACACGCTCGAGTTCATGAACATCGACATGAGTTAATACTTATGTAGATGGATTGTGCATGTTGATAAAGGAAATATTGGTAAAGGCTTCATCGGGTTGATTTATGAAGTTCCTTATATGAATTTCAAATGTTTTATAATTCTTGCAATGGTGCTTGTAATGGAGTTTTGAAGGCCTCTTACCTTGGATTTTCGGTATTTGTGAAATTAAGTTTTCTTGTCCTTTTGTAGAAAAACTTGTAACTATATTTGTGAGAAATAAAACTTGATCATCAGCGTATGTGTATTTTATTTATGTTATTATTTAAGTCATGAAATTGTTGTAACCTAGCTTGACCCGACTTTGTTACCTTCTTGTTCCCAACCAAAGCTCAATCGAATCCTTAGACACCTTTGGTTTGTGTGCCATGTTGAATAGAAATGTTATAACGGTGTTTAGTTCTCTCATTAAGTAATGATAATTTATTCTTTCGAGTCATAAAACTTTATGGCATAATAACCCTCCATGGTATTGGCATCAATGCTATTCTATGTATATTTTTAGTGGGTTGGAAATCCTTTTTTCTAAAGTTAATCAAAAATAAAATAAAATGAATGCATAGATGAATAAATAAATAAGATAATAATGAAGTTGTGCTTTGTTGCTTGAATTGAGAGTCTTAAATAGGAGAAAGTATTTTTCTACCGGTATAAAAGAATCCACTCTCTCTAACCCTAAGTTACGGATTAAAATTTCTCGTCTTTGTTGTGAAACGTTAATTAGTTCTAAAGGTAATTTCACTATTGGATTTTGGGGATTTAGTCAAATCTTAGTCGGTAGGGGAGTTTGAATAAAAATACATTAAGTCTCATTAAAAGACTCGGTTAATAACTAAGGAGATCATGATGATGAAATAAATTGAACTCATCACTTTAACCTTTACAATAATACATTTTAATCTTCTCTTAAGCGTGTTTAACATTTTATCCTTGCACAAGAAGATTGTAGTTTCAAATCTTAATGGTGCTTCACTTCAATTAGAGTTTACGCTCGTCACCTCATGCAATGAAGGTCTGGATCAAGATTTTGTAGCTTGGGTATGATTAAGAAACCTTGTGAGAAATGGAAGGTGTATCTTTTGAGAAAACAAATTTAGCTAGTTTTTCCAGGTCTTTAGATGGCCCTTTTTCTGAAAAAATGATCCTCAAGATAATTTAGGAAATAGTATAAAAAGGAGAAAGTTCACCCTTATAAAAAGAAATTCTCCATCAAACCCGAGTCTTCTAGATCATAAAGTAAATATTGGTAATATGTTTCAGTTCATACATAACCTTAAAGGATCTTGCATCGTGAGGTGTCCCGAATCAGTAATTAGGTAATATAGATTGGTCTTTATGTGGTGCCTTGTCAAAGAGAAAAGTGAAATGTTCTTGATGGGTGTTGCGTGTTTCCTTGTTGTCTTTGAGGTCTTCGTTATGTCAAGTGATTCGAGGGGCTAGTTGTAGCCATTGTGACCACATTTTGTGTTGTTCTATGTTTCGAACAAGTCAAAAACTTATCTTGTATTTTGCTATGTTGTTTTGTGTGTTCGAATTGGGTTGGTGTTACTGAGAAGGATCTCACCATCAAATAATATACCCATAAATGATGCAGGCTATCAATCATGGTGAAATAGGGATACTCGAAGTGTAGTAAGGATACAAGGCATGTAAATGTGTTAAGTTATAATACACAAGATGAATTGTGTATGCTTTATTAATCCATATCCTGGATGATGGTTATAAAATCACATTGAAAGTAGAAGAAAATAACAAGAGGATTAATTTTATAAGAAGAGTGAAGAGAGGACCATCATCATCTCGAATGAGAGGGAGAGGTATATTCAAACTCCTAGAAGGTGAATCCTTTAATGCATAAGGGTAGAAATAATCTGGTCAAGATCGAGGTTTTTATATAGGAAGAGGATATGTTGGGGAGGGGTTGGAATATCCCAAAAAATTAATATACCTATTACCGATGTGGTAAAGAAGGCCACAACATTTTTGAGTGTTTTCTATACCTTAAACATGATAGATATCAAGTGGAACAACCAATAATAAATATGGTTTAAGCTTAAGAAGAATATGAAATGTAGGTTCTACTCACTTGGGTGAAACCCTCATGATAAGATGGATGATCATTATCCTAAGGAAGGATAAAGAACAAAATGGTGTCGGTGGTGATTCTTGGATGTGAACAAATATATTTTTGAATAAGATGCACCTTATAGGAATGGGGTAAATATAATAAGAAAATTATCCAATGGTTTCACAATATCCTTGGCCACATCTTACAAATAAGAAAGCTTACATATTCCTAAATTCCTCATCGTTTTTCATTTCATAATGGTTTTCTTGTAGTAGAAAACTTATTTTTTCCTCACGCTTACCTATTCTTCACACTCTTTAAAAATGCATCCATGATGTATAAATTTACATGCGTGTGGGAATAATATCATTTGAAAAGTTCTTTTCATCAACTAGGTCAATGATACTAGTACAAAATTCATTATTGCAAAGTTCAATTTTCTAGTACTTGGCCCATTATAGGCATAATAATGCCATAATTATGTCACTACACACTTAAATATTACTAGTCAATAATAACTATTATAATATAATGAAATATTTGAATATTGTCTTAATGGATCCCAACCATTTCTAACAAGTGGAGTTCACCGATTATACAAGTTTCATCCACTCACTTCTCAATTGATGCCAATGAATAATTTCGTGTGAATACTTTGATGTTTCCACCAACCAATCCATCTCTACATCCTTAAAAACAACACCATTACAAACTTATATATTAATAATTGACCTAATGATTTTTCTATTTAATTGAATGCTTTAGTAATCGTCTTTAATAGTTTCCAACCTAAAAACCTTAATTTTTAATGGCTTAATAACCTTTTGTCCTTTGCTATAATTTAATCATTATCTATTCTAGTGATATAATCATTGACTTAATATGACAAAAAAATAGTAAACATAATGAAAATAGTAGAAATAAAAAATTTAAAAATCGGAAAAATAGTATATTAAGAACAAATCTCAGCACGTATTGTAACGTAAATGAAAATAGCCGACGCCACACTCATGACATCGAAAATGCGACAATTTTTTTTTTTAAAATTTAAGCAAGGTAGAGGTTCGTGCTTAATTTGTTTTATCTGCAAGTTTTGAGACCTGCTTGACCTTGGAAACAGATAAGCTTCAGTCTTTAACTTTGTATTCCGCTCGCAAAACTAAAAATTACATGATTGTCACAAATTCCATCTGCTCGAGATTTACTTCAATATTCGTTGCATTCGTCTCTATCCTTAGCGGATAAATTTTCAGCTTCACGCATGGTGATACTAAATCGAATATGGTTTCTCTTTTTTTTGATATATTTATATATATATATATATATATATATATATATATATATATATTTATTTATTTGTAGACATGTGATACAAGGATTACACATATATTACTATTTATTGATTTTTTTATTTTTTTAGAAATCTATAAATATATGTTCTAGATGTCTCTCCAAAGGTTAAGTATTTTTAAATTGAGTGATATTAATTGGAAATAAGAAGGGTCTCAATCTTTCTCACTAATCCTTTTGCATGTATAACTATGAACTATACAAAGTACTTAAGAAGCGAATTATAAAGTATGAGTTAGTCTTTTAAGCAATGGTTGAATCAAGAGAACCTATGTCTAGGGCCTGCCCACACCTAACCTTGTTTAAAAACTATGCTAGCGCCTCCACACTTACAAGTTGTAGATGGAAAAATAAGTTTTGGGAGGCATGGTAGATCAACCACCTGCTACATCATCAATTACCCTGTCCCCCCCCTCTTTGCGTGTTCACCAATTCCTCACCGCCGCATCAACCAGGATCACTTAGATTTTTTTTTTTTTAAAAACTATACCTTCTCTGCCGGCCTGTCTAGCTTACCTTGTCTGGTCACACGGGTAAGCATGTTAGACGAGGGTGGAGTCTCAGACCGGCAGCAAGCGTAGATGCTGGTCCATTCACCCAGGCCGCACCAACATCCGCTGTCCTTTCCTTTTCTTTTTTTTTTTTTTTAATTTCTGGGCGCTTTAACCATGCAGATTGGCACACTATGCTGTTATCTGTTCAGTATTGAATGTATCCTCAAATACGGGGTCCTCCTTTCACGAGATGTTTATTAAATCGATTGAGGAGGAGACAGTGCAAACGTTTCAAGTTTTATTGGGGCAGAAAGAGTATTATATGGCGACTGGACAAGAAACACGGCCTGGCCGCGTGGACAGCAAAAGGGAGAACTGTAACCGGTAGGGACGTATTACCTCCGCTGTCATTGGGTGCTGCATGGTGTATGCGGGGCGTGGAGTGCTCCAAAAGTGGGTAGGTTCTCCAACTATGTTGTTATCTGTACAGTGTTGAATACACCTTCGAGTCAGGTTCTCCTTCTGTTATATTCTTATCAAAGGATAGCAGGCAGAGGGGCGATAAGACAGTCCAACTATACCGTAGTCAGTTCAGTACCGTTTTTGCAAGCACTGCAACAATTTAAATATTCACTGTGGCAGTCAGTGCTTTGGGTATCAGGTTGTCTATCAGGCATATCTACTGAAACGTATCATCATCTCCTTTTTTTTTTCTCTCTTTTTTTTTTGTTTTGCAGTTATTCTCTTAGACACGATTAAAGGGGTGATGGACTGGTCTTGATTTTGAGACTAACTTCACATTTGTTTGGGCAGTTGCGAGGCCTGCCATGCAGCTTGATATTTGTGAAGCTAAGACCACTGCAGTGTCCTAATCTGTTAAAAAAAACGTTTAGACTATTGGTAAGCATTGCAACAATTTAAATGTTCACTGTGATAGTCAGCGCCTTGTGTATCAAGTTGTCTATCAGGCATTTTTACTGAAACGTATCATCTTTTTTTTTTTTTTTTATTAACAGTTATTCTCTTAGACCCGATTTAAGGGTGATTGACTGATCTTGATTTTGAGACTAACTTTACATTTGTTTGGGCAGTTGCGAGGCCTGCCATCCAGCTTGATATTTGTGAAGCTAAGACCACTCGCAGTGTTCTAATTTCAAAATCTGTTGTCCTAATCTCTCAGTAAAAATAGTATCTTTAAGGAGCTAATGGTAATAGTTCTGGCGAAGAGATTATGGCACTGCCACAGGTTTGCTTTGTTATAGTTCTATTTGCCAATAAGCACTCAAACTAAAGGATAAACAGCAGGCAAAAAAAAAAACATGAGAGCAGAGAGCTTAAATCGGCTTGCCATGGAAATTCACTTGCCCTTCATAGTGCTTCACCTGCTGGCACATAGATGGAAATAAGAATTTACACACCTGGTAAGAAACAAACACGCATTTTCCTTGAGACACTCAAAAAAGCGTCAAAGCGACTCCGCTCTATACATGGCAATATGCATACATGTTTCATAATAACTAATGGTACAAGGGACAAACTTAATTCTCTTAGACATGTTTAATAATTAAAATATTAGTTCCCTTTTTATTGAAATGTGGTGGTGACTTATTAAGCTAGAAACTTTACCTGATTTCTTTCTTCACAAATCAATAACATAACATGGGTTTTCAAAGAATCGATTTCATTTCCTTTATTAATTTGTAATGGAATCTTGTATTAGATTCATAAATGAAGAAAGCATAAAAGAACTAGATCTTACAAAGTTTCATTGTCATACTAAAAACTATTTGAAAACTTAAGTCCTTCCATCAAGTATAAAAGAAGGGATAATGCACTATTCTTTTAACCTTTCCAACATATCACTTCCAAGTACTTCAAACAAAATTTTAATATATTTTCTTTTGTAATTTCTTTCCAACATTCCACAAGAATTCAACAACATTTCCAATAAATTTTAGAGTAAGAAATACTATCATTTCAATGCAACTTTTCCTTCAAATCTTTTACAACATGTCCTACTTCATGTGGAAAACATATTTGCAATAATGGAAGCTAAAGAAAGCAAACAATATTACATTTTTCCTCCACTCAAGGTGGGTAGATGCATGATGTTTTTACATTGTCAACAACAAGGTTCTTGTGCTCCAAGGTGTTCTTCATCCATGCTCCAAGTTCCAAGTATTTCCAATCACAACCAAGATAGGGGGAGAGGCAACACTCTCCTCCCAACCAAAACTCAATGGAGAAGAGAAGCAATCTCCTCCATTGACCCCCGAGCCCCAAACACAACACAATGAAGGGTGGTCTCCAACTCAAGGCAACAATACTTGCTTCCACAATACAATTTCTTCACAACATTCAAAGTAAAATGAGGAAACAACAAGGAAACACAAATAACACAATACTTTGCACAACAAGGCTTTCATCCAAGCCAACAAGAGAAGGAACTATGGGAATGTTTTCCTTATGCCTCCCAATTGAGATGAGATGCCCATCCAAAACCCTCCACAATAAAACTCAAGCCCCTATGACTCTTATGCCTCCCTCAAGTACCCCTTTTTCCTCCCATACTCTTATGCCTCCCTCCTCTTATGGCTCCCTCAAAGACAAGGTAAGAATGTAAACATTCTTACCCAAGATGGGCATCCCTCTCAAACTCCCTCCACAATATCCTAATCTACTCTTATGCATCCCTCATGAGTATTCCCATAGACCTCTCCTATACTACACAATAAGCATTCTATTCATTTTCACAATACACCAAAGTAAACATGCAATTTTCACAATTTTAGCATAGAAGCAACAATAATATGAAAGCAAACAAAGGAGAGGGTTTCCTACCTCTCCATTGGAGAAGCCTAAACCAAGAAATTTGTCCAAGCTCCCTCCCAAAGCAATCCAAGCATGCAAGTCCAAGCACTCTCTTTTCCTCTTTCTCCCAATTCTTTTCTCTCCCAAAATAACAAAAGAGAACTCTTCAACAACACAAAAACAAAACTCCAACCCCCTCAACAAGAGAGGAAATTTCTATAAATAGACAAGAGGAAGAGTGAGGGTGATGTGGCTCCATGTAGGATGCCACATCACACATCCTCAAACCACCTCCCAAAGTCAACTCAAATCCCAAAACACCATAAATGGGTGGTTGGGTTGAATGACCACTCAATTCCACATCCATTCCTTCCCCATGTGTCTTAAGGCACAAATAAATGCAAAATGAAGAAAAGTGCACTCCAAAGTCACATTTCCCATCCCAAAACAATAAATAATCCCCTTTTTGGATTCCCAACCCATAGATATGGTTGGTAAGGGGTTTTGGGAAGTGTGGGACAAGTTTAACTTGTCCCACAAGTCCCCCAAAATTGCCCTCAATCTCAAATTCGAGATTCAAAGGATTTTGGAGTGGTCAACACTCAAAACCAAGCATTCAATACATGAGGAAACACAAGGCTCAAGGAGCCAACCAACAAAATTAATAACACCCACTTGACTTCCCTCCAAAACTTAAAAATTAAAACAAGATATTACATTAATCTAAACACACTTAGCAAAGTAATTTTAAAAAAGAAACATCACAAATAAAATCACCTACTAAAGTAAATAAAAACAATTAAATAAAATTCTTAACCCCATGGTCACATTAGAACATTTCCCCCCCATGGAAATTTTTTTCTTAACACATAGAAGAACAAAGGTAACACAATACAATTCACTAGTTGCCTTGACGACCAATTGTTGTAACCACCCGACATCCTGTTGTGTTTGGTTCCCAATCCCCCTCATGGTTGTGATCATGCTGTGTTTCCTGCAAAAATGCAAAATACCTCCTTCGGCCTTGTGGCCATGTCAAAATATCTAAAATAACCATATGCATGAAATTTACTAACATCTATACGTAATTCAATCAATCATTATTTCTAGGTCTAAATCACAACTTAATTATGCATTTCATCATTATCCAAAATTATAGTAATGTAAATTCAACAACTACATTCTACTCATCATGGCGAAGAAATCCAAAGTTAGAACACATGCAATATATCCATATAAAAATAATATCGGTATCCAATAGTCTGTCCATGAGTCAGTGTAGGTCATACTGAAAACAAAATCCAATCATAATCCAAATGCATCTAGTCACAAAACATCCTGCTAATCAACATAAGTATAAGTCATGTCCATATCCAAAGTCTGCATAACTCAAAATGATAATCAACTAAGTGTCGTAGGGAAGTGGGCATTACACGTATTGTAAAGGTTACAACATATTTCTTCATTCAAAATATTATTAATAAAATATACATTAGATATATGGAAAAGAAGAAGACATTGTCTCCTAGCACACAAGCAATCATCAAATGATCTATCTATTCAAGAAGCCAAGATGACATAATGATATTTACATAATTTCATCTTTAGTGCTGCTCAAATTTTACAGGGAAAAATTTTGTACACATATTCATTTTGTATTTTCATAGCAAAACATTTAATACATTAGAAAAACAAAGAGCACAATACTTGTTAGTCTTTTATTAACACCCTTATGAGGTGCAATAAAATGATGTGAATGTACCACATGTTGCTCATGGCAGTGGTGTAACTCCGGAAAAAAACACTCCATGATGCACAGTGATGTCTATGGTGGAAAGGTAGGCACATGATGGATGCAAACTACTCTTCCGTGTTTCTCCTAATTGCATGAAGCAATGTCTCCCGCTTCTCTCATTTATCCACCACTTTTTCTACCTCTACTTCCACATACCATTCCTTCATACTTGTTTGCACCTTCTAAAAGCACACACACATGACCAAGCTTATAAGAGTATGCAAACATGCCCTTAAAACGATTTAAAACCAGGACTGTTGTGTATATCTAGAACTGGTTTTGGAAAACAAAAGGTGAACCAGTGACAGGATGGGAGTGTTAAATTTATGTAGGTAGGGTTGTCAACGAAGGTGAGTGAAAATAAGGAAATTACAGATTGTAAAGGATAGTACTTATTAGTACTTATTAGTATTTGAGTGGCATAGAATAACATGAAGTGCAGATGCCATTTCAAAAGATGGCTTGAGGACCATAGATAGAATCATTAGATGTTGTGGAAAGGAAGCTATTGGAAATGATGTACCGAGGTGGAGAAGCCAAGAGCCTTAATTTATTTCTCTTAATGTCAATTTTCTCCCAACCCTTTAATGCTTTGTAAACTGTCCTTAACCAATGCAAACAAATATGGACACAACAAGAAGATTTGGATCCACATGTCACAATGAAAAAAACATCTATGCTTGAAACTACTATATTCCTCATGCCTAATCAGCCACATATGGAGTATGGTGGTGGGGTTGAAAGTGATGGTGGTGCTCGCAAATCTAGGATGTCCACTTTGTGTTCAAAGCGTCCATCTCTGCTAGCCACCTCATTTCTATGGGCACCTCTTGCCGCAATTTTTATACACATCTATTGTGGTTGACAATTACAAGAGAGTGTACAGATCATGCAAGGTGCAAATGTTAATGAGCCACTTGATGCCCAGACATATGTCTAACCCAAATCTCTACCGGTCATCAGATGCAAATTGTCCGCTCCAATTCGACGTGCAAAAACAACCTTCCGATATCGATTCAACTCAGTTAACATCTCAACCGTCCGCGACTAAAATGTATTTATGTGGGAACGTCCCTCCAACAGTATATATTGTCGTAGTTGAAAACAATTGAGAACTGTACTTAGGATGATTGCCATGTTGGTGGATAAAATAACAAGCGCAATTATGACAAAGTAAAAATTTGTTTTTCTAATTTCCTCATTTTCCAATCCAATCATAAATGTAAGCCATAAAAAAGTAAAATTATCTGGATATTGATTTATAGTGAAATTTATCTATAAATTCCAATGGAAATGGTCTATTTTTCAATGTTCAAAGCTGAATGGAATATACTTCATCTGGTTTTCCATAGAGCACTTAGTTTCCACTAAAACAAAGCTCATTACCGCTGAAATTAAAAAAATGCCAACTGAAAAACATGAAGGCGTGGTAACAGATAACTTCAAACACATCCAACGAAAGGTCGTGAAGAGGAACACCAGATATAGGAATTTCGCAAGCATGTTCATGCCCATTGCCAAATAAATACTCCAAACTATACGTTACAGAAGGCCCGCACTCAATAATGGACTTGACGCTATCACTCAAGAATATTACGTTATTCATATCCTCTGCCCTCCAATTGGCAGCACATATGCGGTCGTACAAAAAGAATGGCGCATGAGGCAGAAAAAACACAGTCGGCCTCTTCACTCTACGATTCCCTATCTCGTTAACGGAGATCCACCGGCCGCCAAGATGTTCTATCACCTTCTGTTCTTCCGCCGTCATTACGGGATCGTATATAATTACCCGTTCCACCCACGAAAATTCTCTTTTCATCAGCATTAGAAGCCCTAATTGCAGGCGGGCGTGGCTTGACCTACTTACGCTTCCAATTGCATATCCAACCATTTCTACTGTTGGGTACCGTCTTTTCAACATTTGTGAACAGAATTCTGGGCTTTCAACTGTTTTTAGTAATTCTTTATAGAATTTTGTGTGCTCCAGCCGGCTTATGCAGTCCTCCATTTCATTCAACAAAATTTGCTCTTCCGCTGTTAGGGCTGACGTGTCAACCTCTCGTGGCGCTGCAGCCGACGTCAAAGTTAGAATTCGAGGAGGGCAAACGATATCATCGTCTAGTTTACGCGGCAAAGCGAAGAAATGCCATGTCAGCTCCTTGAATGCACAGCGAATGGCCATGTCATCGCTTTGATTCTCTTCTGAGTGGTGAATACTCCAAGCTTGGTCTAATCCGATGTCGATTTCCCCAAAAGGAGATTTGAAGAGCGTGAGGGCATCGTTATACTGGTGAAACATTCTTCTGACTGCCATGGGATACACCATTTCTGGTAAACTTTCTGGTATACATTCAGTCCAAGCAATAATATTCCTACCCACAATACAAATTTTGTTCAAATCGTCGGGCATCTTATTGGCTTCTAATATATTGTTCCAAATATGGAAATCCCATTGAGGAATGAAGAAAAAGCGTAGGATTTTCCACTTTTTGGTTTCCTCTTGTGTTCCCTGAAATCCAATTGCAGCCGAGGCGGGTTGTTATAAGCCTGCGTTCCAACGGAGAGAGGCTTTCGTCGTACACGAAAATGTCGGCCACAACATCCCATTTGGATCTGAGTATGAGTGCGAAAGCCATGAGAAGTCTGGAGATCTCGTTGCCCTCGATGCTCCCAATGCCATACACTATTAAATCTGGTTTTGGATTCATGCACATTATTCTTACAAGTAGACCTGTTTCTATAGCTTGATTAAATAATGTTTTGTAAAATTCGGAAAGTTGTAAATACACTGAAACCTTCAGAATTTCCTTGTGTAAATCCTGAACATCGGATTCCGTGACATTTGTAAAGGAATCACAGGAGCTTTCGTTTCTTATGGTACCTTTGTCTTTTGTAGCAGAAATTATTTTCATGTCCATATTTTATGCCCTTTCAGATATAACGAGAGTGCTATACTTCCCTTTTATACAACAGAAGAGACGCCAATAAATACTTGCATCGTTTAACGACCGATTTCACTTAATCTGCAAAGTTGTAAATTCTTTAATAGGGCCATATATTAATCCGAAACGGCTTGAACGGTCCATCAGTTCCGTCTTCTACTTTAGTCAAAATAAATGTGTTTTATAGATAGATATATTAGGATGTGGTGTATTTCTCTCTCACTCATATGACTCGCTTAAATATATACACTACTATGTTGTATAGTCAGTGTGTTTTATTTATCCAAATCATTGTATCACTCAAAGACATCTTGTCCAAATTATTTGTTGAATATGGTTGTACTACAGTTCAGGACAACTTGTATGGTCCTCTCTCCCACCTTCGAGCGGAGTTTCCTAAATTTGAATGTCTTTTTGGAGTGTTTCTTATCCTATAGTTTGTCTCTATTGTTATATCTAATGTACAAGTTTAATTAATATGCAAATTTAATTAATTTAACAACTCGTCTACCATTCTCATAAGCATATATTGTAAATTACATTCCTAAACCATTCAAAACCATTCAAGGTTCTCAAGAAACCATAAATGTTAGCACTAAAACC
The DNA here is from genome assembly GCA_018340775.1 of Taxus wallichiana var. yunnanensis. Classification (NCBI taxonomy): domain Eukaryota; kingdom Viridiplantae; phylum Streptophyta; class Pinopsida; order Cupressales; family Taxaceae; genus Taxus; species Taxus wallichiana. The sequence continues at coordinate 189,355,421 of CM031241.1, read as the reverse complement.
ACGTTTAAAAGTGTAGTTTTCTCGATTATTGATTCTCTCTCAACCTTAGAGCCATGTCTTAGAAAGCGAAAGTTAAATGAATCATCTCCAAAGTCCTTAGATGATAAAGAGAGACAATTCGACATATGTTTCACATCATATTATATCAATACCATGAAAACTACATCTCTTTAACATGTATAAATATAAATTTTACTCATTTTTCAATAGACACGGGGGCACAATAGGGGCTGCCTTAGATCTACATACACTATTATGTCCACAAAAAGAGAGCTACGTTTATTTTTCTCCCTCTTGTGAGGTGATGTACTTGAATTTCCTCGATCGGTTCAATACAAGTTGACAACATGTTTTATCCTGAATAAAGTAGGATATATAGTCATAATTTTATTATCTAAGAATTGTGTTGACGAAGTGCTAGTGCGAGTATCATATACTTTTATCTATTCCAATCATCATTCTAAAACTTGTTGAACACTTTTGTAGTGCCCTCTCCTCATTGACACTTATCATATTTTGATTTTGATTACTGTTGACTATAGAGATGGACCTTATTATATGATTTTGTTTAACACGATGTTAGATGGTGGAGAGATTCTTACTATTGATATGTTGTGATTCGTAGTGTGATTCGTAGTATGATTCATATGGATTCTTGAGGCGTGGATTAATATTTTATATTGATGATGATGATGTGTTGTTAGCGTACATATTTACCCGACATTCGAGTTCTCATTATATTGACTAGGTTTTCGTGTTTGAACCAATCTTAAGATCTCACTGATATTGATTATGTGGTAGAATTGAGATATTTTTGGAAATTATAAATGAATGATAGCATTGTTTAGATTTGATGATGACTTTGTGATATGATGATGTTTATTGATGGATGTGCACATATTTTTTATCATTGATGTATTTGATGCAAATACGATGCTAAAGGAGGTATTTTTGATTTTGAAGGTAATCGTATCCAAAAGGGGTTAGGATACCAACTATAGCGGAATATTGGATGGATACTGACGATGCTCACCATGGTAACTTTTTGTTATGTTATTATTGTATGTTATTAGTTTGTTTGGAGGTCCCGTCCCATTCTTTTTCTTCATCTGGATCTTTTTTGGATCCTTTATTCAATGCGAGTGGTTGAGGCCGTGGAAAATCCCATTTTTCTTTGCTGGGCACCTGTTCCCAAAGTGGTTGTGAGGCCATGTCATTTTCCTTTCTTACACTGTTCCCAAACTGTGCGGGGCATTTTATTTTCTTTCTCTGGCACGTTTTCTTGCCCTTGGTTGCTGTGCGTGAGTCTGGTTTGACGTGGGTGTAGATGAAGCTACAAGATAGTGTAGCAGGCTTGTTACCTCCATTTTCTTGGGCGCTGCGAGGAGTGTTCTGGTTGCACGCGACCACAGTCGTGACCAGTTGTTGCAAAATCTTGCAGCTGTAGTAGAAGCCTTTTTGAGCGCTCCAACAAGCAGGTGGTCCAACTTCGTTGTTATCTGTTCAGCATCGACTGCATCCTCAAATTCAAGATTCTCCTTCAAGATATTTGTTTCAAAATCGATTAAGTGACAGTGAGAGTGTTACCAGGAGACCCGATGAAATTTATTACAGAGATTCTCTATCGGTTTCTTACTTGTCTTACGATGTAACTCATGGAAGAGAATCTCATAGGCGTGGATCTGTTTCATTTTAGTATATTCATGAAGCACGATTTGCTTGCTATTATATGAGCTTCTTCATCGAGTCACTAAGTAGGCAAGGCTCTCATGGCGAGGGGTGAAAGGAAAGAGAGGGTGCAGGAAGGAGATCGATGAAGGATAGAGGAGTTAAAAAGAAACTTGGATGTAGTTGGTTTAAAGGCAATAAAATGGTGCATGCTTTTGTGTAGGTGACAGATCACACCCACAGGCACGGGAGATCTATGCAGTGTTGGAGAAAATGTCTTGGGAGCTGTAAGGTGTGTTCTTGTTGGGGATCCACAGCAACTGCCTGCAGCAGTAAATAGCCAGGCAACGGGCATGCTACAGTTTGGTAGAAGCCTTCGTGAGCGCCTCCAACAGGCGGTCATCCAATTATGTTGTCATCTGTTCAGTATCAACTGCATCCTCAAATTCGGGATTCTCCTTCAAGTGATTGCAGGGCATGAATCAGATGTCATATTGCAAGCAGGGCATAAATCTGCTTTGGAACCAGAAAAGATGGAACTTGACACCCAAAAGGAACACATGGAACATGTTGACTCTGTCCAAAAGAGTCCTTTGGGAGTGCTACAGAGTTCTGAGGTTTTGTACCATGATGGAATGGAAGGTGCAGCAGATGACTCTGAAACCACACACACTGTTCACGGGTTGAATGAGAGCAGCTTAGATATAAGTGCACCAAAAGCCCTGGATTCCTCTGCGTGTTTTCAGAAGCCTGGACTTGGAGATGAGGCAGAAGCAAAGCCAGAAAATTCATTGGACAAAGATGAAATGATGATATCGAGTCTCTGTGGCACAAGCATGGTGGAGAAACACTCTATTATATTAAGTTCAAAAGAGCCTTCTAGCAGATGTTGACTGCCACACTGCAACCAAGTTTATCTCCAAGATTATATTGCTAGAGAAATTGTTGTGGGTAATGCAATCCAGCTCTCTCATCTTAAACAATGACAATGTTCTTATGGAGATTATTGGTGCTGCTAAGTGAAGCAAGCTGTAAGCAATGGGCTGCACATTTGCACTATAACAAGGTGCATCATATGAAACTTGCAGCGATAAGAAGGAATCAGACTTTATTTTCACTTTCAAAAAAGTATTCTTTTCTGAGTGTTAAGAGGACTGGACTATGTTGTTTACTTCATCAAATCTGATGTATGGTATGCATCTCTGGGATGAAAAGCAAGAAGAAGAGTAGGTGGAGATTGGGAAAAGCAGGAGAGTACTGCTTGAAGGAAATGGAAAGCTACTTGGGCAGAACAGGAAATGTGAGAAAGAGCCTGCAGTAAATCCAATGCTAGGAGACTACGAGGAGAGCATCTCTTGATATTTCTTTTCTCCAACTTTGTCATTCTGTATGGTCTTTTTCTCTGGATTAATTGGGTTGTCTTGTGGCCAAGGGCATCGTGCTTTTATTCATCACAGACTTTTTCAAGGAATACTTGGTTGATAACAGTCTTGATGACCTCATAGGACTGCTGAAGCGAGGGAAGATGGAAGACAATCTCCTCGAGTTGTTTCCAGTGCAGAAGCGTACTACGAGGCGGTGTGAGGTGGATTTGTGAAAGGACTCAACTGTTAAATTTTCTGCCCCATCTGTCTATCCAGTTATCACTTTTGGCCCTTTGACATCGCCAACAGCAGTACTCACATCCTTGTCTCATGCTATTGTTTTATGCTGGCCCGTGTGGAGTCTGTACGACTGTTGAAGCTGGAGAAACAGGCAAGATATTTCTACACCTTTCTACTGCTATTATATTTACAATTATTGTGAAATCGAACCACTTTTCCTTGCATTGATTTGTCAGTTAGATGTCATGATGGGAGATTTCCCTTTCTGCTTGTTTCTTCTCGTTTTAGCTTTTATCGTTGATAGTATGTGGGTCGAAAGGATGCGTGTGCCCTCTCCTCTGAATGTTATGTTTCCCTTACTCGAATGATAGAACTTCATCTGTTTGTTTATGTATTAATTCTTCTCTGCGATTGAGTTGCAAGTTGTTATGTTGATTAACTAGTATTTTCGATATCATGGAAGTAAGTTACGATAACTGTGAAGCTCCTCCCTAGCACCCAAGTTGTCTTTTGACGTTTTGTTAGCTCCTTCGCAAGTCCCTTTGATAACCTTTTGGCATCGAGAAAGAAAGGTTGTAGGATTGTGTGATCAAGGCTTGGGGCTAACCAGCTTGAGTTTCGGTATTAAACTTTTTGAATGAAAAGGTTGTGTGCAGTGTGTTTTCCGTCTCGCGGGTGTAGACTCTTATATTATCTTTCATCTTGTTTCTAGGCTTTTAAGGCCATCCTCAGGAAGTACCTTGACCATCCCTGGCAACTTGAACCATAACTAGCCTTACGGATCAACTAAGCTCGAGGTTCTTTGTGCGAATCTAGTACCTCGTTGACACTGGAATAGTTTGGTCTAATCCCCCTCTCAGAATTATTGCTGATGGCGCTCTTCTATTTTTCCTAACTTGCATTATTTTCTCCCTTGTAATGTTAACGCTATTAATTAATATTGGTCATTTTTTTTATGCACGTAATTACCGTAATAGGTTGTGATGGAGATTTCCCTAAATGTGATTGACCTTCGGGAAAAACTCAGCTTTCGTGTGATAATCTTATGAATTCATAGCGGAAGGTTTTGTTTTGATAAAGTCACTTAGAAATTATGCTTGTATCTATTTGTGCGATGGTTGACTGTGTTACCAAGGGTTGCCGTAAAATATGGTTGTTTTGGGATATGGGTAATTTATTTTAAATTAACCAAACATTAGTATTGTAGTGGAGGTTTGCAAATCCTTAGTGTTATAAAATTTGTTGATGACATTATTGTATACTCTTGTGTGACGGAACCCCCTTCTTCTCTCGCATGCTTGCTACTAGCCTGTAAGACCTTGACCCTTCTTGGATGATTGGAAAATCTTGTAGTTAATGGTCAAAACTAGTATACTTTGCTTTCGCTTCGAAACTTATGTTGTGTGTATACTCTAATTGATTTCCGGTTTGAAACTCAATTATACATGGCTTTTGTGTTGATTTCTGAAACCCGTGTTTCCCCTTTCTTGGGCCGATCAACTTTTGTTCTTTTAGAAATGTATTATTTTAGCCTATGCGTTGGTACCTTTGATAAATTTCTAGATGGTTGGTCTAATTATATCAAATCTCAATCTTGTAATTATTTTTTTAATTACTTACTTGATGGGAATTTTGTTTTTGCTAGATTGTTTGTTTTCTCCTTATAGGGCCAAGGGCCATTCTCTTACGACTGCTATACTTTCGTTGTTATTACTCCTAACTGAAGTACAAGGTCTTCTCCTTCTTTGATTGGCATGATGAAGACTTTACTTTAACTTGATGTGTTAATAGTGTTTAGAGGTTTGAACCAATTCTTGTAATAAAGTGCTTCCTTTTCGTGATATTGTTAGATAATAGTTATGGTGGTTTTGTGTAGCCTTATCTTGCTCAGTTCTCGTGAACTGACTCTTGTAGAAAATTTGCTGCAGATGGATTTTGCATGTAGATGAGGGATAGATTTGTAGACTTTTGTCATCAACCTCAGTTGAGAAGTTCCTTTGCTCGAAACCTTTTTTATGTTGTTCAACTTTTGTTAACGTCCAGTGGAAAGTTTAAAAGAGGATTAATGTCTTAGTATAATGTATTGTGGACTTGTCATCTGAACTTTGGAAACCTTGTATTGTTTGACCATCATTGAAATTATAAGAAAATTTGGTTATTGTGGTTGAGTGACTTGTGGAGTATCAGTATTTTAAGAAATGATGTAATCTTGTTTTGTTCTCGTAAATGAGTGTTGCTTCAACTTTGCCTTGAGAATAAATTCTGAGTTAAACCTTGCCATGACTTAGTAATAAAGTGTCATAAGTAAACTAACATGGGATTGTTTAATACTTCTGGAAGTTAAATTAAAAGTTGCATTCAAATAAAGTAACGTAGGGGTCACCAACTTGAGAGCAAGAAATTCTTTAAGTAATCAAGGGCAAGACTATCATTGCAAGTAACATTATATAACTTGATACCCCTAGCTACACTAATGAATACTATCCCTTTCATGGTGGGATTCTTAAATGAACTTAAAGGAAATCTATGGTTGGTTACGGAAGATAATAAGATTTAATAAACAGGAGAAAAAATTTTGAAACCACACAATCTATCTCTCAGCCATTTGGAAAGTAAATTCTTTTACTCCTTGCTAATACTTTTAGCGAAGCCTAAGTAAAGTTGTTGTTAGTTCTGGTTAAGAACCCTAGCTTCAATTTAATACTGGAAATAACTAATGAGGTCCTAAAATGTTTCATCTCGACCTTCTCCCTCTAACCCTTTTTCAAGGCACCTTGTATCTCTTCTCTTAAGTGTGTTGAACTTAAAACCATGTTGTCTTGTGAGCAAGAACGAATCTTAGTAGCGTTAGTGGTGAGCAGATGGCCTTGTGGAATTTAAATACTCCTTTATCTTGATAAACGAATTAAACAAATAAAGGTCATAATAGAGAAGATTTAAAGATGATTACTCAGTTTCAAAAGAATAAACTTAGCTTGGTAAGAGGAATTGTATGAATCATATCTTGAACCTCCTTGGAAAACGTAAGCTAAGAATTGCAAGATATCTTATTAAAATAAATAACCCTCAAGAATAACTCTTTGTGGTTGGCCCTAACTGTAAGTGTGTTCTGTGAATGGACTTCTATGTTGTCTTGTCAAAAAGAAAAGTAAATTGTCCTTGATTTGTGTGAACGTTTCCGTGCTGCCTTTATGGCCATCCTTGTATCAAGTTGTTCACAGTGTTAGTTGTATACTTGGTGACGACATGTTGCGTCATGTTATGTGTCAAGCAAGTCAAAAAAATTATCTTGTATTTCACTGTGTTGTTCATGTGTGTGATTTTTTTGGGTCGTTACACTTTGGTATCAGAGCATAGGTTCATGCTCTCGAACCTATGGGCCGGATTGGTGTTATATGATGATGTTACATGGTGGTGGTGGTGTTACATGATGATACTGCATGATGATGATGATGTTGCATGATGGTGGTAGATATTGGAAGAGTAATGTGCTTTAAACGTGATGTGATTATTGTCGTAATTGTGATATTGTGAACGCACGTGATGTGTATGTCACTTAGTGCGTGTTTGTCATCATGTTGATATGTTTAGGGATGGGAGTATTCTCTCTCCTTCTTGTGGATTCTATGAAGAATTCACGTGTGAATTATTGTTTGTGATGTGTGAAAAGAATTATAATGTGGATGACGTAGTGTTGGAGCATTGTGGCATATTGTGATATGTGGGTGTATCAATGTGTTGTATGACTAGATTGATGTTAAAAGAAATGAGTTGTATCATGATGTTTTTACCATGTTTTGAAGAAATGTGTGTACCACCTTGTTATGTAGCAATGGATGTTATGTTGTGATGTACTATGTTCATCGTATGTATGATTTGTGTGTAAATATGTAATGCTTCATGTTGTGATTTGGGGTCATGCGGTGAGTGTATGAACCCTATCGTATGGTGATTGCACTTTGGGTGCAGAATGTGGTAAAGTGATGTGTTACACTCAGTGAATGTATGATCGTGATCTATCCTGTATATGTACCATATGTAAGACGTTATGGTAGTTATGTGTGTGCCACCGTTATGTTAGTGATGTTGTTGTATGTTATGTTGTGAACCTTACGCTAACCGACCCTGAGGGTAATCGGTAGAAGTGTATGTTGAGAGTGAGGAATGGTGTACCATGGGTCAATAACTTGAGCCGAAACTCGGTTTAGTAGATAACATGTGAATCTTTCCTCTCTCCCTATGTGGTTGTATGTATGCAACCTAAGTGCAACTATGACTATGTTTAGCCTTGTCGAAGTGGTGGCGGGATGATTCAGATGGAGGTGATGACAGTTGTATTATTGATATGTATTTTACGAGCTGAGGCTCGATGTTCCGAGTGCTAGCAACTCGTTGAGTACCCCTTTGGTGGCTAGATAAGGCCACACAGTTATCGTAATGTGACATTATTATAAGTTGATTTTATTTGTAAATTGAGCTTTTTACTTTATTTTGTAAGGACCAGCAACTTTTCTTGATTGCCATGCTTTACAATTTTGGGCATTTCCTTGGTTTGTGGCACTAACATGGGGATTTTGATACTAACTATGGCTATTTGGCCATTTATTTTTGCTTGATTTTGGGTCTTCTTTTAAATTTGGAATTTTTACCGCCTTGCCCAAGGCTTGTACTTTGCCACTTGGCACTTTGGATTGGATTGTTGTGCTGGTTCTATTGTCGTGATGTGTGGAATAGGGTCATAGGATGCACCATGGATTGGTTGGACCTATGGACCCGCTTCGTTGTATGGGGGTACGCCCCAAGGAGTACATATAACTAGCGGGTTGTTGAACCACGCGTTATTATGTCACTTGGGTTAGGAGTGTTCGAACTCTATGTGTCTTGGACCATAGGGTCAACCGGCCTCCTTGAGGGAGGCATAAGAGTTTGAGGGAGGCATAAGAGATTGAGGGAGGCATAAGAGTTTGAGGGGCAGGCATAGAGGCATTGAGGGAGGCATAAGAGATTGAGGGAGGCATAAGAGTTTGAGGGAGGCATAAGAGACTTGAGGGAGGCATAAGAGTTTGAGGGAGGCTTATGATATTTGTGTGTATGGTTGATGTTCTGGGATATATGTTGAGTTATTGTGATGTTTGGTAGTGGTCTTTTGATGTATGTGTTACTCATGTCAGATGGATATGTGTTGTGATGTTGTGGTTATGTCATTGATTCCCTTGTGGACACTATGTACCTGTAGCATGGTTTGGTGTTATGTGAGTTTTTTTCGATGCAAATTGAGGAAATGTCTGGTGGATTGTAGTACTGTTTTGGTTAAGTATTTTGTGTATGTCAGTCATTGATGTGTGATGAGTACTATGTTATGTGGAGTGTGCCTATTCTATTCCGTATTTGAGTAACCTTTTGTGGTGTAATACAATCTTGAAGTATATACTTGTGTGCTTGTGAATCTGTAGGGTCTTGTGAACCTGATAGGGTGTTGTGTTAGCAGTTCATGTTGGGCACCCACAATAAGGAATAAACCAAAACTCTTCAATGATGAAATTTTAAAAGCAATTAAACTAAGAATAATGCTAATGGAAAGAGACTAATGAAATGATGAACAAGAAAGAACTGCCAATCTTCACAGAACATTGAAAGTTAAAATTTCTACCAAATGTTCCTAAGGCTACCCTGTGGCCGTACTTTAATCAACTAAAATTTTAAACCATAAAGTGTACTTTCTCCTTTACCTGTTCTTGGTTGTGAACCATTTCTTTTCCGTTGTGTTATGTCGCATCGAGGACGATGCTTTCTTAAGGGGAGGAGAATGTAATGCCTCGTTGTAATGCTAAATTTTGAGGTGAAATTGTTGTTTCTTCCATTGCTTTCCTCCCACGTTGGTTATAGATGTGACAGCCACCATGAGGAGATATAGACCTCTTTGGCCCCAACCACCTTTCCCCCATGCCAACTTTTATTTCTGATTTGCAAATCTTACCTACTTCTTATTGACTGTCTTGCTTCTGTCCTTGCGTGAGGAGATGGGAGTCGGTGGAGTCCCATTCTTTTTCTTCATCTGGATCTCTTTTGGATCCTTTATTCAATGCGAGTGGTTGTGAGGCCATGGAAAATCCCATTTTCCTTTGCTGGGCACCTGTTCCCAAACTGTCATTGTTACCTGGTTGCGTGGGCGTTTTATTTTCTTTCTCCTGGCACGTTTTCTTGCCCTTGGTTGCTGCGTGAGTCTGGTTTGACGTGGGTGTAGATGAAGCTACAAGATAGTGTAGCAGGCTTGTTACCTCCATTTTCTTGGGCGCTGCGAGGAGTGTTCTGGTTGCACGCGACCACAGTCGTGACCAGTTGTTGCAAAATCTTGCAGCTGTAGTAGAAGCCTTTTTGAGCGCTCCAACAAGCAGGTGGTCCAACTTCATTGTTATCTCTGCTCAAAATAGATCGATTTGCATCCTCAAATTCAAGATTCTCCTTCAAGATATTTGTTTCAAAATCGATTAAGTGACAGTAAGAGTGTTACCAGAAGACCTGATGAAATTTATTACTAAGATTCTCTATTGCTTTCTTACTTGTCTTACGATGTAACTCATGGAAGAGAATCTCATAGGCGTGGATCTGTTTCATTTTAGTATATTCATGAAGCACGATTTGCTTGCTATTATATGAGCTTCTTCATCGAGTCACTAAGTAGGTAGGCTCTCATGGCGAGGGGTGAAAGGAAAGAGAGGGTGCAGGAAGGAGATCGATGAAGGATAGAGGAGTTAAAAAGAAACTCGGATGTAGTTGGTTTAAAGGCAATAAAATGGTGCATGCTTTTGTGTAGGTGACAGATCACACCCACAGGCACGGGAGATCTATGCAGTGTTGGAGAAAATGTCTTGGGAGCTGTAAGGTGTGTTCTTGTTGGGATCCACAAGAATCCGCTGCTACTGCAAAAATAGCCGTGCAACGGGCATGCTACAGTTTGGTAGAAGCCTTCGTGAGCACCTCCAACAGGCAGGTCGTCCAATTATGTTGTCATCTGTTCAGTATCAACTGCATCCTCAAATTCGGGATTCTCCTTCAAGTGATTGCAGGGCATGAATCAGATGTCATATTGCAAGCAGGGCATAAATCTGCTTTGGAACCAGAAAAGATGGAACTTGACACCCAAAAGGAACACATGGAACATGTTGACTCTGTCCAAAAGAGTCCTTTGGGAGTGCTACAGAGTTCTGAGGTTTTGTACCATGATGGAATGGAAGGTGCAACAGATGACTCTGAAACCACACACACTGTTCACGGGTTGAATGAGAGCAGCATAGATATAAGTGCACCAAAAGCCCTGGATTCCTCTGCGTGTTTTCAGAAGCCTGGACTTGGAGATGAGGCAGAAGCAAAGCCAGAAAATTCATTTGACAAAGATGAAATGATGATATCGAGTCTCTGTGGCACAAGCATGGTGGAGAAACACTCTATTATATTAAGTTCAAAAGAGCCTTCTAGCAGATGTTGACTGCCACACTGCAACCAAGTTTATCTCCAAGATTATATTGCTAGAGAAATTGTTGTGGGTAATGCAATCCAGCTCTCTCATCTTAAACAATGACAATGTTCTTATGGAGATTATTGGTGCTGCTAAGTGAAGCAAGCTGTAAGCAATGGTTGCACATTTGCACTATAACAAGGTGCATCATATGAAACTTGCAGCGATAAGAAGGAATCAGACTTTATTTTCACTTTCAAAAAAGTATTCTTTTCTGAGTGTTAAGAGGACTGGACTATGCTGTTTACTTCATCAAATCTGATGTATGGTATGCATCTCTGGGATGAAAAGCAAGAAGAAGAGTAGGTGGAGATTGGGAAAAGCAGGAGAGTACTGCTTGAAGGAAATGGAAAGCTACTTGGGCAGAGCAGGAAATGTGAGAAAGAGCCTGCAGTAAATCCAATGCTAGGAGACTACGAGGAGAGCATCTCTTGATATTTCTTTTCTCCAACTTTGTCATTCTGTATGGTCTTTTTCTCTGGATTAATTGGGTTGTCTTGTGGCCAAGGGCATCGTGCTTTTATTCATCACAGACTTTTTCAAGGAATACTTGGTTGATAACAGCCTTGATGACCTCATAGGACTGCTGAAGCGAGGGAAGATGGAAGACAATCTCCTCGAGTTGTTTCCAGTGCAGAAGCGTACTACGAGGCGGTGTGAGGTGGATTTGTGAAAGGACTCAACTGTTAAATTTTCTGCCCCATCTGTCTATCCAGTTATCACTTTTGGCCCTTTGACATCGCCAGCAGCAGTACTCACATCCTTGTCTCATGCTATTGTTTTTATGCTGGCCCGTGTGGAGTCTGTACGACCTGTTGAAGCTGGAGAAACAGGCAAGATATTTCTACACCTTTCTACTACTATTATATTTACAATTATTGTGAAATCGAACCACTTTTCCTTGCATTGATTTGTCAGTTAGATGTCATGATGGGAGATTTCCCTTTCTGCTTGTTTCTTCTCGTTTTAGCTTTTATCGTTGATAGTATGTGGGTCGAAAGGATGCGTGTGCCCTCTCCTCTAAATGTTATGTTTCCCTTACTCGAATGATAGAACTTCATCTGTTTGTTTATGTATTAATTCTTCTCTGCGATTGAGTTGCAAGTGTTATGTTGATTAACTAGTATTTTCGATATCATGGAAGTAAGTTACGATAACTGTGAAGCTCCTCCCTAGCACCCAAGTTGTCTTTTGACGTTTTTTTGTTAGCTCCTTCGCAAGTCCCTTTGATAACCTTTTGGCATCGAGAAAGAAAGGTTGTAGGATTGTGTGATCAAGGCTTGGGGCTAACCAGCTTGAGTTTCGGTATTAAACTTTTTTGAATGAAAAGGTTGTGTGCAGTGTGTTTTCCGTCTCACGGGTGTAGACTCTTATATTATCTTTCATCTTGTTTCTAGGCTTTTAAGGCCATCCTCAGGAAGTACCTTGACCATCCCTGGCAACTTGAACCATAACTAGCCTTACGGATCAACTAAGCTCGAGGTTCTTTGTGCGAATCTAGTACCTCGTTGACACTAGAATAGTTTGGTCTAATCCCCCTCTCAGAATTATTGCTGATGGCGCTCTTCTATTTTTCCTAACTTGCATTATTTTCTCCCTTGTAATGTTAACGCTATTAATTAATATTGGTCAGTTTTTATGCACGTAATTACCGTAATAGGTTGTGATGGAGATTTCCTTAAATGTGATTGACCTTCGGGAAAAACTCAGCTTTCGTGTGATAATCTTATGAATTCATAGCGGAAGGTTTTGTTTTGATAAAGTCACTTAGAAATTATGTTTGTATCTATTTGTGCGACGGTTGACTGTGTTACCAAGGGTTGCCGTAAAATATGGTTGTTTTGGGATATGGGTAATTTATTTTAAATTAACCAAACATTAGTATTGTAGTGGAGGTTTGCAAATCCTTAGTGTTATAAAATTTGTTGATGACATTATTGTATACTCTTGTGTGACGGAACCCCCTTCTTCTCTCGCATGCTTGCTACTAGCTTGTAAGACTTTGACCCTTCTTGGATGATTGGAAAATCTTGTAGTTAATGGTCAAAACTAGTATACTTTGCTTTCGCTTCAAAACTTATGTTGTGTGTATACTCTAATTGATTTCCGGTTTGAAACTCAATTATACATGGCTTTTGTGTTGATTTCAAACCCGTGTTTCCCTTTCTTGGGCCGATCAACTTTGTTCTTTTAGAAATGTATTATTTTAGCCTATGCGTTGGTACCTTTGATAAATTTCTAGATGGTTGGTCTAATTATATCAAATCTCAATCTTGTAATTATTTTTTTAATTACTTACTTGATGGGAATTCTGTTTATGCTAGATTGTTTGTTTTCTCCTTATAGGGCCAAGGGCCATTCTCTTACGATTATACTTTCGTTGTTATTACTCCTAACTGAAGTACAAGGTCTTCTCCTTCTTTGATTGGCATGATGAAGACTTTACTTTAACTTGATGTGTTAATAGTGTTTAGAGGTTTGAACCAATTCTTGTAATAAAGTGCTTCCTTTTCGTGATATTGTTAGATAATAGTTATGGTGGTTTTGTGTAGCCTTATCTTGCTCAGTTCTCGTGAACTGACTCTTGTAGAAAATTTGCTGCAGATGGATCTTGCGTGTAGATGAGGGATAGATTTGTAGACTTTTGTCATCAACCTCAGTTGAGAAGCTCCTTTGCTCGAAACCTTTTTTATGTTGTTCAACTGTTGTTAACGTCCAGTGGAAAGTTTAAAGAGGATTAATGTCTTAGTATAATGTATTGTGGACTTGTCATCTGAACTTTGGAAACCTTGTATTGTTTGACCATCATTGAAATTATAAGAAAATTTGGTTATTGTGGTTGAGTGACTTGTGGAGTATCAGTATTTTAAGAAATGATGTAATCTTGTTTTGTTCTCGTAAATGAGTGTTGCTTCAACTTTGCCTTGAGAATAAATTCTGAGTTAAACCTTGCCATGACTTAGTAATAAAGTGTCATAAGTAAACTAACATGGGATTGTTTAATACTTCAGGAAGTTAAATTAAAAGTTGTATTCAAATAAAGTAACGTAGGGGTCACCAACTTGAGAGCAAGAAATTCTTTAAGTAATCAAGGGCAGGACTATCATTGCAAGTAACATTATATAACTTGATACCCCTAGCTACACTAATGAACACTATCCCTTTCATGGTGGAATTCTTAAATGAACTTAAAGGAAATCTATGGTTAGTTCTGGAAGATAATAAGATTTAATAAACAGGAGAAAACAATTTTGAAACCACACAATCTATCTCTCAGCCATTTGGAAAGTAAATTCTTTTACTCCTTGTTAATACTTTTAGCGAAGCCTAAGTAAAGTTGTTGTTAGTTCTGGTTAAGAGCCCTAGCTTCAATTTAATACTGGCAATAACTAATGAGGTCCTAAAAATGTTTCATCTCGACCTTCTCCCTCTAACCCTTTTTCAAGGCACCTTGTATCTCTTCTCTTAAGTGTGTTGAACTTAAAACCATGTTGTCTTGTGAGCAAGAACGAATCTTAGTAGCGTTAGTGGTGAGCAGATGGCCTTGTGGAATTTAAATACTCCTTTTTCTTGATAAACGAATTAAACAAATAAAGGTCATAATAGAGAAGATTTAAAGATAATTACTCTGTTTCAAAAGAATAAACTTAGCTTGGTAAGATGAATTGTATGAATCATATCTTGAACCTCCTTGAAAACATAAGCTAAGAATTGCAAGTTATCCTTGTTGTGTGTGTAAGAGGCTTTTCATTTTCTCAACCACCAATTTATTGGCCTTGGCGATTATGATTGACTTGTGACGTGGAGTTGAGGATAAGTGATGTGGAATCCTACATGGAGCCACCTTACCCTCCTCTTCTCTTCTTCTATATATGCAAGTTTATTTGTTAGTTAAGGGGTTACTTCATGTTATTTTGCACTTGTATTTTGGGAGTTAGAGAGTTTGAGTTTCTTTCTTGGATTCTTGGAGCTTGTTGGAGTTCGATTTGAGTCTTTGAAGGATCTTGGACTTTGATTTTGAGATCAAGGAACTTAACCAATGATACCAGTGATATATGTGTGTGTGTGTGTGTGTGTGTAAATGAATGGTTTTGTGTGCTTGTTTTGGGATCATGGGTAGAATGCCTTAAGTATGGTGTAGGAGAAGGTTTATGGGGATTTTCTTTTGGAGGGAGGCATAAGAGTATTGTTACATATTTTGGGAGGGATTTGGGTTAGGTGCCCCACCTTTTTAGATAAGAAAAATGCTTACTTTTCTTATATGTTTTATTGAGGGAGACATAAGAGATTGTGGGGAGGCATAAGAGATTGTGGGAGACATAAGAGGATCTTGAGGAGGTATAAGAGTTTTCTAAGGTCTTGATTTGTGTTTTGGAGGCTTATATTGTGGGAACCTAATCCCATAGGGATTCATAAGTTATTTCCCCATAGTTCCTTGCTCCATTGGCTTTGAGTTTTAAAGCCTTGTTATTTTGAAAAGTTGGATTATTTGTTATTGTTATTGTGTGCTTTTGTGTGTGTTGAAAGATGGTTGTTTTGTGTGATGTAATGTGGAAGCACTTGTGAAATATGCTATAGCTTGTATCCATTTCTTATTTCACTTTGGTTGAGGCTTTAGGGGAAATGATGAGGATATCTTCTTCTCCTCATTAGATTATTGGTTTAGCGGATGACATTGCTTACTACCCCTTAATTGTTGTTGTGCTTGAAGTGAAGAAAATGGTGGAGCTCAAGTTGAAGATTTGGAGGTTAGAACCTTTTGTAGCAGACTAAAAGGGAATCTTGTAATTGTAAAAATCTTTACATGTTGTTCCGACTTAAAGTGGAAGGCTTGTAGTCTTCCACTTTAATAGATTTTTAGTGTAAATATTTATTTATCAATTTCTAATGTTTAGTTGGAAAGAGAGAACTTAAAGTTGTGTTTTTGGTTAGAAAAGAAACTCTCCAAATTTTGGACTTTATTCAAGTTGTAATATATATAATTTGGAAAATAATGTTATATTTTAAGAAAGTTTTGTTGATTACTTTGTTGTATTCTTTGGAAAACTTGGAATGAAAAAAAAAGTGAATCTATTTGGGTGTATTGTATCTCATTTTTATTCCAAATAGTATAGGAGTAAA
The DNA here is from genome assembly GCA_018340775.1 of Taxus wallichiana var. yunnanensis. Lineage (NCBI taxonomy): Eukaryota > Viridiplantae > Streptophyta > Pinopsida > Cupressales > Taxaceae > Taxus > Taxus wallichiana. The sequence goes on along the minus strand of CM031241.1, from coordinate 189,339,512 downwards.
TAATGGTTTGAAGTTGTTATTATACACTACAACATAAAGGGTGGTGTCGCCACAATGTTTTCACAATTTTTTTGTGGATATTTTTGTTAAAATTGTGAATCGATTTTTGGACTCCACCCACAAATATTTTGTGGAAGCATTACATTGTAGAAAAATTGTTTTAATTACCAAAATTATGAAAATAATATATTGTAACACTGCAAAAAGCGATGTTACTGTAGGTACTCGCTTCAACCAAACACTTAACCCGAAAATGCGACTAATTTTTTTTTTTTTTTGTTAAAAGAGAAGGTTATGATACAAGGATGTTACAAGGGTGCTTAACCCTTAGGGTTCATTAATTTACTTACACTACTTAGCTCAGTTTTATGATTGAAGAAACAGGTCGAGTTGAAAGTTACGTGTTAACACCATTATCTCTAGGGTACATTAATTGATAGTTCTATAGGAAGGTAACAAGGATTAATTTAATTAATTAAATATTTTCTTTTCTTCGATTAAGTTCATTCTTAACAAGGTTAACCTTATGCTAAATTATTAAATTCATTACATTAATAGCTTAAATATCCTTTAATAAATTTCCTACACACACTAAGGGTTTAAAGAGGAAGGAAACATTACACCCCTAGGCAATCAAATGGCCCCACTCATTCATCTACACATACCCTTAAGGATTTTACATTAAACATTTAAAATATATATCTTCTTAATAAAGGTAGGGTCAATCCTCCACCCTTGGATCAAATCCATCTTAGCCACTAGATCCTAGGGTTCCCAACTTAGCCCTAAGAATCCTTAAGAAAGTCTATTAAAACCTATTCTCATTCTATTCTTCTCATTTGATTCATTTTCTTTTGTTAAATTTACAGGTTGGAGAGGAGGAAGCTATGAGAGAAAAAAATAAGAAGCCATGGAGGTTTCTACTAGAAGATTAAGTCTAGGCTGGGCTTAGTTTTGTCTTTTATTTATGTAATCTATTTCATTTAAAGATTGGGAGGGGTTTCTTCCTCCAATATGGTTTTTTTATTCCAAGATTATAGTGTATTGGGTTTTAAATTTGGGGTAAACCCTACCCCTTTTGATATAAATGAAAGAATGTTTTTAGATTCACCATTTGAGTGTTTTGTTGTCTCATTCCTAAGCATTTATCTTTATTTTACTTGCTGGTAGTAATAGGTTAAATTTTACAACTTAGGAATTAGTGAAAACAGGTTAAATTTCACGCACAGTACACAGTCCGCGGGATTATGTCATAAGTGACAAAACCACTTGCCTAGACTAGACCAGCTGCCCTAGGACCACCTCCTGCCAGGGTGACAAACAATGGACCTCCGCCTTCCAGAGCGATGATTGTGAAACCGCCGCCTTACCGGACAACAAACACAAGATCACTTTGCCATAATGAGCGGCGGTTTTGTGACCGCTTATAACTTTGAGTGGCATTATGGGACCGTCGCTCTGCACAAAGTGGCAGTCCTATTTCTGAAAAACAGAACCTCAATGCCGAGAATTTTACAAAAAACTAAATTTTTTAAAGGATGTAAAAATGCATTTTAAGTTGTCTTTGTTCATTTCAAATTCCAAAATTGAGATTTATTACTCATTTAGTCATTTCTTAGTAAAGTCTAGTCATTTTAAATTATTTCCATTTCTAGTAAAATTAATCTACTTATAAGAGTAATTTCTACTTATTTAACTAGTTTCCTCTATCCATTAATAAAGCAAAGGGATGTAAATCTATTTCATTACTTGTCATTTCCTTATATAAAATCAACTTTCCAAATGCAATATAATCTAACTTATTTTCCTCTTTCATTTTACTACAATGTTCATTCATTCAAAATAACCATATTAACTTTATTTTCCATACAATGATATTTTGTAAACAAATTCAACTTCTAACAATCTCTACATTTTCTTCTTTCTCACATTTACAATACAATAAATACTCAATGAAAATATACTTTCTTTTCCATTGTAAAATAGATTAATCTTTCAATACAAGCACTATTTTTCTCACAATACATTCAAGATTTCAACAAGGAGAAAATACTTTCTTTTCTATTTGCAAACTAACTTTACAATAACATTCTTTCTTCTTTCTTTTCTCATTTGTTTCTTTCTACATGCAATACAATAACAATAACAACAATTTTATTACAACTCCTTTTTTTTTGTTATTCTGATGTCATTACAATTTCCTCCACTTGAAGTGGGAATCCATACAAAATGTAAATAAAGAATGAATTACATTAATACAATTTCTTCCACTCTAAGTGGGTAAAAATACAAGGAAGTTTCACATGGTCACCAACAAGACTCCATTCTCCAACTCCAACAAGATAGCTCCTCCAAGAAGTTTGCTTGATTCACAACAAAATAGGGGGAGAGGCAATGCTCTCCACCCAACCAAGATACCCAATGGAGAGGAGAAGCCATCCTCCCCATTGGCCCTCAAGCCCCAACCACATTACAATAGGAGAAGATCTCAACTCATGGAAACTACTATCTTCCAAAATACTTAACATATAATTTCACATTGATTCCATTTACATACAAACTCAACAAGAAAAAAATCACTCAAAACAACAATATAACAATGCTTATAAAGAAACCAAAGGAGTAATACCTATGGGAGGCCACTTATGCCTCCCAATGGGAATGGGTGCAATCCCAAAAGCCCCCAATGCAAATAAAAATTTCCCCTTACAACTCTTATGCCTCCCTCAAGTACCCCTTATACCTCCATAACTATTATGCCTCCCTACAAAACTCTTAGGGCTCCTCATAGTAAGAACAAGAAGAAATGTAAAGCATTTCTCATACTAGATGGGGCACCCAACCCAAAATCCCTCCACAAGAAAGTGATCTCTTATGCCTCCCTATAATAAAAAAATCCCCATAGTCTCCTCCCACTCCCAACTTAGGCATTCTACCCACACCCAACAAACATTTCAAAGAGACAACAACATTCAACACAACATATACACACATACAATAAAACAAATAACATAATTTAAACTAAGGTGAAGCTCCTACCTCTCCATGGTAGAGCTTGTTCCAAGTATGAAGTTCCAAGCCTTTCCCAAAGATCAAGCAAGCATCCACAAAGCTCAAAAAATCCACAACTCTCTCCAAATCCTCTCACTCTCCAAAATTCAAGAGACTAAAAATGATCATCCAACCCCAAAACAAGCAACAAGAATTCAATAAATAGAGAAAGGAGAGGGAGGGATGATGTGGCTCCAAGTAGGATGCCACCTCATTTCCTCTCCACTCCACATCACTTGGTCAACCTCATATTCTAATGCACTATTAATAAGTGGTTGGAGGAATGACAAGAACCTTACACGCTGTTATCCAAAATTCACCCCCAGGGTAATTTTGATAACATGCATCAGATTATTCAGTCCCGAGCAAGTAGATTGATTCAAGGCCCAAAATCATGTTTTTCGGGGTCCCCCTCGGCCTTTTCTAACTCTCCCATCCAAGAAGGAATCCCAACAGGTTGATAAAATGGAAGAAATGCAAAAAATAAGGTTGCAAGACTGTGTTAAGGCATTTCAGGTCTGAAGGGTTCGGGTCGTACTGAGGTTCGTTGTACCAAGCTTGGGGCCGGAAAAATGAAGAAAATTGGCTAAGTCCTAGTCCAGGCGGTCTGCAGTCTGCGGGATAGTTGGGACGTCGGGATGCGTGGGACGTGAAAATCCGAATCGGCCGAAAGAGGGAAAAATTGCCTAAGTCTTGTTCGTGCGATGCAGGACATCCAAGCCAAAAGTACGCGCGGACGCTGGATCGGCCGGTTTGGCGCAAGTCGGTCCATTTCGGGCGGTTCGGAGATATTTGTCCCAGATGGTCTGGGACATCTGGGCCAAAGGTACGCAAGGGACGCGTGGGACGTGAAAGGCCGAAAGAGCCACCAACGAATCAAATGCAGGTGCGTGTCTTCACCTCATCGGCCGACGGGAAAAATTTTGAAAAATTTTCCAAAGGCAAAAACAAAAGGAAATGGTCGGAAGGGGCTGCATCAATGAAATCATGCCATGTGGCACTTGAGTGGTGGAATGTGGGGAGAAATGGGAAAAATTTCCCAAAGTGAAAAATACCAAATTTTCGAAGGACAAAGTGCCCCTCGTGAGGCCGAGCCAATAAAATAGTGACACGTGTCCAAGTGGCAAGAAATTAAGGAAGGGCCCAAAATAAATTTTCAAAGGATGATCCCACGGATGAATCAAAGCCCGACACGTGTCATCCAAGTGGTAGAGCGAGGAAAAATTCAAATATTTTCCGCCCGATCCGTTTTGGCTTTTTTTGCCCTAAATCTTCAAATCGCCGTATCTTTCGATCCGAGCTTGGATTTTCACGTTCTTTATATTAATGGAAATATGGTGAAATTCTCTACACGATTATAGGGTAAATATTGCATTTTGGTTTAGTTTACAGAGAGAAATCAAGAAACGTCTCTGCGCGTCGTAATGGCGGAATCGGCGTTTCAACAACCAGTTTTAATGCGAAATGGGTCGCATTCTTCTCCAGCATGGCCAAAAATGTTAGGGCATGGGTCTATAAGGATGCCCATGTTGTTTTAATGCATCTTCATTCAATGAGGAATGGCTCCCATGTTTTTTCACGTTTTCTCTCTCCTGGGCTTGACCCATGCATTAAAAAAAGCTAGATTTGGCTCATTTTTCAGTGGTTCATCTTTTTAGCTCTTCCCTCCCTTATTTTCTTCTCCAAGGTTGAAAATGGAGTTCGAACCTCCTCCCCCTGCTCTGTAATGGCATTTTTTCCTTTTACCATTAAAATGATGTTCAAATGCAAACTTAAGCAACAAAAAACGTGTTTCGTGATGCATCTGTCCATCCTTGCTCGTTTTGCTTGTCTTTCTTATTGCCTCTCTTCATTGAAAGTATTTGTGCATGTTTTAATACTCATTACAGGTTTAGAGTTGTGTTCATGGAGTTTTGGGACATTTTCTGTGTGAAATCTATCCTTGGGCCTGTGATGCATCTGTCCATCCTTCCCATTGCTCACCTCTCCTTGTTCCATGGTAGTTTTGATAGATGTTCAACATTTTCCTTCTCTGGTGTATCACCGTTTTAGTGTAGGCTCTATTTTTCCCTTTTCTCTCTCTCTCTGTCTCCTTGGCATGGTTAGATTAGGATTAGATTAGCTTGCCTGCACTGGAATAGCTTGTGGCAGGTAGTTTAGGAATAGGAACCAACCTTCTCTAGAGATTCCTTTCTCATTTTTGCAAGTCCCACACTTGGAGAAAGGATTCCATGTTGTGCAATCACACTGGATGCTAGAGTGATCAACCTAGAAATCGATCAACGTCCGAGTGCTTTGAGAATCTGCACTAACAGTTTTAGCACACCAGGTGGTGGGACCTTAGAGGTCTTCCACTTCATCTTTTGCAAGTTGGTGTGTTCTGTGAAGATTTTAGCCTTTAGAGGCACTTGCAAACACATCTGGCGAGTCCATCCGATCAGCAACCCATTTAAAAGTTGCGAGACCGTTTTCATCCATTTCAATCCATATTTCTTTCCATCTCTTTCATTTTTCTCCATTCCTGAAGTTGTGCAATCATGACTTCATTTCCATCATGGAATTCACATTTTCAACAACAAAGAAGAATGTTTCCCACCTCCACATGTTTTTAAATCCTCCAAATCAGCATTTTGAACAAATTCAAAATCAGCATGCATACCCATATAGCAGTAAATGCCAAAATCAGTTTGGCTATGGAGCTTTCCAAGAGCAAGAGTATGCATATAATGAAGACAATCAGATGCAAGATGCTTTGATGTGCATTGGAGAAAATCCAAAAGATGGAGGTAAAGATGGTGCGATCCAGAGCAACAGCCCAAATGAGAGATTTCAAAATTGGTTGTAGGACTCCTTGTCCATGGGGAGGCCCTTTTCCAAGACACTTCATCCCTTAGGAGAAGCTGGACTTCATGATGAAGATGCTGCCCCAACTTGCACAATGGACAGCAAAAATAGAGGCCTATACACTTGTTGTTGAACAACTTTGTCAATGGGTAAGTTCTACACCATCATCTTGTTTTTCTCTTCCCATTACTCAAGCAGCACCATCTCATTTGGAATTGTAAATTCTAAACTCCCCACTTGCTGTCCCAAATGTTGATTCCATGTCTCCACCTCTCAGTCTTCCACCACACCTCAATTCTTCTTTCCTTTTTCCTTCCAAACAGTCATCCCCTCCACAAGAGCTAACAGAAATACGCTCTCCCCCAAAGAAACAAGAGGTTTCACCTCCTCTACCACCACAAAAAATTGCCAAATCAATTGAGTTACAACCCATCCCTCCTCTTGCATTCCCAATTCCATGTGGGGAAGAAGAAATTGCAAAAATCGGCCATAAAGGACAGCAAGAAGAGGAGCCCAAGAAAAAAAAATGACAGACAACTTGAGGGTTTGGGCTGCCAAATTTGGAATGACAAAGATCCCATTGATGGTTAAACCTACGAAGAGGCTAAGGTTGAACAAATGGTGGTTAAGACTGATTTTGTGGCAGCGAGAAGAAGAAAAAGAAGAAGCAGATCAGCGATCGGTTTTCTCAAAGTAGTGTCCATGTTGGCACTCTATTTGAAGGGAATGCTGATTCAATTCAAGTTGCACAAAAAGCCATAAAGGAAGAAAGCTCGAGAAGAAGATCTTGCAGTCCCAACTTGTCCTCTAGAGCAGCAGATGAAGAGTTTGACTTGACAAACTTCGTGCTTTAGAGGAAGATTTCTATCAAGAGCAAGATTGTTTTCAAGTAGTAGGGAAAGGAGAAGCTGCTCCCGATCTAAAAGAAGAGGAGCACATTCTAGTTGTGGAGGAGAAAATTGCATATCCAAGGGCTTTGAGCACAAAGCGAGCTACGAGAGAACCTTCGTTCTTCTTTCTACTTCACCTCTCTCAAGTTCTAGTCTTGAAGAGGAGTTTTATCTCTCAAACTCAATGTTGGAGGGTGAAAGAAACCATGGTGGTCAAATTCTGAGATCAAGAAGACACCATGGAGGAAGTGGAGCATTTGCAGCAGGACAGCCATGAGGCAGTTTATCTATCAGATTTGGAGGACTGTTTTGATGGAGAAGAGCCGGTTGAGTTTCCACCATTCTCTCTTTCATCATCCACATTCCAAACACTTGAGTCTGTTGTCATGAAGGAGAACATTCATTTGCAGCAGCCTGCATCTTATAGCAGCTCTTTGGAACCAAGATTGGAAGATTTTAATCTTTCATGTCCTTCATTGGAGGAAGAGAAAGGGCACAAAGATTCTACCATTGCTTCCACACCATCCATTCAAGAAGGTCTACAAGAAGACTCCATTTTTGGAGTTGAAAATCAGAGCTATGGGCATATCAAATGGACCATACCTTGCCCAATCAGGTATTTGGCTTTATTGGAGCCAAAGGAGAAGTCACAACCAGTCATGCTTGCTTCTGAGCATGAGGGTGAGCTACAAAGTACCAAGGATCAGCTGTCATACCTCTTCAATCCAAATGTAGAGCAACTAAAAGAGGTATTGAATTTTCCTTCAGCTGATACCTTGATGATTTGGGTGGAAGACCAGCTTCTTGTTGATTTTCCATCCATCCAATCAGCCATGTTCAATGCCAAATCAATTGCATGGCTGCCACTTTTGAGAAAGGGAAGCTATTTCTCACAACCAATTGCAGGGTTTGTTTAGCTTGCCTTTGCTTCCAGTTAGAGTAGAGTAGGTAGGTTTGCTTTTAGCAAAAGAAGTGCTTGTGCACACTCTGCATGTTCCATTTGGAGCATGTATGATTTTCAGTTCTATACATAGTTTTTGTGGTGCTGGTTTTGCTCTTGCACAGTCCATTTCAGTGGCATTTTGGTGAGAACGACTCCATTTCAGTGGGTTTCCAAGTGGCTCAGAGAGGAGGTTTTCAAAGTTTAGATCAGTTTGTAGGCTATAACTCATGACTCCATGCCCAATGGATGCTTCAGGCAACTGGTAACTTCATCCAGCAGGCAGATGACCCCACTGAGTCACCAAATTGTTATCCAAAATTCACCCCCCAGGGTAATTTTGATAACATGCATCAGATTATTCAGTCCCGAGCAAGTAGATTGATTCAAGGCCCAAAATCATGTTTTTCGAGGTCCCCTCGGCCTTTTTCTAACTCTCCCATCCAAGAAGGAATCCCAACAGGTTGATAAAATGGAAGAAATGCAAAAAATAAGGTTGCAAGACTATGTTAAGGCATTTCGGGTCTGAAGGGTTTGGGTCATACTGAGGTTCATTGTACCAAGCTTGGGGGCCGTGAAAAATGAAGAAAATCAGCTAAGTCCTAGTCCAGGCGGTCTGCGGGATAGTTGGGACGTGTGGGACGTGAAAATCTGAATCGGCCGAAAGAGGGAAAAAATTGCCTAAGTCTTGTTTCGCGTGGTCTGGGACATCCGGGCCAAAAGTACGCGTGGGACGCGGATCGGCGGTTTGGCGCAAGTCAGTCCATTTCGGGTGGTTCGAGAGATATTTGTCCCAGATAGTTTGGGACATCCGGGCCAAAAGTACGCGGAGGACGCGAACCGGCCGATTCGGCCGAAGGAGACTTTCGTCCGGATAGTTGGGCCAAAAGTACGCATGGGGCGCGGAAAGCCGAAAGAGCCGCCAACGAATGGAATCTCGCCACGTGTCTTCACCTCAAACAAGAACAAGGAAGCCCGAATCGGGTGGTTCGAGAGATATTTGTCCCCGAGACAGGTTTGTGACAGCCGAGGCCAAAGGTACGCGAGGATGCATGGGACGCGAAGGTGAAAGAGCCGCCAACGAATCAAATCTCGCCACGTGTCTTCACCTCATCGGCCCGTGAAAAATTTTAAAAAATTCCAAAGGCAAAAAAAAAAAAGAGGGAAATGGTCGGAAGGGCTCGTGTCCAATGAAATCATGCCATGTGGCGCTGAGTGGTGGAGCATGGGGAGAAATGGGAAAATTTTCCCAAAGTGAAAAATACCAAATTTTCAAGGACAAAGTGCGCCCCTTAGGCCCGAGCCAATAAAATAGTGCCACATGTCCAAGTGGCGAGAAACTAAGGAAGGGCCCAAATAAATTTTCAAAGGATGAGCCCGCAGATGAATTAGAGCTCAAACGTGTCATCTAAGTGGCACATCGTGGGAAAAATTCAAATATTTTCCCACGCCGATCCGTTTTGGCCTGTTTTTTGCCCTAAATCTTGAAATCGCCATATCTTTCAATCCAGAGCTCAGATTTTCACGTTCTCTATATCAATGGAAATATGGTGAAATTCTCTACACGATTCCAGTCAATCTTGCATTTTGGTTCAGTTTGGAGAGAGAAACTAAAGAAACGTCTGGCATGTGGTAATGGCGAAGCGACGTTTCAACAACCATTTTTAATGCGAAATGGGTCGCATTCTTTTTTACGGCCAAAAATGTCAGGGCATGGGTCTATAAGGATGCCCATGCTGTTTTAATGTATCTGCATTCAATGACGAATGGCTCCCATGTTTTTTCACATTTTCTCTCTCCAGGCTCGACCCATGCATTAAAAAAGTCGATTTGGCTCATTTTTCAGGTGGTTCATCTTTTCAGCTCTGCCCTCCCTTCTTTTCTTCTCCAAGGTTAAAAATGGAGTTCGAACCTCCTCCCCTTACTCTGTAATGGTGTTTTTTCCTTTTACCATTAAAATGATGTTCTGTGCAAACTTCTGAAGCAACAAAAATGTGTTTCGTGATGCATCTGTCCATCCTTGCTCATTCTTTGCTTGTCTTTCTTCTTGCCTCTCTTCATTGAAAGTATTTGTGCATGTTTTAATACTCATTACAGGTTTGGAGCTGTGTTCATGGAGTTTTGGGACATTTTCTGTGTGAAATCTATCCTTGGGCCTGTGATGCATCTGTCCATCCTTCCCATTGCTCACCTCTCCTTGTTCCATGGCAGTTTTGATAGATGTTCAACATTTTCCTTCTCTGGTGTATCACCGTTTTAGTGTAGGCTCTATTTTTCCCTTTTCTCTCTCTCTCTCTATGTCTCCTTGGCATGGTTAGATTAGGATTAGATTAGCTTGCCTGCACTGGAATAGCTTGTGGCAGGTAGTTTAGGAATAGGAACCAGCCTTCTCTGGAGATTCCTTTCTCATTTTTACAAGTCCCACACTTGGAGAAAGGATTCCATGTTGTGCAATCACACTGGATGCTAGAGTGATCAACCTAGAAATCGATCAATGTCCAGGAGTCTTTGTGAATCTGCACTAACACACAATCCATCTAAGCCCACCGCCCAAAGGAAAAAAAAATATAGAAGGAATGTGTAATTAACATTTCACCTTTTTAACTTCCCAAAACACCTAAAAGAGCCTAATTTTGACCCCCAAAGGCATAGGTAGGGTTGACATGGGCATTTAAGAGGTGTGGGACAAGTTTTACTTATCCCACAAGCTTCCAAATTTTGCCTCTAAGGCCAAATTCGATTTTCCCATGAAGGGTAGAGTGTGCTACACTCCAAACTCAAACAAACTCCACTCAACACAATATCTAAGAGTACAAAAATTTTAATAATGAACTCCTTTTTGGTCACATCTTTAATTAGTTTAGGATAAATTTACATTAGCTTAATTAAGACACTACAACCCATGAATAATAAAGGGGTAAACATAAATCCAAAATCTAAATAATAAAACATGTAAATTTCATTACTAAAGGAAACACATACTAACATTATCAAAGAGGGAAAATTAAAACAAAACAACACATGACCCCTAGGTCACAATTTTCTCCTAACCAATAATTCTAACACACACACAATTACATGTTGCCATGGTGACCCTAGTTGAATTCTTCTCAAATTCCGATGTGGTTGGTCTCCACTCCCCCAATGTTGTTGTGAATATAATATACCTACAAAATAGAGAATACCTCCTTCGGCCTCATGGCCATATTAAAACATTCATGTCAAATATGCAATATAAATCTGAAATCAACTATATATGAATTAATATCATCTATGAAAATATGATATCACTTACAATTTTTAGCACATTTCTATTCCATGTTTTGCGCATGTCAAAACGATCATCACATTAATCCAATTATCAAGATCTACTCAATATGACTAAATATATCACATGTCAGAATTATAGATAAATAACCATGTCAAAAGTATATCAATATCATCATCAAATGTCTCCAGTAGTCCATATGCATCATATAAGAATCAAATCAATAACAGTTTAGTATCTCTGATATCTACTAACATGCTATATCAAAAACTATAATATATCCATAAGCACGACGATATATCAAAACAATAATAAAAAAGGTGTCGAAGGGAAGTGGGCACTACATCCCCCTCCCCTTAGACTCGACTTCCTCCTGGAAGTCACTGGAATAGGTGTGGAAACTACACTCATAGCAAAGTAGCATCCTCCCAAGTAGCTGCAGTTTGATAATATCTATCCCACTGGACCAAAACTGATCAATCTCTCTACCACGAAGGCCTAGGGTCTTGTGCTCTATAATGCATACGGGCTCCACCATCACCTTCCCGTGATCCCGCACTGTAAATCAGTCCAATTTGGAATGTGAGAAGAACCAAAAATATATCTCTGAAGAATAGAAACATGAAACACATCATGGATGTCGGAAAAACTAGGTGGCAATGCTAGACGATAGGCCAAGGGACCAAGGCAATCCAAGATCTCAAAGGGACCCACAAACCTAAGAGCAAGCTTAGAACCTTTTCCGTAATGGATAGGGCTCTTATGCGGTCTAACATGAAGAAACACCTTTGTGCCCACCTCAAAACTATGATTTGTCCTATGCTAGTCCACATACTTCTTCCGTATTTCTTACGCCTCCGTAATCTCTATCGATCAAGGTAACTTTGTAGCTCCATATTCTGTAATAATGCTAGCCTAAGAGAAACCCCTGTCCTCTAACTTGGCGTAGCTAAGAGATGTCCTGCACTCTCTGCCATATAATGCCTGAAAAGGAGCCATGCCTATCGAAATATGAAAACTATTATTGTAGGAAAACTCCACCAAATATAGATACTCCTCCCATCTCGACTGGTGATCCATAATGTACATCCTAAGCATGTCCTCCAGGATCTGATTCACCCGCTCAGTCTGTCCATCTGTCTTAGGGTGATATGTTGTGCTAAAATTGATCCTCATCCCGAGAGCATACTGCATGGTGGTCTAGAAATGGGAAGTGTACAAAGGATCGCGGTCGCAAATGATCTTCCGTGGAATCCCATGTAATCTAACAATCTCATCAAGATATACCTGCGTGCACCTGCACATTTGGTGTATAGATGGTCTTAATCGAAGAAAAATGAGCTACTTTCTACAACTTATCCACCATGACTATGATCACGCCATGGTGGTATCTTGACATAGGTAACCCAACAATGAATTCCATGGAAATGGTGTCCCACTTGAACTCCGGTATGGCGTGAGGTTAGAGAAGGCCATCTGGATGCTTTGATGCTCGACCTTCACCCTCTGGTACTCTAAAAAGTGTGACAAAAACAAAGCCACATCTCTCTGAAGTCTCTCCAAAAGTAAAATTTTCTCAAGGTGGCATGCATCTTCTTCACTTTGGGATAGGTTCGAATACGGTGCACGATGAGCCTCTAAAAAAATGTCATGTCTCAATCCTCCATATTTAGGAACATATATTTGACCTATGTGTCTAAGAAGGCCATCTGTCTCTAATGAAAATACATCAAATCTCCCCTCAAGGGGTCTCGTGACTTGATCTCTGCTTTGGTTGCAAGGTAGAAACCGCCACGAGGAAGTTGCTGTAAAATCCTACTCAGAAAATCTCTATCCACCAAGTGGCCATATCCAGATGTCTTCATCTACTCAAGGTGTCTGCAACCACATTCTCCTTCCCCTTCACATGCTCTATCTCCATGTCATACTCACAAAGCAACTCCATCCAATGCCATTGTCAAGCATTGAGATTGGGTTACATGAAGAGGTGGCGAAGACTCAAGTGATCAGTCCTGAGTGTGAATCTCTGGCCAAGAAGAAAATATCTCCACCACACTAAGGCATGCACAACTACTGCAAGCTCAAGATCATGAGTCAGATAATTGAGCTCATAATCTTTGAGTTTGCGAGACTCAAAAGTAACTACTCTACCCTCCTACATTAACACACCTCTAAGTCTTGCCAAAGAAGCATCTGTGCAAACGTAGAACTCACCCTAAGGATCTGGTAATGCAAGAATAGGTGTTGTCATGAGGCATTCCTTCAATATAATGAAATCCTTCTCACATCTATCTGAAAAAACAAACTTATTCCCTTTCTCGCTTAAGGAAATGATGGGATGCACAATTCAAGAGAAGTCTTGAACAAATCTCCTATAATATCCTCGCTAGGCCTATGAAGCTGCACACCTCGATCACACTAGTTGGTGTTGGCCAATCCATGATGGCTCAAATATTGGAAGGATCGACAATGATACCTTCCCCAAAAATAATATGGCCCAAATACTCGCACCTCTGTATGAAATAACGCACACTTCTCCAAGTTCCTATAAAGGAACTGCTCACGAAGACATTGAAGAACACAGGTAGACATGCTCCTCATGCTCCTCACACATACGTGAGTAAACCAAAATGGCATTAAGGAAGATGAGCACGAAGCATTCTATAAAATTCTGAATACCCCATTCATCAAACTCATAAACACTACGGGGCATTTGACAAACCGAAAGGTACCACCAGTAACTCACATTGGCCATATCTCATGCGAAAGTGGTCTTATGAATATCCACCTCCGTAATCTGAGCTGATGGTACCTTGACTTAAGATCTATCTTGGATAAAATTTTAGCTCCTTCATCCGATTGAATAAATCGTTAATGCGTGGAAGGGGGTATCGACTTCTTGATCGTTACTTTGTTCAGCTAATGGTAATCAATACACAACCATAGAGATCCATCCTTCTTCTTCACAAAGATCACCGGTGCACCCCAAGGGGATACACTAGGATGGATTAGGCCCTTCTCCAGAAGGCCCTCAAGCTACAACTTGAGCTCACATAGCTTAGGAGTAGTCATCTGATAAGGTGCTCATGAGATAGGCTCTGCACCCGGAACCAAATCTATGTGGAAATCTATCTCACGTGGGGGAGGTAACCCCTGGTAGCTCTCCCTGGAAACACATCAGCGAACTCTCTCAAGATGGGATGGTCATCAAGGGATGGTCTCACTAGACTCATCCTCTAATCTTTCACTAACCATAACAGCATACAACTGACAACCCCATCACGCACACTTGCTTAAGCTGCATAGTGGAGATGGTGCAAATGGAAATGGGCCTCCTAACTCCTGATATCACTAACTCCACTCCAAGATCATCTATGCAAGCAATAGTCTTATGGTAATAGTCCACTCTAGCTCTGTGAGTAGACAACCAGTCCATGCCTAAAATGACACCATAAGATCCTAATGGAAGGATTCGAAGATCTGAAGTAGTGGTGAAGGGTCCCAAATCCACTACACACTCCTTAACTAAGGAGTCTATAGAAATTTTGGCTCTAGAAGCCATCTCAACATCCCAACTATGCCCTTCCTAACTGCCACCATCCTGTAAATTCTCTACTAAGGATGGTGTAATAAATGAATTAGAAGAACTGGAATCAAATAAAATAGAGGCGGAAATACCACCAATACTACCTATCGTCTCAATCACGGTACTCTGGTGCTCATCCTAGTGGTTCTCTACCACTATGTAGATCTGATAGCTCCATGCCATATCTCCAATGTATTCTCTCGAGATCTAAATCTTACCCTTGTTAGGGTTCTCTGGGAAATCTCTCCAATGATGTCCAACAATACCACAACCATAACACATTCCCTGTCCTCTCCAATGGGATGTAGCTCCAGCTAGTACTCTAGATGTCTGAGCTGTGGATATTGACGATCCGTCTATGGATTGTTGAGGTCTCTATTGACGAGCTCGCCGACCGAGCTCTCGGTGCACCCTATGTAATGGTGGGATCCCCAAGAGGAGGCCCCATAATCCATCCTCTCTCTATGCATCCAATCCTTTTGGAGGTCTATAAGGTGGGTAGGTCTTTTGCTCTTGTTATGCTGGCCTAAATGAAGCCTATTCTAAACTCTGTCCACCCCATGGAGGAGGAATTCACCCCTTCTACCTACCATCCTGCATCTAAAGGATACGGTTCCGAACTCTGTCTCTATCCTGCTGCATCTTCCCCCATGTCTCCTCTACAATATAGGCCTTCTCCATTGCCTCTGGTAATGTCTAGGTAGGCGATGAATGTGCACCATGCCACCCATATCCAAGTTCGTGCCACGATGTACCTGTAAATCCATAGCTGTTCATCCTGCATATAATCAACATACTAGAGTAGGTCTAGAAATCAACTTTCATACTTAGCTACAATCATCGATGCCTGATGGAGGTCATGAAACTCGTCTATCCACTATTTTATAAACCTCCTGCATAAATACCTGCTCCTGAAACGCTCCTCAAATAGCTCCCAAGTGACTGTCTCCAAATCAACATGGAGCTTCTACTCCTTGGTCCTCTACTAGAATCTTGCTCCATCCTCGGAAGATGGATCGCAACACGAGATTTTGTGTTCTAGTAAAAAGGTAGAGCTTGAAGCATCCGCTAAAGCTCACCAAAGTGGCCTCTGCTTGAAAACTACCTATATCACTTGAATAGTGAGATGGTCATAGCTTCAGGATCTCCCTAATATGGTCTGCTGCTGATGTCTTATGACCCCTAGGTCTCTCTCGCCTTCTCCTCCCTCTATCTAGGCTGTGAGACTGTCTCAATGACTCGAGATCCTATCCCCATGTCCTCTCTATGGTGACTCTGCCTAGCCGAATCTGCGTGGAAGTTCTCCCAACGTATACTCCTCACTATGTCGAGGGATGCCTGAGCCTCTACTGATAGCTCCATGCCATGTCTAGCAAATCGTCTCCCAAGGGATCTCCACATATAGTTGCATTGACGTCCTGAAGCGTCTGTAAAATCTAAGGTAGAATGGCCACTATAGCCTACTCTGGTGGTGGTATATCTAGGTCTATGTGAAAATACCCCTCACCTAATCTGCGCCTCCTACACAAATCAAGGTGAGAGTTAGTTCATTGTTCTAGGTCTTGTCTCAGTTTTCTAAGTTTTCTATTTCATACAATTATCAAACATTGTGGTTTTCTAGATTTAAAAGAATCAACTTTGCACTAGGTTAAATGTTCATGTTTCATGTTTTCTAGGTGTGCCCAAGGGTCCAAGCTTTGAACCCATGGCTTTGATACCAAGTGTAACACCCACAAAAATGACGTTCTAGGAACTCGCTTCAACCAAACACTTAACCCGAAAATGTGACTAATTTTTTTGGTTAAAAGAGAAGGTTACGATACAAGGATGTTACAAGGGTGCTTAACCTTTAGGGTTCATTAATTTACTTACACTACTTAGCTCAGTTTTACGATTGAAGAAATAGGTCGAGTTGAAAGTTACATGTTAACACCATTATCTCTAGGGTATATTAATTTATATTTCTATAGGAAAGTAACAAGGATTTGTTTACTTAATTAAATATTTTATTTTCTTCGATTAAGTTCAATCCTAACAAGGTTAACCTTATGCTAAATTATTAAATTCATTACTTTAATAGCTTAAAGATCCTTTAATAAATTTCCTACACACACTAAGGGTTTAATGAAGAAGGAAACATTACACCCTAGGAAATCAAAAGGCCCCACTCATTCATCTACACATACCCTTAAGGATTTTACATTAAACATTTAAAATATATATCTTCTTAATAAAGGTAGGGTCAATCCTCCACCCTTGGATCAAATCCATCTTAGCCACTAGATCCTAGGGTTCCCAACTTAGCCCTAAGAATCCTTAAGAAAGTCTATTAAAACCTATTCTCATTCTATTCTTCTCATTTGATTCATTTTCTTTTGTTAAATTTGCAGGTTGGAGAGGAGGAAGCCATGAGAGAAAAAAGGAAGAAGCCATGGAGGGTTCTACAAGAAGATTTAGTCTAGGCTTAGCTTAGTTTTGTCTTTTATTTATGTAATCTATTTCATTTAAAGATTGGGAGGGATTTCCTCCTCCAATCTGGTTTTTATTCCAAGATTATAGTGTATTGGGTTTAAATTTGGGGCAAACCCTACCCCTTTTGATATTAATGAAAGAATGCTTTTAGATTCACCATTTGAGTGTTTTGTTGTCCCATTCCTAAGCATTTATCTTTATTTTACTTGCTGGTAGTAATAGGTTAAATTTTACAACTTAGGAATTAGTGAAAACAGGTTAAATTTCATGCACAGCACAGGTCCGCGGAATTATGTCATAAGTGACAGAACCACCACCTAGAGTAGACTAGCGGTCCTAGGACCACCGCCCTGCCAGGGTGACAAATAGTGGACCGCCACCTTCTAGAGCGGCAATTATGAAACCACCGCCTTACCTAGGCAACAAACACAAGACCACCGCCTTAATGAGTGGCTACTTTTAACTACCATAGCCTAAGTGGCAGAGTTATGGGACCGCCACTCTACACAGAGCGCAGTCTTGTTTCTGAAAAATAGAACCTTAATGCCGAGAATTTTACAAAAAACTAAAGTTGTTAAAGGATGTAAAAATGCATTTTAAGTTGTCTTTGTTCATTTCAAATTCTAAAAATTGAGATTTATTACTCATTTACTCATTTCTTAGTTAAGTCTAGTCATTTTAAAGTGTTTCCATTTCTAATAAAATTCATCTACTTATAAGAATAATTTCTATTTGTTTAACTAGTTTCTTCTTTCCATTAAAAAAGCAAAAGGAATGTAAATCTATTTTATTTCTTGTCATTTCCTTATATAAACTCAACTTTCCCAATGCAATATAATCTAACTTATTTTCCTCTTTCATTTTACTACAATGTTCATTCATTCAAAATAACCATATTAACTTTATTTTCCATACAATGATATTTTGTAAACAAATTCAACTTCTAACAATCTCTACATTTTCTTCTTTCTCACATTTACAATACAATAAATACTCAATGAAAATATACTTTCTTTTCCATTGTAAAATAGATTAATCTTTCAATACAAGCACTATTTTTCTCACAATACATTCAATATTTCAACAAGGAGAAAATACTTTCTTTTCTTTTACAAACTAACTTTACAATAACATTCTTTCTTCTTTCTTTTCTCATTTGTTTCTTTCACATGCAATACAATAACAATAACAACAATTGGATTAATTTTATTTTACAAATTCATTACAATTTGTTCCACTCTAAGTGGGTAAAAATACAAGGAAGTTTCACATGGTCACCAACAAGACTCCATTCTCCAACTCCAACAAGATAGCTCCTCCAAGAAGTTTTCTTGATTCATAAAAAATAGGGAGACGCAAAGCTCTCCACCCAATTAAGATACCCAATGGAGAGGAGAAGCCATCCTCCACATTGGCCCCCGAGCCCCAACCACATTACAATGGGAGAAGATCTCAACTCATGGTAACTACTATCTTCCACAATACTTAACATATAATTTCACATTGATTCCATTTACATACAAACTCAAAATAAGAAAATCACTCAAAAGAATAATATAACAAGGCTTATCAAGAAGCCAAAAGAGTAAGACCTAAGGGGAAGCCATTTATGCCTCCCAATGGGAATGGGTGCCCACCCAAAAGCCTCCAATGCAAATCACAATTTCCCCTTACAACTCTTATGCCTCCCTCAAGTACCCCTTATACCTCCATAACTCTTATGCCTCCCTACAAAACTCTTATGTCTCCCTCATAATAAGAACAAGAATAAATGCAAGCATTTCTCATACTAGATGGGGCACCCAACCCAAACTCCCTCCACAAGAAAGTGATCTCTTATGCCTCCCTACAAGAAAAACTCCCCATAGTCTCCTCCCACTCCCAACTTAGGCATTCTACCCACACCCAAAAAACATTTCAAAGAGACAACAACATTCAACACAACATATACACACATATAATAAAACAAATAACATAATTTAAAATAAGGTGAAGCTCCTACCTCTCCATGGTAGAGCTTGTTCCAAGTATGAAGTTCAAAGATTCTCCAAAAGATCAATAAAGCATCCACAATTCTCCAAATCCTCTCACTCTCCAAAAATTCAAGAGACTAAAAATGATCATCCAACCCAAAAACAAGCAACAAGGATTCAATAAATAGAGAAAGGAGAGGGAGGGATGATGTGGCTCCAAGTAGGATGCCACCTCATTTCCTCTCCACTCCACATCACTTGGTCAACCTCATATTCCAAAGCACAATTAATAAGTGGTTGGAGGAATGACAAGAACCTTACACACTCCATCTAAGCCCACTCCCCCAAAGGACAAAATTAAATATTGAAAGAAAGTGCAATTAACATTTCACCTTTTTAACTTCCCAAAACACCTAAAAGAGCCTAAATTTGACCCCCAACCCATAGGTAGGGTTGGCATGGGCATTTAAGAGGTGTGGGACAAGTTTGACTTGTCCCACAAGCTTCCAAATTTGGCCTCTAAGGCCAAATTCGAGTTTCCCATGAAGGGTAGAGTGTGCTACACTCAAAACTCAAACACACTTCACTCAACACAAAATCCAAGAGTAAATCAAGTTTAATAAATGAACTCCTTTTTGGTCACATCTTTAATTAGTTTAGGATAAATTTACATTAGCTTAATTAAGACACTACAACCCATGAATAATAAAGGGGTAAACATAAATCCAAAAATCTAAATAATAAAACATGTAAATTTCATTACTAAAGGAAAACACATACTAACATTATCAAAGAGGGAAAATTAAAACAAAACAACACATGACCCCTAGGTCACAATTTTCTCCTAACCAAATAATTCTAACACACACACAATTACATGTTGTCATGGTGACCCTAGTTGAATTCTTCTCGAATTTGGATGTGGTTGGTCACCATTCACCCGATGTTTTTGTGAATATAATATACCCTGCAAAATAGAGAACACCCCTTCGGCCTCCTACATTATTAAAACATTCATGTCAAATATGCAATATAAATCTGAAATCAACTATATACGAATTAATATCATCTATGCAAATATGATATCACTTACAATTTCTAACACATTTCTATTCCACATTTTATGCATGTCAAAACGATCCTCATATTAATCCAATTATCAAGATCTACTCAATATAACTAAATATATCACATGTCAGAATTATAGATAAATAGCCATGTCAAAAATATATCAATATCATCATCAAATGTCTCCAATAGTCCATATGCATCATATAAGAATCAAATCAATAATGGTTAAGTTTCTTTTATATCTACTAACATGCTATATCAAAACTATAATATATCCATAAGTGCAAACCACGGTATCAAAACAATAAACAGAAAGGTGTCAAATGGAAGTGGGCACTACATATATTGTCACACTCTTACAATAAAAACTTGCGTGACAATGCTATAATAATAAATTGTGATAATGTTACAATAAAAAAATAAAACAATGATACAACTAAAATTTTGTGATAATATCACAATTCAAAAGGTATCACATTACCACAATTCTAAAATATGTATTTTTATTTTTTAAATTAAAAAACTATTACAATTTATATAAATAAAGTATAGTTATTATATCTATAATAATTTAAAACTTATTTTTAACTAAGAGAGATTTTTTAAAATTAAATTAAAAATTTGTGTCACATCTATTTTATAAAATAGTAATAAATATCATGAATTTTCTATTAAAAACAATGTGGAATAACTGTTTGAGAGATCATGAAATAATATTTTAGTTATAGATTAGCTTTTATTATATGTATGTGATATATCTTTTAAATATAATAAAATATATAATTTACTTAAAATAATCTATTAATAAAGTTCAAGGACCGTAATTAACAATATGAAATAATACAAAATCAATATAAAATATTACAAAACTAGATATATATAAATATAATATTTTTTAATAAAAACACATTAACAAAAAAAAAGAGGGAAAGGAATGTGATGGTAATTGTGAGGAAAAAATTGTAAAACTTGAGGGATATTAATCGATTTGTGGATTCATAAGATAAATACAAATCTGCATTTGTAATAATAGAAGTACTCCACACCTAAATCCACTAACTCTAACACCATTGTTCTCTTACACTCTACTCTTCTTTCTTAGACCAGGATTCATTAAAACTTGGAATTTTGGGCCCATTATGATAATCTGCAGATGGCGCCCTTCATATTTTGTAAGATCTCTTCCCAAATTAGGCTCTATGAAATGAGGAGGCATTTCCACAGCCACTGTGACTTGATGTTACTTCTGCCGGCTACAATGATTTACACACAAAATAAGGAAAGAAATTGGGAATGGTATGAGATCCTCAATTGGCGAAGGCATCCTGGTCATAAGCCATTGTTGGTGACATAGATCCTCCAATAAATCACTAATATTACACTTCAAAATACTGGACACATGAAAAAGAAAATTGCATGGGATTTAAAAACATTGACTAAATAATCTAAAAATAATAAATTTTTATCTACTTCTATGATCAATGAAAAATTGATGGATTCAACAAGATCATTCTCCTTATACAATGCACATTTCTCAGAGCTTGACTTCAATACAGTACCAAAACCTGTAGAATAAGCAGCGCTTTTTTGAATCTTTTTTCATATCATTTCCTTTAATTTAATTTAATACATACACTAAAGAAAATATAATTTAATATGCACTCAATGATAGGGTGATGTGCAATCATGAACCTGTAAAATGCATTATGCCCTATCGAAGATATTCCTTAAGCTGGACGCATTTCTAAGAGGTTTTCATTTTGTAGGTATATTGATTTCATTTTGATTTGGTAAAAACAGAACTTTCACTTATGCCACCATCATAGGATTATTTGGCCTTATTTTTTTCTCAAATAATGACAGAGTGTTAGTTTTGATACTAACTTATAGGCATGATTAAGGGTTGTCAAATTGCGTTAGATATTTTAAGATTTGATATGGTTATTTTAAGATGAAGATGTGGACATTTTAAAATGTAGATAATTTGTGGTGGGTAGTTTGATTAATTTAAATATTTTATCATTTAAAATAATATATGGGATTATTAATTTGTTTTGAAGAGCGATTAGAAATTAAATTTGAACTAATTTTGCCATGAAATTTAATGAGAGAAAAAAATTAATTATTAAATAAAATAATTGAATCATATTAAGACTAATTAATATATTATTTAACTAAAAATATTTGAATTATATTAAAATTAGTTAATATTTCTTTTAAATTTGATTTATTTATATTTTTAGGTTTAATAATATATCCGTAATTAATTTTAAAATATAGATTATGTTAATTTTTAATAATGAAATTTTAAAATAAGAAAACATGCACTCTCACCAAAAATAATTGAACCTCAAAATTAATGTGGTTTAATTTTTAGTAATTTTGTTTTAAATTACTTAGTATTTATATAGGATATTGTTATCTTTAACAAAAATATGGAAATCAATATATGTAGTATATATATTAATGTTTGACTTGTAGTTATAGTAACCACACCTTTTTAAAAGTACTAAACAACATTAAGGAAATACAAAATATTAAACTTATATTTATAAACTATCAATATTTAATTTTACTTATAATGTAATATTTATAATCATTTTTGAAATAGAAAACTAATCCTCTATATTAAATTAATTGTATTAAAAATGTATATATAGTAACTATATTTTTAATATTTTAATCATTCGATTTCTTTGCATTAAGTAATGTAGATTATCCATAACTAAAGTTTCAAATAATAAGAGTTTTAATAGTAACATTATACTATAAATTTAATTTCTTCATTTTTGTAAAATTTAATGATAGTGTAAAATTTATACAATTAATTGTTAGGTGTACATTTATCTACAATTTTTATGGATGTTTCATCTATAATTCACAAAATTAGTTTAACTTTATTGAATGTGGAAAACTTGTTTTTTAATCTACTTTTATAATAAATATTTTATACTATGGATAATTCACATTTAATATTTGATTATTAAGAAGTTGTAGAAAATCCACATTTTTTTTTTCTTAGAATAGAAGAAAATTATGGAATATCCACAATTATTTCACAATATATTTTTATTGTGGATATCATTGTGGATAAAAGGTCTTGTTTATAGTAGTAGTGATACTCTAGTTTTATACTTTATTACAAAGGAAAGAATGCTACAAACATAGTATTTTGATCAAGAAATGAATAATAATTTTTATTTATTTAAATGTTACATTTTATTACAAATGAAAGAATAGAGAAACGAGTTTATTTAAGAATGTTATTCCTTTTTACTTTCTCCAACTACAACTTGGCAAACATGTGAAGTTGATTTAAAATAAATAAATGACTCATATTAGTTCAAATATTGTTTGTAGGCACCATAATTAAATTTAAACTTGCCATAGAAACCAACCTGGGGTCGATGAAAAACATTTGGAAAATGTATGAAAATAAGGATCTATTTTCGAGGAACATAACCGCGCCATGCAGATGCAGGAGCGGTAGTTTTAGAACTTTTACAAATATCGTGCATATAATGGAGTTTTAAGAATTTCCACCTAGAAAGGGAGGCGATCACAGGACCACCGACCTGGGAAGGGTGGTGGTTTTGTCACTTTTGATGGAAAAATAAAATTTATGACGTGTGCAAACCCTGATGTTATATAAAAGGAATTTAATCAAAACCAGCACTTTTAAACTTCAAAATGAAACTACCAAAGAACTCATAAGGGAAAAAAATTATTTTCTTAAGCATATAAATCTATTTATGGGCATTCAAATGTATATAATCTCATAGATCTAATGGAATGGGGGTTTCCAAAATGATGAACTCAAGGATGGAAATAACCAAATAGCAAAACCAGATTCATGGTGGAATCTCTACAATAAACAAATAGAGAACCTTGCAATAACAAACCCATGAATAAACTAAACTAGGTAAAGAATGGAGTGGGGAAAATTTTCCCATTTGCAAACTAGATCCAAATAAATCTCTCCATGGCTTCACTTCTTGCTTTCATGGTTTCCACTCCTCCAACCTACAAACAAATAAAAGGAAAGAGGCCAAATGAGGAACTAGGGCAAGAAAAGGTTAAATGAAATCCATAAGGATGGTTAGGGTTAGAATGGAAACCTAAGATCTAATGGCCAAAATTGAATCAATCCAAGGGTAGGAGATCAACCCTACAATTGTTAGGTGAGGGTATTTTGTGGGATTTTGAATAAATTAAATGTATGTGTAATTTTTGAATGGGGCCACTTAGTGCCTTAGAGTATTGAGTTAAAATGTGACCCTCTTAGAATGTTTTAGTAAATGATTAAATGGAATTAAACTATAGAATTTAATTAATGGCATTGTGAAAGGATATTAAAGTTATTGACTTAAGGGGATTAATTTAATGAAGGGCCATTATTTAATAAATGTGGATTACAATTAATTATTTGAATAAGGGAAATAAATTTAACCAAACAAATTAATTAATGGATACATCACTAGATGATTATAACTGGAAATATCTTGGGAGATGATTAATAATATTTAATTATTAATCTAAGTTGGATCAACCTAATGTAATATAGAAAATTATAGATAGAAGTTAGATAAATGCACTCTAGGGTTAACACCCTTGCAAAAAAAAAAAATTATTCCATAAATTTCCTAATTAATTATTAGGTTTTTATCTTGGGTTTTGTGGAAGAAAAATGTGGGCATTACACTTGGTATCGATTCTGGGTTCAACGCTAGGACCCTAGGTAAAATTGGAAACAAACATTAAACTTAGCATAATTCTAAACTTAAAACTTAGAACACATTATATTGTGATGTTTTAAAATGTAGAAAACTTAGAAAACTGAAACAAGCTAGATGAAGGTAAACTAACTCTCATTTTGGTGCGTAAAAAGATCAAACCAGACGAGGAGTTCCTACATGTGGACCTAGATTTACCACCCCAGTTAGACAAAGTAGTAGTTATATTGCCTCGGATACTCCGTAGAAATTATAGGATGTTAATGTCATTATACGAAGAGGATATTTAGGAGGGTGACCTAGCAAATGTGATAGAGAGACATCGGTAGAGGCTCGTATCCCTTCATGACCTAGTGAGGAGGATAGAGAGGTGAACTCCCATGAGGATTCAGCTAGACTAGATTCACCTTAGAGGGGACATGGAGATAGGTCTATAGAACACAAAGATAAGTCTAGGAGCCCTAGGAAGAGATGTTCTTGAGAAGAGACCTAGGGATAAGCAGTCTGATGGAAGATCATTTCGAGAGATATTCTAAAGCTTCATCCATTTCATTTTACTTGAGATAATGGGGATTTCATGACGTGGCATTGTTTGTTAGCTTTAGCGGATGCTTCAAGTTATGTCCATGTACCTTCAACACAAAGACTCATGTCTCGCATGCACCTTCGAGAGACGTATCCGGGGTTAGTGGAGAACTAAGGAGTAGAAACATAATGTGGATTCAAAGACAATTACATCGGACCTCTTTGAGGAACATTTCAAGAGTCAATACTTATCCGGAGGTTCATACAAAGAGGATTGATGATTTTCATGATTTCCGATAGGCCTCCATGATAGTAGCGCAAGCAATACAAGGGTCGTTGTTTGGACTTTCTTCGAGTATGTAGATTACATGCACGATGAGAAGGTTAGGAACCGAAGGTTCATTACAATCTTGAACCTATATTTGGGAGGGTAGTGTGTATTCATTATACGTAGACTTTAGCAAATGTCATGGAAAAGGCATACATTACTTGAAGAGACAAGGGGAAGACATAGTAGGCCGTAGATAGAGTGGGGAGTTGTATTCAACGGATGCATGATAGTAAGTCAAGGGGTTCAACGCCTCCTCATTATGGTGTACATGGTTTAGCATATTCCTCTTTCATGCCACAACAACGGAAGAAGAAGCAATAGACTCATCCACCATATAGACCTCCACAAATATTTGATGCACAGAGGGGATGTAGTATGGGGCCTCCTCCTCGCGGACCTGTTAAGATAGAGGTATCACCGAGAGCTCATTCTTGGATCTCGAAGTAGCGACCATGAAAATCCATCACGGGGTCATCTACATCCACAACATATACCAAAGAGAGTAGTTGTAAGAGTCGCATCTCATTGGAGGGAAATGAGTAGTTCTTTATGGATGCATTGTATAGGGGCATCATTGGAGAGTGTGAGAAAATAACCCCAATAATAAGGGTAAGGATTGTAGTTTAGAGCCTACATTACGTTATATAGGTAAGAGTCATATGATATATGTTTTAGTCAAGAACCGCTAGGAAGAGCATCACTCATGGTGATTGAGACCATAGGTAGCATGGATGGTATTTTTATTTCTAGTTTGTTTGATTCGGGATCCTCTCGATTCTTTTATTTCAACATCATTTATAGAGTGATGCATGCTAGTGGTAGTTAGGAAAATCCATGGTCGGGATGTTGAGATGGATTTAGGAGCCAAGCTCACATTGAACTCCTTATTCAAGGAGTGTGTAGTTAACCTAGAACCTTTTTCCATGACTTTGGATATTCATATCCTTATTTTGTATCGCTATGGCATTATTTTGGGCATGTATTTGTTATCGGTACACGGGGCTAGAGTTGATTGTTACAGGTAAGTTAATATCATGTGAAGATGATTTGGCGGCATAGTAAGTGATAGTTGGAATTTGGAGACTCATCTCTATCTGCCCCATATCCACTATGTAGCTTAAGAGATGTGTATAAGAGGTTACTAGTTATATGCTATCACGGTTTGTGAGATCAAAGGATGAGTGTAGTGGAGCTTCACTATGTGACCATCATATCTTAAGGTAGTTTTCAGATGTTTTCTCGGGGGAGATACATGGGATACCTCCCCACATGAGATAGATTTTTATATTGATTTAGTTTCTAGAGCATAGCCTATCTCACACACACCTTATAAGCCGACTAACCCCGAGCTTTGAGATCTCAAGTTACGAATTGAGGGCCTCTTGTAAGAAGGCCTAATCCATCCTAGTGTATCTTGTTGGGGTACACCAGTGATATTTGTGTAGAAGAAGGATGGATATTTGAGATTGTGTCTTGATTACCACCAAATTTGAACATATTAACGATCAAGAATCGTTACAGCTTCCACACATTGATGACTTGTTTGATCAGATGAAGGGGGCCACAATATTTTCCAAGATATATCTTAAGTTTGGTTACCATCAGTTGAGGATCATGGAGGCATATATTCATAAGACAACCCTATCTACGAGATTTGACCACTACGAGTATATAGTCATGCCATTTGGATTGACGAATGCCCCGCATGATATTCATGAGTTTAATGAATGGGGTAATTTGGAACTTTGAAGATCACTTCGTGCTCATATTTCTTGATGACATTTTAATTTACTCACGCACGCATGAGGATCACTTTTGCCAAGTTTTGCGGTTGCCTCCTATAGAAGTAGCTTTACGGAATATAGATAAGTATGTGTTATTTTAGATAGAGGTGTAGTATTATTACCACAATATTTCTAGGAAGGTATCACAATCGATTATTCCAATATTAGAACTATTATGGATTGGCGGTATGGACTAGTGTGACCAAGGTGCATAGCTTCATGGGATTGGTAAGTTAATAAAAGAGGATTGTTTATCATTTCTCTCGTATTGCACATCCCATCACTTCCCTTCAGGTGAAAAGGGAAGAATTTTTTTGTCAAAAGATATGAGAAGGAATTGAGAACACTAAAAGGAATGCCTTATAACAACACCTATTCGAGTATTGTCGGACTGCGCAGAGGGATTTATTGATGTGTATAGATTCTTCTATGGTAGCATTAGAAGTTGTTTTGATGTAGGATAGTCATGCATTTTCCTTTGATTCTTGCAAACTCAAGGATCATGAGCTCAATTACCCAACTCATAAACTTGAGCTTATGGAAGTGGTGCATGCTTTAATGTGTTGTCAACATTTCCTATTAGGCATGAGATTCATTCTCGTGAGTGATCACTTGAGCCTACAACATCTCTTCACACATCCCAATCTCAATGCCCATCAATGACGTTGGATGGAGATTCTTTGTGAGTAAGACATAGAGATTGAGAATTCATAGAGGAAGGATAATGTGGTTGCAAATGATTTGAATTGTCTAAGGCATTTGACATGGATACTTCAGTTGGTACACACAACGTGAGGATATTGTAGCAACTTCCACATGACAACTTCTACCTTGAAAATAGAGCATAGATTAAGTCTCAAAGACCCCTTGAGAGGAATTTTGATGGATTTTGTATGCTATTCAGCCCATCCAAGGGTGAAGAAGATGCACACCACATATAGACAACTATACCATTGGAGAGGACTTCAAATTGAGGTAGCTCATTTTGTGTCTAGATGTTTAGAGTGTCGAGAGTGAAGGCTAGGCATCAACATCCAATTGGCCTTCTTTAGCTGCATGTTATACTAGAGTGGAAATGGGACACCATTTCTATTGATTTTATAGTAAGGATAACTACATCGAGATACCACCATGATGCAATCATGGTCATGGTAGATAATTTAATAGAAGTGGCTCATGTTTTTCTAGTGAAGACCACATACATAGCTAGTGTAGTGGTGAGGGTGTACTTGGATTAGATTGTTAGATCGCGCACGGCGTACCATGGAAGATCAATTTTGACTGGGATCCCTTATACATACCACACTTCTAGACTACCATGTAGTATGCCATTGGGACGAGCATCAAATTCAGCACAACCTATCACCTAGAGATAGATGGTTAGGAAAAATGAGTGAATCATATTTTAGAGGAAATGATTTAGATGTATTGCATGGATCATCGGTCGAGGTGGGAGTAGTACATGTACTTGGTGAGTTTGTATACAATAACTTTTAGAGTTATATTGGTATGGCACCATTTTAGAAATTTTATGGAAGGGAGTGGAGGATACATTTGAGTTGGGAAAGCCTAGAGCACAGATTATCTCTTGGGCCAGCTATGTTATAGGATATGGAGCAACATGTCACTTTGATCCGATAGAGGTTGCGGGAGGCACGGGATAGGCACAAGAAGTATGCTTATCGGAGGAGAGTTGGCCGTAGTTATAAGGTAGGTACAAAGGTGTTTCTTTGTGTCAGACCTCATAAGATTCATATCCATTATGAAAAATTCTTTAAGTTGTATCTTATATTTGTGGGTCCATTCAAGATATTAGAGTGCATCTTCCCCTTAGCTTATCATATATCCTTGCTTATGAAGATTATCTCATGTTCATGATGTGTTCCATGTTTCTATTCTTAGGAGATATATTCCAGATCCTTCTCATGTATTGGATTAGACCACATTGCACATGTAGGAGTAGGGGTATGTGGTGGTGTATCATGTGTGCATTTTAGAGTACAGGAACTCCGGACTTTGAGGCTGAGATATTGATGAGGTGTGAGCTCCATATGATAGGTTTGATGAAACGCATCTATATGGGAGGATGCTACTTTTTTACGGGCCCAGTTTCCAAATGTACTTGAATGAATTCTAGGAGGAATTCGAGTCTAAGGGGAGGTGGATGTAGTTCCCACTCCTCTTCAACAATTTTCATATTTTGATTTTGATTACTATTGACAATAGACATGGACCTTATTTATTATTATTTTTAGCATGATGTTGGATGGTGGAGATATTCGACTATTGATATGTTGTGATTCGTAGTATGATTTGTATGGATTCTTAGAGCCATGGAAAGATATTTTATATTGAAGATGATGATGTGTTGTTAGTGTACATATTTACTAACATTCTGAGTTCTCATCGTATTGATTAGGTTTTGGTGTTTTAACCAATCTTGCGATCTCAATCATATTGATTATATGGTAAAATTGAGATGGCTTTGTTTGAAATTAGAAATGAATGATAGAATTTTTTAGCTTTGATGATGAATTCGTGATATGATGATGTTTATTGATGGATGTTCATGTATTTTTTAATCATTGATGTATTTGATGTGGCCACGAGGCCGAAGGAGGTATTGTTTGATTTTGTAGGTAATTGTATCAAAAAAAAAAAAAAGGGTGTTAGGAGACCAACCATTGCGAAATATTTGATGGATACAACGATGATCACTATGGAAATTTTTGTTATGTTAATGTTATATTTTTTTAGTTTGTTTGGAGGCCCCCATGAGGGATGACCTCGTAAAGTGACCATGGGATTTTTATATTTTCCCTTTCCCTTTTTAATTATTTTGGAGTATGTGATTTATTACTGTGAACTAATTCATTGTTATGTTTGGGAACCTATTTTCATGTTAGAGTGTGGTACACCTTCTATGTGTTACACTCGAGTATTTTAACTCATGTGTAATGGGTAACCATTATGGGCTGTTTTTGGGCCCATGGTTTTTCGGTACCCATTGTTTTGTAAAACCGCCTCTTCGGCTACCCATAGGTTTATGGGATGGTTTTGGTTTTTTCCCATTGTTTTGATACCCATGGTTTTGTATCAAATTGCTTAAGTAATTGTCTATTTATATGGTCTTATGCATATGATAGATATACACACAAATGTATTGCGAGATGTGTTTTGAATTCAGTGTGAATTACTCAGAGTTTGTTGAGCATAGCTCCAAACAGATCCGTATTGTATTGAGAGAGAGGTGGCTTGTAATAAAATCAGAGAGAGTGATTCTTGGTGGATTTTAGCCCAAATTGGGTGAACCACGTTAAATACTATCTCTTTGTGTTGTGTTATTTTATTACGCAATTTTATTTAAGATCTGTAATAATTTTTGCATATTAGTTTCTCTTGTTGCGATTATGGGAGGGATTATTCTACATATTTTATCCCTTATTTCCTAACATTCATTTCATTATTGTTGAATAATGTGTTCTTATGTAAGTTGGTAAATCATGATTATTAAGTTAACTTTGGATGGGAAAAAAGGGGACATTTATTAGAGTAAATGGTCCTTTCATTTTTTTGATTTAAGTTGATTATATTTGATCTCTACTATTGTGTACTCAACCTTGCATGTCGAATTCGGATTTGGGCTTAAGGGCAAGTTTTCAAGTCTTGTGGGAAAATTTAAACTTGCCCCACACCTCTTAATTTGATCTACCGAGAATACCTATGGGTTGGAGGTCAAAAATAGATGCCATTATGTGAATTTTAAGTTAAAAGGTGATATTTATTTCACCATCTTACATGAGTTTTAAATTATGTCCTTTAGAGGTGAGCATATGAGGTTGTGTGTGCAAGAGGCTTGTCATTTTTCTAAACCACAAAATTATTGGCATTGAGGTTGATGTTTGAATTGTGGTGTGGAATTGAGAATAAGTGATGTGAAATCTTTTACGCCCATCAAAACAAGTGTTCTAAAACATGCTAACACTGACACCTGAACTCCGAAAAATTATGAATAATTTTTTTGTTTACAAGATTAAGGATACATGTAAGAGAGTTTACACATGGTTAAAACCATAGGGTACACAACTAACTTACACCACTAAACTCAACCCTACGGCTTAAGAATCAAGTCTCAAGTTACAAGGTTAGTATATTCTCGATACTTATCTCTAGAGTCCATTAGTCAAATATGCATTAGGAAGGTACCAAGGATTAATTTACTTAATTAAATGTTTTCTTCTCCTTAATAATGTTAATTCCTAATAAGGTTAACCTCTTACACAAATAATATAAAATCATTATCTTAATAACTTAGAGTCTTTTCTATTACTAACTAAAGCTTGATAAGGACTATCAAAGGTTTAACACTCTAGGGAAATAAAATGGCCCCATTCCCAAATTACACATACCCTAAGGTTTTAAAGGAAACATTAATAAAATCCATTTTCACCTAACAAAGGTAGGGTTAATCCTCCACCCTTGGATCAAATCAATTTCAACCACAAGATCCTGGGTTGCAAAACAAGCCCTAAATTTCTTTATGAGTTTTATTAAATCCTTTTCTTTGTTCATTTCCCCTCATTTGGTCTATTTTTCCTTTGTGAAAAATGTAGGTTACTGAGCGAGAAGGCCATGAGAGGAAGGAGGAAGAAATAATGGAGGACTCTAAGGACCCAAGCTTTAGGAGGTTTAGATTGTAGGTTTAAATGTTGTTTTCATTTTCATTCAAGGATTGGGAGGGTTCTTTTCCCCCAATCTAGTTTTATCACAAACCATTTGTATTTGGGTCTTTAAATTTGGGCAACCCTACCCCATTGTTATAAATGGAAAATAATAGTTTTATACCTACCATTTGTCTGCTTTTATTGTCCAATCTAAGGGTTTTACACCTTGCTTACATGTTGGAAGTCATAGATTAAATTTTACAATTTTGAGTTTTGTAAAAGCGGCTAAAATTTTGCAAAATGTGGATCCGTGGAGTTCTGGCTAAGTGATAGAACCACCGCCTAGAATGCACTGAACCAGAGATCCTTGGACCACCACCATGCCCGGTGAAAAACCATGGACCACCGCCCCTGCGAGCGGCGTTTAAGACCGCCGCCTTAGCTGAGCGGTGGTTACAAGACCATCGCTCTACACAGGGTGGCGGTCCTATTTCTAAAAATACGAACCTTAATCTGAGAAATTCCAAAAGACTAAAAGTTACCAAAAGTTGAAAAATGCATTCTAAGTTTGTTTTTGTTCATTTAAAGTTCCAGATCTGAGATTTATTGCTCTTTTATTCATTTCTTAGTTAAATCTACTCATTTTAAAGTATTGTCAACTCTAATAAAACTCATCTACTTACAGGAATAATTCCCATTTGTTCAACTAAATTTTCCTTCTATTTCCATGAGAAAAATAAATCTAAGTCTACTTATACATTATTAATTTCTTGCCATAACAAAATAAACATTTCTAAATAACAACATGTTCCAATTTGTTCTCTTTTTCATTTCACTATAATGCAAATATATTCAAATGGCTACAATACTTTATTTTTCCATATAAGAATATTATGCATACAACTTCAACTTCTTACAACTTCTATTTTTCTTTCTTTCTCATTTACAACTTTACAACTTCATAATGAAAGTAACTCTCTTTATCACAATGCAACTTCCAAATAAACTTTTACACAATGTAGTAATTTTGATTCTTTCTCTTGCACAATATACAAATATTTGAATGCAATATTTCTTTAAGAAATTATAACAAAGTCTTCCACTCAAGGTGGGAAATAATACAAGAATATAGAAAATGATAGAATACAATGTCACACATTTTACAAGGTCCCCAACAAAACTTCATGTTCCAAAACTCCACAAAATAGCTCCTCTAAGATTTTTTTGATTCACAAAAAAATGGGGAAAGAGGAAACACTCTTCACCCAACCAAGACATCCAATGAAGAGGAGAAGCCATCCCTATCATTCACCCCTGAGCCCCAACCACATCACAATGGGAGATGATTTCAACACATAGCAACAACAAGCTTCCAAAACACTTAACAAAATAGTTTCACATCCATTTCATTCACATTAAAACACAACAACAATACAACAAAAGGAAAAACAAAACAATAATAATACAAGGCTTATCAAGAAAGCCAAAGAGAAAGACCTATGTGGAGGCCACTTATGCCTCCCAATGGGAATGTGTGTCCACCTTTAAGCCTTGAATGCATGTCTCAAATCCCTACAAACTCTTATGCCTCCCTCAATTACCCTTATAGCTCCATATCCTCTTATGCATCCCTCAATCTCTTATGCCTCCCTCAAAACAATAAACAAGAATAAATGCAAGCATTCCTCATACAAGGTGGGGCACCCAATCCAAACTCCCTCTAATAATAAAGTAGAATTTTATGACTCCCTAAGAAAACTCCCCATACTCTCCTCTTACTCAAAACTTAGGCAATCTACCCACACCCAAAAAACATTCCAAAAGGGAAAAAAAATACTCAACACAACATATAAACACAAAAAATAAAAGTATAACTAAAGCAAGGAAAAGTTCCTACCTCTCCATGGTATAGCTTCTTCCTAGAATGAAATCGAAGATCCTCAAAACCAAGCAAGAAACCACAACCTCCAACAATCCAAAAGCTCTCCCAAAATCCTCTAACTCTCCAAAAATCCTCTAACTCCCAAAATACAAGAGTCCAAAAATGATCAAGTCACCCCTAAACAAGAAAAATATCAACAATAACTAGAAAAGGGAGAGAGGAGGATGAGGTGGCTCCATGTAGGATGCCACATCACTCATCCCCAACTCCACCTAAGAAGTCAAAACTCAACCCCAATGCACCATAAATTGGTGGGTGAGAGGAATAATAACATACTTGCACATATAAACTAAGCCCACAGCCCCAAAGGACAAAATTAAATATTTGAAAGAAAGTGCAATGAATATTTCACCTATTTCTCTTCCCAAAACACCTAACGGGCCTAATTTTGAACCCCCAACCCATATGTAAGGTTGGTATATCAATTTAAGAGGTGTGGGACAAGTTTAACTCATCCCTCAAGCCTTCAAAACTTTCCCTTAAGGTAAAATTTGAGTTACCCATGAAGGGTAGAGTGTACAACACTCAAAATCTCAAGCATTCAACACACACCATAAAATCCAAGAGAAAATAAAGTCTAATAAATGATCTCCTTTGGTCACATCTTAAATTAATTTAGGAATAGATTAATTTAACTGTAATAATGACACTTAGACCCACTAAGACAAAGGGAGAAGAATACATCATTTTCTAAATAATAAAAAACAAGTAAATTACATCACTTAAAGGAACACATGCCAACATTAATAAAAAGGGAACTAAAACAAAACAACACATGACCCCTTGGTCACTATTTTCCCCTAACCAAATAATTCTAGCACACACACAATTACATGTTGCCATGGCTACCCTAGCAAAATTTATTAATAATTCCAATTTGGTTGGTCTCCAATCCCCCATGTGGTTGTGAATATAAATATACCTGCAAAATAGAGAATACCTCCTTGGCCTCGTGGCTGCATTAAAACATCCATGCCAAAATATGTAATATACATCTAAAATCATCTATATACAAACTATATTATCTAGGAAAATTACGAATCATTTACAAATTTCTAAAGAACATTTCTATCCAAAATTTCATCCATGTCAAAAATGATCACAACATAAATTCAATTTATCGAGCCTACTCATGGCAACGAAAGTATTGTTATCCAAAATTCACCCCCCAGGGTAATTTTGATAACATGCATCGAATTATTCATTCTGAGCAAGTAGATTGATTCAAGGCAAGTAGATTGATTCAAGGCCCAAAATCATGTTTTTCGGGGTCCCCCTCGGCCTTTTTCTAACTCTCCCATCCAAGAAGGAATCCCAACAGGTTGATAAAATGGAAGAAATGCAAAAAATAAGGTTGCAAGACTGTGTTAAGGCATTTCAGGTCTGAAGGGTTCGGGTCGTATCAAGGTTCGTCGTACCAAGCTTGGGGCCGAAAAAATGAAGAAAATCAGCTAAGTCCTAGTCCAGGTGGTCTGCGGGATAGTTGGGACGTCGGGACACGTGGGACGCGAAAATCCGAATCGGCTGAAAGAGGGAAAAAATTGCCTAAGTCTTGTTTCGCTCGGTCTGGGACAGTTGGGACAGAACTATGCGCCGGACGCGGAACGGCTGGTTTAGAACAAGGAAGTCCATTTCAGGCGGTTCGGAGATATTTGTCCTAGACAGTTTGGGACATCCGGGCCAAAAGTACGCGGAGGATGCGAACCGGCCGATTCTGAAACAGGACTTTCGTCCGGGACAGTTGGGCCAAAAGTATGCGTGGGACATAGAAAGCCGAAAGAGCCGCGAGAGAAGCGAACGAAATCTCGCCACGTGTCTTCACCGCAAACAAGAACAAGCAAGCCCGAATCGGGCAATTCGAGATATTTCTCCCGAGCGAGTTTGGGACAGCGAGGGCCAAAGGTACGCGAGGGACACGTGGGATGCGAAAAGCCGAAAGAGCCGCCAACGAATCAAATCTCGCCATGTGTCTTCACCTCATCGGCCACGGGAAAATTTTGAAAATTTTTCCAAAGGCAAAAAACAAAAGGAAATGGTCGGGAAGGGCCGCGTCCAATGAAATCATGCCATGTGGCACTTGAGTGGCGGAGCACGGGGAGAAATGGGAAAATTTTCCCAAAGTGAAAAATACCAAATTTTCGAAGGACAAAGTGCGCCCCTCAGGCCTGAGCCAATAAAATAGTGCCACGTGTCCAAGTGGCGAGAAATTAAGGAATGGCACTGAAAGAAATTTTCAAAGGATGAGCCTGAGAAAAATCAATCGAGCCCGACACGTGTCATCCAAGTGGTAGAGCACGGAAAAATTTAAATATTTTCTCGCCAATCCGTTTTGGCCTCGCTTTTTTGCCCTAAATCTTCAAGATCACCATAACTTTCGATCCAGAGCTCAGATTTTCATTCTTTATATCAATGGAAATCTGGTGAAATTCTCTACATGATTCCAAGGTCAATCTTGCATTTTGGTTCAGTTTGGAGAGATAAAATCAAGAAACATCTCTGGCACGTGGTAATGGCCAGAACTGACGTTTCAACAACCAGTTTTAATGCGAAATGGGTCGCATTCTTCTCCAACATGGCCAAAAATGTCAAGGCATGGGTCTGTAAGGATGCCCATGCTATTTTAATGCATCTGCATTCAATGAGGAATGGCTCCCATGTTTTTTCACGTTTTCTCTCTCCTGGGCTCGACCCATGCATTGTAAAAAGCCAGATTTGGCTCATTTTTCAAGGGTTGTTCATCTTTTCAGCTCTTGCCCTCCCTTCTTTTCTTCTCCAGGGTTGAAAATGGAGTTCAAACCTCCTCCCCTTCTCTGTAATGGCATTTTTTCCTTTTACCATTAAAATGATGTTCTGTGTAAACTTCTGAAGCAACAAAAACGTGTTTCGTGATGCATCTGTCCATCCTTGCTCGTTCTTTGCTTGTCTTTCTTCTTGCCTCTCTTCATTGAAAGTATTTGTGCATGTTTTAATACTCATTACAGGTTTGGAGCTGTGTTCATGGAGTTTTGGGACATTTTCATGTGAAATCTATCCTTGGGCCTGTGATGCATCTATCCATCCTTCCCATTGCTCACCTCTCCTTGTTCCATGGCAGTTTTGATAGATGTTCAACATTTTCCTTCTCTGGTGTATCACCATTTTAGTGTAGGCTCTATTTTTCCCTTTTCTCTCTCTCTCTCTCTCTCTCTCCTTGGCATGGTTAGATTAGGATTAGATTAGCTTGCCTACACTGGAATAGCTTGTGGCAGGTAGTTTAGGAATAGGAACCAGCCTTCTCTGGAGATTCCTTTCTCATTTTGCAAGTCCCACACTTGGAGAAAGGATTCCATGTTGCTTGCAATCACATTGGATGCTAGTATGATCAAACTAGAAATCTAATCAACATCCGTGGGTCTTTGTGATTACTGCACTAACAAGTATATCACATTGCGAGAAATATATGTATGAATACCCATGTCCACAACATATCAACATCAATATCAAATGTCTCTAATAATCAACATGCATCATATATGAATCGAAATCAAAAACAAGTCCATTATATATAACATCTAGTATCATGCTAAATCAAAAAGCTACAAAAATGTTTATAAGTGTCATCAATAATAACAAAATCAAAGAAAAAGGTTTCAAAGGGAAGTGGGCACTACATTCCCTTCCCTTAGACTCAAATTCCTCCTGGAAGTCACTAGAACAGCAGT
The DNA here is from genome assembly GCA_018340775.1 of Taxus wallichiana var. yunnanensis. Taxonomy (NCBI): domain Eukaryota; kingdom Viridiplantae; phylum Streptophyta; class Pinopsida; order Cupressales; family Taxaceae; genus Taxus; species Taxus wallichiana. Next base: position 189,301,737 of record CM031241.1, on the reverse strand, counting down.
GTGGGAACTTAACTCATAGCAATATGGCATCCTCCCATGTAGCTATCATCTCATCAAATCTATCCCACTACACCCAAACCTAGTCAATCTCTCTACCACGAAGGCTGCACTCTATAATGTGGACAAGATCCACCATCACCTACCCTATTCCCGCACTGTAATGTGGTCCAATCTAGCACGTGAGAAGGATTAGAAATATATCTCCTAAGCACAGAAATATGAAACACATCATGGACGCGAGACAAGATAGGTGGCAATGCTAGATGATAAGCCAAGGGACCGATGGGCTCTAAGATCTCAAAGGGACCCAAAAACCGAGGAGAAAGCTTAGAAAATTTTCCATAAAGGATAGGTCTCTTATGTGGTTTGACAAGAAGAAACACCTTCGTGCCCACCTCATAACTATGATATGTCCTATGTTAGTCCGCATACTTTCTCTTCCTATTCTACACCTCCCCTGTAATATTTTTCTTATCAAAACAACCTACTACTCCATGTCTTGTAATAAGGATAGCCCAAGAGAAACCCTAGTCCTCTAACATGTCCCAACTAAGAGGTGTCATGCACTCTCTACCATATAATGCCTGAAAAGGAGCCATGCCTATCAAACTCTGGAAACTATTATTGTAGGAAAACTCAACCAAGTATAGATACTCCTCCCATTTAGATTGGTGATCCATAACGTACATCCTAAGCATGTCCTCTAGGATCTTGATTCACCCGCTCCATCTTTCTATCTGTCGTAGGGTGATATGTCGTGTACAAATTGATCCCCATCCCAAGAGAATGCTACAAGGTGGTCTAGAAATGGGAAGTGTACAAAGGATTGCGGTCGCAAATGATCTTCTATGGAATCTGTAATCTAAAAATCTCATCAAGATACACCCATTCCACCGCACTAGCTATGTACGTGGTCTTAATCGAAGAAAAATTAGCCACTTTCATCAATTTATCCACCGTGACCATGATGGCATCATGGTGGTATCTTGACATTGGTAACCTAATAATGAAGTCCATGGAAATGGTGTCCCACTTCCACTCCAAAGTATAGCATGAGGAAAAGAAGGCCACCGGATGTTGATGCTCACCTTCACCCTCTAACACTCTAAACAACATTACAAAAATAGAGCCACGTCTCTCTAAAGTCCTCTCTAATGGTACAACTATCTCAAAGTCGCATGCATCATCTTCACCCTAGGATGGGCTGAATATGGTGATCGATGAGCCTATGTCGAAATTTCCTATCTCGAGCCTCTATCTCTAGGGGCATAAATCCGAACTTTGTGTCTCGAGAAGACCATCTTCCTCTAATGAAAATCCATCAAATCTCCCCTCAAGGGACCTCTTGGACTCAATCTCTACTTTGGCTGCAAGGTAGAATTTTTCATGAGGAAGCTACTGTAAAACCCTACTCCACAAATCTATACCCACTAAAGTAGCCATAGCCACATGTCTCCATCTACTCAAAGTGTTGGCAACCACATTCTCCTTCCCCATCACATGCTCTATCTCCATATCATACTCACAAAGTAACTCCATCTCGATGCCACTAATGAGCGTTGAAATTTGGCTACATGAAGAGGTGGCGAAGACTCAAGTGATCATTCCTGAGTGTAAATCTCCAACCAAGAAGGAAATGTCTCCACCACACTAAGGCATACACAACTGCTCATGTAAGATAATGAATCGGATAATTGATCTCATAATCCTTGAGTTTGCGAGACTCAAAAGTAACTACTCTTCCCTCTCCTGCATAAACACACCTCCATGTCCTACCAAAGAAGCATTTCTACAAATGTAGAACTAACCTTGAGGATCAAGAACTCTGCTAGAATAGGTGTTGTCGTAAGGCATTCCTTTAGTGTCCCGAAGGCCTACGCACATCCATCTAACCAAAAAAACTTCCCTTTCCACTTGAAGGAAGTGATGGGGTGTCTGATGTGAGAAAATTCTTGGACAAATCTTCTATTGTATCTTGCCAAACCCATGAAGTTTCGTACCTCGTTCACACCGTTGGGTGTTGACCAATCCATAATAGCCTAAATCTTGGAAGGATTCACTAAGAGTCCTTCCCCAGAAATGATGTGGCCCAAATACTACACCTCTGTCTAAAAGAACGCACACTTCTCTAGGTTCCCGTAAAGATACTACTCACGAAGACATTGAAGAACCTAATAAAGGTTCTCCTTGTGCTTCTCAAGCGTACGTGAGTAAATTAGAATTTCATCAAGGAAAATAAGCACGAAGTGATCTAGAAAAGTCCTGAATACCCCATTCATCAAGTTCATGAAAACCGTGGGGGAATTCATCGAGACCAAAAGGTACCACTATGAATTCCTAGTGGCCATATCTTGTCGAAAGGTGATCTTATGAATATCTACCTCCATAATCCTCGGTGATGATACCCCGACTTAATGTCAATCTTGGAGAAAATAGTGGCCCCTTCATCGATCAAATAAATAATAAATGCATGGAAGGGGTAATGATTCTTGATTGTTACCTTTTCAACCGCATCAATAATCAATACACAACCACAGAGATCCATCCTTCTTCGTCACAAAGATCACTAGTGCACCCCAAAGGGATACACTAGGAAATATAAGGCCTTTCTTTGGAAGGCCCTCAAGCTACTTGAGCTCACATAGCTCGGGAGTAGTCATCCAAGAAGTGCTTGTGAGATAGGCTCTACGCCTAGAACCGGATATATGTGAAAATCTATCTCACATGGGGCGGTAACCTCGGTAGCTCCCACGGAAAAACATCAGAAAACTCTCTCAAAATGTGATGGTCATCAAGGGATGGTCCACTAGACTCATCCTCAGATCTTTCACTAACCATAACAGCATACATCTAACAACCCCATCGCACACACTACTTAAGCTACATAGCGGAGATGGTGCGAATAGAAACAAGCCTCCTAACTCCTACTATCACTAACTCCACTCCTAAATCAATTGTACTAGCAATAGTCTTATAGGTAATACCACTCTAGCTCTATGTGCGGACAACTCGTCCATATCCAAGATGACACCATAAGAACCCAAAGGAAGGATTCAAAGATCCGAGTAGTGGTGAAGGGTCCCAAATCCACTACACACTCCTTAACTAAGGAGTCTATAGAAATTTTGGCTCTAAAAGCCATCTCAACGTCCCAACTATGACCCTACCTAACTACCACCAGCCTGTAATGCTCTACTAAGGATGGTGCAATAAAAGAATTAGAAGAGCCAGAATCAAACAAAATAGAGGTGGAAACACCACCAATACTACCTGTCATCTCTATGATGGTACTCTTGTGCTCGACCTTGGCGGTTCTCGATCGTAGCATAAATCGATGACTCGTGCCATATATCAACATTAGACTCTAAGATCTATGTCTTACCATTGTTGCTAGGGTTCTATGGGCACTCTCTCCAATGGTTTCTAGTGACGCCACAACCATAATAGCTACTAGGTCCTCTCCGGTGGGATACGGCTCTTGTCGGTCTCTAGATGTCTTAGTTGTGGATCCTAACGACCCAGCTAAGGACTGTTAAGGTCTCTACTAACAAGATCCTCACTGATTGAACTCTCATTGCACCTTGTGTCTTAATGGAACCTCTAGGAGAAGGCCCCATACTCGCCCCTATGTGCATCAAATTTGAGGAGGTATGTAATATGTGTGGTCTCATTCTTGTTATTGTTTGTTGCTACTTGATGTGGCTAGAAGGTAGATTTTCCTTTACTCTATCTTCCACGTGGAGAAGGAACTAACCCTTCGATCAGCTATCCCGCATCTACCGTATGAGGCTCTGAACTCTATCTCTAGCCTCGCCGCATCTTCCCCATGTTTCCTTTGTAATGTAGGCCTTCATCGCAATCTCTAATAAAGTTTGTGGGAAGTGAATGCATACTTCACTACCCAAATCCAAATTCAAGCTCCAAATGAACCTCTGTATCCATACCTACTCTTCCTACATATAGTTGACATATTGGAGTAAATCCGAAATAGACTCTCGTACTCGGATATGGTCATAGATGCCTAGTAGAAATCATGAAACTCGTCTATCTCTTCTTTGAATAAATCTCACAGGAAGATACACCGCTCTGAAATGCTCCTCAAATATCTCCTGGTAGCTGTCTCTGAGTCTACATGGAGCTTCTTCTCCTCTTTCCTCCACCAAAATCCCGCTTCATCCTCACTAGATGGATAGACACACAAGATTTCGTGTTGATAGTTGAGGTAGAGCTTGAAGCATCCACTTAAAAGCTCACTAACTAGGCCTCTTCCTGAAAAGCTCTTGTATTTCTTGAATAATGCGATGGCCTTAGCTTTAGGATATCCCCGATATGAGTCCGCATCTTTAGTCTAGCAACCTCTATGCCTCTCTGCATGCTCATCTCTAAGCCTAGGGCTTCAGACCTATCATTGTGCTCACGATATCCTTTCCTCATGCCCTCTATGAGGTGACTCTACCCTATCCGACTCCACACTGCAATTTCTCCCTGCTCCATGCTCCTCGCTATATCAAGGAGATTCCCTAGCCTTAACTAATGGCTCCATATCCTACCTAGTTATTCATCCTCCTAGGGACACTCCACATATAGTAGCATTGATGTCTGAAGCGTCTGCGCAAAATCATTGAAGAAAGGCACTCTGACCTAATCTGGAGGTGGTATACCTAGGTCTATGTGAAAACACCCCTCGTCTTGTTTGCACCTCCTGCACAAACCAAGGTGAGAGTTAGTTCGTCATTTAAGGTTTCATTTCGGGTTTTTATGCTTTCTAACACTATACAAATATCAAATAGTGTGGTTTTCTAGATTTAGAAGAACAATTTTACACTAGGTTATTATTTCAAGTCTCTTGTTTTCTAGGTGTGCCCAAGGGTCCAAGATTTGAACCCACGGCTCTGATACCAAATGTAACACCCATCATAACAATGTTCTAAAATAGGCTAACACACGACACAACTCTAGAAAATTATGAATAATTTTTTTTTGTTTACAAGATTAAGGATACATGTAAGAGATTTTGCACATGGTTAAACCCTAGGGTACACAACTAACTTACACCACTAAACTCAAACCTATCGCTTAAGAATCAAGTCTGTTTACAAGGTTAGCATATTCTCGATAATATCTCTAGAGTCCATTAGTCAAATATGCATTAGGAATGTACGAAGGATTAATTTACATAATTAAATGTTTTCTTCTCCTTAATAATGTTAATTCCTAATAAGGTTAACCTCTTACAAAAATAATATAAAATCATTATATTAATAACTTAGATTTTTTTCTATTACTATATAAAAAATGATAAGGACTATCAAAGGTTTAACACTCTAGGGAAATAAAATGGCCCCATTCCCAAATTACACATACCCCTAAGGTTTTAAAGGCAACATTAATAAAATCCATTTTCACCTAACAAAGGTAGGGTGAAACCTTCACCTTGGATCAAATCAAATTCAACCAAAAGATCTTAGGGTTGCAAACAAGCCCTAAATTTCTTTATAAATTTTATTAAAGCATTTTCTTTGTTCATTTCCCTCATTTGGTCTATTTTTTTTGTGAAAAATGCAGGTTGGAGAGGAGAAAGCCATGGGAGCAAGAGGGGAGAAATCATGGAGGACTCTACAAGGACCAAGCTTAGAAGGTTTAGATTGAAGGTTTAATGTTGTTTCCATTTTCATTCAAGGATTGGGAGGGTTCTCTTTCCCCAATCTAGTTTTATTCTAAACCATTTGTATTTCGGTATTTAAATTTGGGGCAACCCTTCCTATTGTTATAAATGGAAAAGAATAGTTTTAAACCTACCATTTGTCTATTTTATTATCCAATCTAAGGGTTTTACACTTTGCTTGCATCTTTGCTAGTCATAGATTAAATTGTACAATTTTGAGTTTTGTAAAAAATGGCTAAAATTTTTGCACGAGATGTGGATCCGCGAAGTTCTGTTTTAAGTGACGAGAACCACTACCTAGAACAGCACAGGACAGGTTCATTTTAAGAGACCTCTTGGAAATCGGAGGTGGAAAATACCTGGCGAATATCCTCGGAACTAGTTTCATGGGAAATTTACAGGGGTTTACCTTCAAAACCACTAGCCCTTATGTATGTGAATTTCTTGTATTTAAGTTCTTAAAATTAACACTCGTACTCCAAAATTACTTGCCTAGCTTTGCTCAAAAATTCAGCGTAATGCCCCCACTCTAGTTTAAAAATACAAATGATTGCGGAAAAAAGAATCATTAACCAACCTCACATTCTCACTCCAATTGACCAACTACAGTTGAGGAAAAATCTTGTACATTTGGCACAACTTAAAATCATCTCTTCAAAAAAGTTTCACTTGTGTAAAATGGAAAAATTGAAACTTCATTACGATGGATGGCATTAGTAAAGTGACCACAAGCTAGGTGGGATTCTTTCAGTTCAATAGTTTTTCTGCTAGATTAATTAAGGAATACATGTAATTTTTAGCTATGTGTGTTATTACAAAATGTAATAGATCACATAGTCTAGCAATTTCATGATTGTCTTCAGCAAAAGAACACAAAGCCCCGAAGGAAAGATGTGTAATCTTGATGAAGACTGAAAATACAGAATAGATGAAGTGTTAAGTTTTGGAACAACAATCATAGTTGCAGATTCAAGTCAATAAAAATTCATTGCTAAAGTTACAGGTATTTTAAAGTTCTTTCCTTCATGATTAAATACATTCAATTATGTTATTGAGTTGTTTAATTCATTATACAATCCATATACAAAGCTAAAATGTAGAAAGAAATACACAACTCAGTTTTAGAATTCAATGTTTTATTCATAAGGAATTTCAAATGTTCCCACACAAGTCGTGGGATGTAACTCAAAAGTAAATTACAACTACTGAAGTAAGAGGTACATATGCATGAAAAATAAAGTAAAGGAGTATGAAATAACCCATCATTTCCTTGGGTTTCTTTCATTCTGGCTGATGCATTTCCAGCTCCAACTTTGCTCCATCTTCATCCTCGCTTCTTAGAAAATGGCACTATACCTGAAAACAAGAAAAGGAAAGATTGTCAATCACAAGCTCAGGGTTGATTCATATTCCTATACTATCCAATTTTGTGCAAGTGGATCTCCTAGCATCAGGAGGTATAAGTTACATGAAGATCAAAGGCATAACTGATAAAAGCACTATTCTCAGTAGAACATACATGACTCATTCACTCAGAAAGAAGGAGAGAGAAAAACTATGGAATAAAAGAGAGGCCAAAAAGCCTAATGTTTTCTAACTAGTTTATCTAAATGTGCAGGTACAAGTAAGAAGAAAGAAGTGTTGCATTCTATAACTTGAATCAAAAAAGTACATTTATTTCAGTTCAAACTAAAGGCTGAAGTATACAAAGATATGCTTGTACTAATTGATAAAAGAAATGCAAGTTTAGTGCTACAATTTCTAACAACTAGAATAAGAGAAATTACAACTAAAATAGAATGGAAAAGGGAATCGAGAAAAAAATTGACAAGGCTTCACCATGTAAAATGGACATTTTACATCTTTCCATTATGTTATTTCAAACTAATACATGCTTGAAAGTTGTAGATAAATCAAATAGTATTACAGAAAGGAGATAATGCATGGTATAGTCAAAGATACAGATTCAGATAAGTACAAGTTACTTCATGATACAGTACAACTAAGGATGCAAAGGGTAATTCATGATGAAAGATACAGTACACAATGCAATCAGCTTAATGGACATCTACAGGATCAACTTCAGAGAATCATGACATCACAAGGAACAAACTTCCATAGTCTCAAGAAAAAGGTTCCAAACACTGCCTACTTTGAAACATTCAGATCAGAGGGTTCCATATTCTGTAAAGATAAATCAAAGTAAATGCAATCATTGCAAATAAATCAAGAATATTTATATTTTCTAGCACAGAAGTATACTTTTGTTTTCTAGATCAAAAGAAGAAGTACAAGTATAGACTCTCAGTCTTAAAAGTGCAAAGATACAGATCAAGATACAATCATAATGAACATTTTACATATTCTCAGCTACATGTGACAAAATGCACTAGGAATGAAGCCTTGTGTTTTGACAATAGAGAAATTCCCATTTATTACAAGGTCGAGTATAAAACAAGAAAGTTTCAATCTAGATAATCATATTAAGCTCTAGCTACAAACTAGGCAGTAAACCCTTACAAGTTATGATGTTACAGTTGTTGAAAAGATACACAACTCAGGATAGCAATAAATAGATACAAAGCTCAAGATCTGAATACAGAGAAGAATGTATCCTTTTGATATAAAAATACAAGTCGAAGTACAAGTTTTTGTAAGCACATTTCAGTAAATAGATACAAATAAATAGCCCACACAGATTGAAGATCAAAGGAACAAAGTATAGTTTCTCAAGTATGCAGTTGAAAAATAGGTGCAGATTCAAATCAACATTTAATGAAAGTAAATGCTAAAGACAAGTGTATGAACAACTTGTAAGGGAAGAAGTTACAAGATATATAACTCAAAATACTGAATAGAAGAAATCCAAGTAGCTTGCAAAAATTACCAAGTATTCACTGGGACAACAAATTTTATATTCATTTTGAATAATAATTAATCAAACATAAACATGATATAGCTACGGAACAAAATTTACAGGTTTATAATAATCCAAGTGATTACAAATGACCAAGGGAGTAGATCCATCATCTCAAAAGGTTGTCACAATGACTCCAGGTTGAGAATATCTTAAAGAGCAACACATAATAGTAAGCTTGATGGAACTTGTTAATTGTAAATGACTAGAATGGCCCATATTGGGTCAATGTAGAAAAAAAAACTTTCATAATATTTTTTTGAAAATAAGCAAAAAGTCTCGAGCTTAAGGCTCTCACAATGGATCGAGGTAAGGCACTCGGGTAGAATGTTTCAAGATCAGAAGACCACAACACTCATCTCATTAAATGACCAAACTTATGGAGTCATGGCATAAAACATAGAAAAATAAGCCATGGCCCAGTGTACACATGGTTAGTAGATAAGTACGATGAAACAAAACCAGTCTAAAGCAAAGATAACAATGAGCTTGGGTATTTTATAGTGGAAAAAATGGCACTATTTACACAAGAGTCAACTTCACATATGACTAAAAAATAAATGGACAACGACTTCACCCAAGTTAATAAATGGGCATTTTCGAATGGCGTCTTAAAGAACAATTTCAGGATGGAGACAACATCTCTAGTAAAGGAAGCACGACCCGATCTAATTTAAAACCATGGATGATAAATTAAGAATATTTATACAATGTCAGATATCAATAATGATTTTAAGCCACATATATGAAAAGCCAAAACCAGTCGAAAATAATGACAAATCAAGATATTTAATGGTAACATGGTGTAAAAACGATAGAGCTAAGAAAAAGATAAGTAATTCCATCCAAAAGGCCCAAATTGAAAACCCTTATGGCGGACACTTAGTAGCTCAAGCATAAAAATATTATAACAGAAGAAATAAACAGAGCTCTCAATAAAGAGTAAGGGTTTCTTAAATGCGAACACAGAGAAAATGAAGCCATACAAGCCAAGATCTGAAACAACACCCAAAATTCTATAGTTCTTTTCGATTAAGGGTAGATTTTTACCAATATTCTAGAACAAAATTGCATTAAAAAGGCTCAAATCTGGGTCAAATACAAATTCTCCATTACCAGACTCAAACTCGTGTGAAAAGGAGCAACAATGGAATGCAAGTAACCCACAAGGGGTTTTCCTTTCATTATAAATATAGAGACTGAAATATGGAAGAGTACATAAACAAATTCATTACGCTTAAAATAACAACAAAACTTACCTTCTTCCATGATGATTTCAAACAGAGAAACCATACATTTTGTAGTGCCCACATTTTCCAGCCTCGATTATGATTCATTTTGATTTTGGACATTATGTTATGTTATTTGACCTTCATGGACATGTGTGGTTATTTAGGCACATAGTGTCAAGTTAGCTTTGATTTGTATGTTGGCACATTTTATTAGATGTTGGGGATACTAACTTATTGCAATGATATTCGAGATTAATTTATATATGATGGATACATAGTTTAGTCACATGTCTTGATGCTATAAAATATTCAATTATTGATGAGGACACATGACGACATGGTTATATGACATTTATATGTATTACGATGGATAACATATGAAAAATGTGTAAGATTGTGCATGTTTCGCAAATTCCATGTGATGTTGTGATATCATAAATTTACATGTTTAGACTTGATCGTTTATTGAGTAGTTGGTTTACACTTGTATTGAACAGATGTGTTTAATGTGTGTATTGAGTGTGCGGGTGACAGGTAATAGGATAACATGGGTTTCAGGGTGGCTACGTAAATTGTGCACAAGTGGCCCATGGGGCTAAGTCCTAACCATGTTAATTGTATGAGACCTTAGTGTATGGTTTTATTATTTGGGCACCATGAGTGACCCTCATTTGTAATGTTGTATCTCATGTAAAATTAATTATGTTTAGGGTGTTTATTTTGTTAAGCGAATTGGGTTTGGGGAATTAATGGTCCCACTTGCATTAAGATTTGTATTTGGGTAAGTGTGGGTTAATTAGAGAGGATTAGGGTCACATGTGAACCCTTGAGTGGGCCCCACATCCTCTACACTTGTTCCCAAATGTGCCAAACCTGAAATTGGGCTATTTATGGCATTTTAAGTGACCCATTTTAGTTTTGGGAGTTCACTTAGCATGAAAATAGGCCCTTGGACCCTACCTATTAGGTAGGGGGCTTAATTCCAAGGCATGGAGGGAGTTTCCCTCCCATTTAGCCTCTCTTTTGTCACCATCCATGTAAGATGGATTGGAATATGTGTGTGTGAAAAGTTGCACTAACTTGTCTCTTTTTTTCTTTTTGGGGAAATTTGGGAGAAGGGTGTTTAAAAGTGAGTTTATCTTTTCTTATTTTTATTTAGGAATCTTTGACTTGGAGGGAAGAGACGGGTGACACATGTCACCCCCTCATTGGTGAGGAAATTTATTTATTTTTATTCATATACTCCCTCATGTGGGAGAATGGGGACCCTTTTTTTGTTTTTTGGATTTTGTTTTGGTGCTTGGAGAATTTTGGAAGTGGGAGATTTTCTTGGAAAAGGGATTGGGAAAAGCTTTGAGTTTTGGAGAGCTTGTGGAGGTAGGCTCCTTGATCTTATGTTATGTAATTTGGCATGTTAGATTTAGTTTTTCTTATGGTTGAAGTATTGTTTTGTTGCATGTGTTGAATGGTTTACTTGATGGGTTATTTGTTATTTTCTCCATCCATCATATGGCTTGATGGATTTTGGAGCTTTATAGGGGAAGAGGGAGGGATTTTCCCTCTTAAACCTCATGGCTTGATGGCAAGCCATGTTGGTTCTTTTATTTCCCCTCATATGGTTTGAGGTGGGGAAGGTGGTTCATATGGTTTGAACCCCCCTTCCCCATCCTTGGAGAGGAAACCCAATGGGTTTGAAAATCCTCCCAAGGAGGATTTTAGGTGAATGGGTGGAGCAATAAGGAGGGATTGTTATCTTGGAGGGATAAGGAGGTTTTGTGAAGAATCTTGTAAGTGTGCATCCTATGGTTGGACCACACTCTTTGGAATTTTGGATGTCTCATCCACTCTTCCCCATTGTTGAGGATGAATATGGTTTTCTCCTCTTTTATTTTGGTTGGTAAATGTTGTGTTTCTTTAATGTATGGTTTTGTCTTGTATGTGAATGTGTTTGTTGTTTGTCTCCCTAAATCTTGTGCACATTTGTGGAAGTTAGCTCTCTCTCCCATGGGCTTGGGGAGGCTAGCATGTCTTCCAACCTTTGGAAATACATGTAATGATGCCTATAGGTTGGGTGGAAAACAAGTCTTTCTCTATGTGTTGGATTCTTTGAAGAACACCAAAGTTGGAGCTCAATTTTTCGATGATGGTTGAGTATTCCCTTAACATTTGACATCTTGTTGTTCTCAAAATGTTTGGGAAAGTTTTACTTATTGTAATCATATGAATATGGCTATGTTGGAAGTTTTATGTCTTGTAAGTTTCTCATATTGGGATGGATATTGTATTTGAGCAAACTATTGTTGTATTAGGTATGTGCAAACCACTCCTTGTTGGATTGAATCTTGGTTGATATTGCCTTACAATGATAATGGTTTTTTGGTATATTGGATCATCTCTTTAAAGAAGAAATTGTTGTATTGAGACAAGTTTTTTCATATTTGGAAAGACATTGTAGTTGATATGTATTATGGAGAAAACTATTATTCATTTTATTGAAATGGAGTCATATGTTGTGAAGTGTTTCTTGTCTTTGTTAAGAAGTTCTATGGTTATTAGAGTCTCTTTTGATAAGAAAACTTGTTAGTTTGTAAGCATGCCTTATTCACTATGAATGTATAATGCAATGTTAAGGGCTTTCAATGAAATTATGATACATTTGTAAAATCTCCTCCTTGTTAGAAATTTGGTAGAACTAGTTTGATTTTTGCATTTAAAAAAAATTAGTTGCATGATGAAACTTGTTGTTTAACATTGAAAGGAAATGTTAATATTCTTAATGCATTTTATTCCTTTTTTTGTAAATCATGGTAGATTGAGTAAATAATTTATAATATATATTCATTGAAATTTAAAGTTGCATATTTACAAAATAACCAAATAGAAACATATCATTCTAAAATTTTGTATTTATTTTAATATAATATATAATATAAAATATTATTAATTTCATATATTTTTATATTATATAATATGACTCATCTATATATATATATATATATATATATATATATATATATATATATATATATATATATAATATATGTATATGTATGTATATTAATATATATATAATGTATATATATAAACCGTAGGATATATTTATTACCACAATATATATATGTATATATAAAACTATAACATACTTTATCCTTTCCAATGTATGACTATGTATGTATGGCCTGTAAAAAACCTATTATGTGTGTGTGTGTAGGTGTGTGTGTCTGTGTAAATATGTGTGTGTGTTGTATACATATTGTGTAAAACTATGAGCTCCTAATGTGTATTTACCTGTATGTAAAATGTAGTTATGTGTGTGTATATAATAAATAAATAACTAAAATATATATATATATATTATATATATATATATATATATATATATATATATATATATAAATAATAATATATGTGAAAAAAGGCATATTTTTGAAAGATAAATGGAAACCCTAACCCCGGCTTCCCAAAATCGTGTTGGCTCACAAAAACCTCATATGTATTGAAATAAATGGTTTTTTTTTTTAAAAATTTACAAACCAAATAAAAGGTAAACCGAAAATCTGGTCCAAATCCCATAAATGAAAACTATCACCCGGGTTATAGATACACAAGAAAATATGTAAATACAATTAATAAAGGTAAAGCTCATTCATTCTTGTTGAGGGTCATCCAAATGTAAAAAACACCCTACAAAAAAGAAATGGACTCTCGTAAAAAAAAAAAAAAAAAACACAAACAAATAAACAAAATATTAATAAATTAGAATTTCATCTCCTCTATCCACCTTATCTTTTAAAACAACTAGAAAAAAATCTATAAAAAATAGAACAAAATATACATAAGATTTAATCCAACGATTTTAAATGGATGGCTTAAATGTTTTTCCCAGTTTCTCCACGTGGTTTTATCCCTCTCTAATGGTTTCTCCACTTTTATAAATTTTTCTAATAGTTATTATTTAATGTTTCCTCTTCCACGAGTTGGGATGAAATTAAAATAAGATAATCAATGAGATAATTCTATGCTTGAGGTGTTAATTTGAAGGTTCATTAAATCATGAGGGGTTAGATATTATTATCTTTTCATCCTTAAGTAAATGTTAACTTGGTAAGAAAATAATAGACATTTAATAAACTATTAGCGGGGAGCATATTAACCCTTGAGATTTTGGAGTTATTCTAATTTTACTTTAATTTGTCTTGTAAGTTAGGTTAAGGTTAAGTTAAGGTTAAGTTAATCCATGCATGGGAAAAGATGATTCCCTACTTTTCATTAAAAAAAAACCTATTGAAATAAAACTTTGGAGCTAATCTTAATTATTTGGACCCCCATAAAGATAGACTTACTTGGCTAAGCAAGATAAAAAATATAATGAAATAAGATTTGGTTAAAACATTGAATTAAATAAATCATAGTAGATTTAATAATTCTAGCTTGATATCTTGGTTGTCATTGCTTATCATTCCAACCCTTAGGTTTGGCTTTAAAAAATAATGACTTTTACAAACGCTAAAATTTTTAATGGAAAAATTTAAACGACCAAATTTTTGTCGCATCTAAATTATTTGCCATGGTTGTTGGGAGACTTCGCCCTACATATAATTTTTTAGTCAATATGGTATTTTTTTATTATTTAAAAAAATTACCTAAATTTTTAACTACCAGTTGGTGTGGTTTTCAATGTCCCAAGGTAGGGCATTACATTTGGTATCAAAGCGATGGTTCACACATGCGGATGCTCTAGGTAGAATAATTAATTAGTTATTAATGCTTTAATAACATTAAATGAGAAAAATAATTAAAACGTTTCCGCTAAACCGTTACATCGGTCAAAACATCTCTCGATTAACCACGTGGGAGAAATATGTCTGCTAACACAATAGGTGGTACAAAAATTTTGATCACTTAATTTGTTTAAAACAATTGGTAAAAGTTAAGAAAAAATTGTTATTAAATAGCAGTGCAAAATGGCTCCTTGGCTCCCATAGTGGTGATCGATTTGGATGATCATGTTCTCTAGTGACATGGGAAGTCACAACAACTTTTAAACCCAAATTATAAGATCATTTGATCATGTAGTTAAAATAATTTTGAGCTCATTTGATCGCATTGTTGTTTGGGACAACTACTTAAATTTAAGAAAATTCGTTTTGATTTGGACCTGTAGTTTAGGGAGCTTTAGTAGGAAATTAAAATCTACGACTTCTAACATTTAGTATTTCTACATGTCCATTGGATTGCAACAATTATATTCAAGAAAAAAGAATGGGGAGTTAGTTTTCCAAGCATGTTTAGGAGGCCTCTAGTCGTTTGGCACAAAACACAAACTTGTCAATAACATTAATTAGCTCCGGAAATTAGGTCATAACTAGAGTTTTGGTTATTAGTTTTTCATTTTGTAAGTTACGTCAGATTCTCTATATATAGGAGAATTGATGCGAGTTGATAGAACTCATTTTTGAGTTGGGATCACTTGTTTTCAAGACCCATTTTGTAGCCAATTTTACTAAAAATATGTTGAAATGCAATAACGAAACTTTAATAGTTGGCTCCGAGAAGGTGCTTCTAGTTCGAGCTTTACTCACTAGTTTAAAGATTTATATGTCTTGGTTGACTCTCTATATAATATAAAATTAACCGGAAGCATTTGTTTTACCATTTGGGTATTGGGTACTAGTTTGGTAGGCCCCTTTCGTTAGCCATTTTCGTTAGGCCGTAGAACACGAGAACTAGGTCTTAATAAATTGTTAGACTTCTTAGGGCACCTTTGGAGGGTGAAAGTTTCTATAATATGATTATCTTGTTGTCTTACGTGGTTGAATATTACAACCTTGAAAAATTATGTGCCATGAGACATTTTTGGTTGCTAACGGCCTTGGTTTAGGTAGGTATTTCTGGACATCAAAAAGGTCTAGTTGTTAGTTTTGGAATTAAGTAGTAGGACAAATATAAGAATGTAGAATTGTTACCTTGATCTAAGGAATAGGTTTAAGGTGTTTGGTTAGTTTCTTCCTCTTCTAGTGATCCATTGTTTCTTGGGAATCTCAACCGCCATGTTAGGGGCACCACTTTTAAACCTAATAAAACCCTTTTGGTATGGGTATAAAATAAATAATTGTATCTTGTATAGAACCACCCAATAAGATAAAATAGTCTTCCATGTCTTGAAATTTCATTATTATGAAATTGGAATAATTTCTACTCCTCTTGTTTATGTTACTAATCTTAATTTTATAACCCTTTTTATAAGGAATTTACCAAATGACCTTATGATCTTGTTGTTTCCTTTTCAAAATTGTAATTTGAAATTAAGTATAATTGGATGAAAATGTTTGCTAACATAAACTCCACTAACTTTCTCTAAACAATAAATGATAAGGGGAAAGGAAAGTTAGTGTCTCTTATTATACGATGGTGTTGCTCGAAGTAATACTTCATAGCTAGTTTATCCTCTTCACGTAACGTAAGAATACATTGTGCTATTATAAAATGAATCTAGTTTTCATAACTTCAAATTCTCATCAAAGCTCTTGGTATAACATTTAGAGTTAGCTTCGGTAATGATCTAGTTATTTTAATCCTTCTTGAGCTCGATAAACCTATTTTTTCATACTATAACCACTTACTAAGTTTTGTTGCAATGTAACTTGGTTAAAACATTTTACCTTAGTAAGTACACGTGTGATTATAAACCTCCTCAAATTGATTAAAATGTTCCAAGTTAATCATGTTTATAACACTAATACTTACGTGTAGAAATCAGGAATCACCCTCTTTCTAACCTTAACTCGTGGACTTAGAAGAACAATGATTATGAACCATGATTATGCATATATATATATATATATATATAATAACAATGATCTTTCATTCTCTCTCTCTCAGAAAGAAAATAAAATAAAATGAATTAGTGTTGAATACTTTCTTGGTTAGGCATTATGGTGTACCAATGATGGTGTTGACCGTGATATTACAATGTAATATGGTCCAATGATGGTGAATGTAATGTTTCATAATCCACAAAAATATATATGAATATATACATATATAAATAAAAATCTATAAGCACAATTGTGTACATATACCTTATAAACAACAATAGAAACATGTAATTTTATGTAATTTGGAAAACTCATCAATATGTAATTAAACAACCTTGGTTGGAAAACAATGTTATCATTGTTACCCCTTAAAAAAAAAACTAAAATTGAGGTGATCATAAACTATTGCTTCAAATGGAATAAGAATGTTTATTAATCTTAGTTTTGTGATATTCATATAATATGGTTACACGCTAAATGGTTGATCTTATGTAATTAACTTAGACATTGTGTTGTCTTTCCTAAGATCTAGGTGAGGAAGTAATACAAATAATAGAATGATTGTGATGATCTCACAAATTAGATATGCCTTTGGGTACCTAACTCTTAGGAGACTCTTTCATAAGATTTCTTTCACATTAGAAAATATCTAGTAGCTTATTATAAGATAAATGATGTGAACCCTTATTGTAAGAACTAAGAATAATGATTAACTATTCTTTCCACCTACCTTGGGTGGAGGTGTCCTTTGTAATCAGTATAAAACACTAGTTAAGAAATGTAAATTTGGAATTGTTCTAGGGTACTCTTTAAAAACATGGCCCCATTTTTTTTTACCACTCGAAAGGGTGGAAAAATTTAAAGTTATTTGTGTAAAATGGATTTACCCTCTAGTTGATGAAGTGTATACATATCTATCTCTAGCAACACAATGGGCCATTTATGACCAAATAATTGTTAAGTAAAAGTTAACATAAGTTCCATATCTTGAGGAACATTAGACTATACCTTTCCTTAAAGGAAAAAATGTGTTTGATCTCTTGTACTTTTGAGGAAGGTATACATAAACTAGTTGTATTCCATCAAAATTATAATTGCCTAGTATTTGGATAGGTTCGAGAAGCATTCACTTTAAATGGATTTTGTTTTGCATAACTCATTCTTGTTTTCTCTTGATTATAGTATTTAGGAAAATGATAAAACTTAAGTAAAACTTTTAATGTCTTATTGAATTGAAAGTTTGTTGTTGTCAGTAAGTTAAATGTGGCTTTGTGGGGATGTAGGGAGTTCAAAATTGCTTTTCATAGTGAGAACTGATATAAAATTTTTAAACAATGATAAATTCAATTATCATTTATGATATTTCTAAAGCAAACCTTGAACCAAAATTAAAATGTTCTAGAAAATGGTACATGCTATGAAACTTTGGAAACCAAACTAGAAAACCAATCCTAACCTAGTGGTTGACTATATATTTCACCCACAACTTTTTAATACTATCATTTTGTGAACATAAAAATAATGGTCAAATTAAGCCAACACCTTTAATTATGTGTGGTATTATGTGAATCTTCATCCTTGACCTTAATGAATAATGTAGATGCTAGAGTCATTATTGGAGAGACTCATGAACCATTTTTTTCAAAATCTAAAGTAATGATGAGCTAGGAGATGAAACCACACAGAACTTGGAAACTTTTTCTATCTCTTATTGTGTGGTATTTGTGACACCTTAGATAGTTTCCTTGAGTGGGATCGTACGCAACTAGTATGAAAACCCTGATAACCCTTTTAGAAAAACATTTATGTTCTCTTAGACCACCCATCACTATTTTCCTTTAAATATAGACCTTATGTTGTACATCCTCTTATTTGGACCCTTATAGGAAGGTTAGACGTTGAAGTAAATAAATTTGGTTGGAAGCTACCATTCTCCTTGATTAAAATTCTCCTAATTGAAAAATACAATTGACCTTGAACCATGTTTTATTTGATGAGACACGTTTGTGAAGAAAAATTAAAATACAATAATGTAGTTCCTTTAAAGTGACCTTAATGTTGGACATACACTACGTGTGATCATTTAGAGGTTTTAGACAATGATGTTGATAATAGTTTCCTTGAAGATATAACTTCCTTTAATTAAATTGATCTAAGTAAGAGAAACACTTAGTACTTGACCAAGTTTGAATTGGTGGGACATACTTGTTGTGACCAAAAACCGCATGATATGACATGATACCTCATGAGGTCATATCCCTATCCCACCTAGTGACTTCTAGGAGGAAGTCTAATTTTAGGAGAGGAGGATGTAGTGCCCACATTTTCTAGCCTCAATTATTTGTGGACGTCCTTACTCATAGTTATGATTTGACAAGAGTTTTGACATATTTTGGACATTATGTTATGTTATTTGACCTTCATGGACATGTGTGGTTATTCAAGCGCATAGCACCAAGTTAGCTTTGATTTGTATGTTGGCACATTTTATTAGATGTTGGGGATACTAACTTATTGCTATGATATTTGGGATTAATTGATATATGATGGATACATAGTTTAGTCACATGTCTTGATGCTATAGAATATTCATTATTGATGAGGACACATGACGACATGGTTATATGACATTTATATGTATTACGATGGCTAACATATGACGAATTGTGTGAGATTGTGCATGTTTCACATTTACGATTCCATGTGATGTTGTGATATCATAAATTTGCATGTTTAGACTTGATCGTTTATTGAGTAGTTGGTTTACACTTGTATTGGATAGATGTGTTTAATGTGTGTATTGAGTGTGCAGGTGACAGGTCACAGGAGAACATGGGTTTCAGGGTGGCTACGTAAATTGTGCACAAGTGGCCCACGGGGCTAAGTCCTAACCATGTTAATTGTATGAGGCCTTAAGTTTGAATTTTTTATCAGGCACCATGAGTGACCCTCATTTGTAATGTTGTATGTTAGGTAAAATTAATTATGTTTAGGTTGTTTATTTTTGTTAAGTAAATTAGGTTTGGGGACTTAATGGTCCCCACTTGCATTAAGATTTGTATTTTGGTAAGTGTGTGTTAATTAGAGAGGATTCCCAACTTGACTCAATGGTCCCATCACATGTGAACCCTTGAGTGGGCCCCACATCCTCTACATTTGTTCCCAAATGTGCCAAACCTGAATTTGGGCTATTTATGGCACTTTAAGTGACCCTTTTAGTTTTGGGAGTTCACTTAGCATGAAAATAGGCCCTTGGACCCTACCTATTAGGTAGGGGGACTTAATTCCAAGGCATGGAGGGAGTTTCCTCCCATTTAGCCTCTCTTTTGTCACCATCCATGTAAGATGGATTGGAATATGTGTGTGTGAAAAGTTTCACTAACTTGTCTATTTTTATTTTTGGGCAATTTGGGAGAAGGGTGTTTAAAAGTGAGTTTATCTTTTCTTATTTTTATTTAGGGAATCTTTGACTTGGAGGGAAGAGAGGGGTGACATATGTCACCCCCTCATTGGTGAGGAAATTTATTTGTTTTTATTCATATACTCCCTCATGTGGGAGAATGGGGACCCTTTTTTTTTTTTTGGCTTTTGTTTTGGTGCTTGAGAATTTTGGAAGTGGGAGATTTGCTTGGACAAGGGATTGGGAAAAGCTTTGAGTTTTCGAGAGCTCGTGGAGGTAGGCTTCTTGATCTTATGTTATGTAAATTGGCATATTAGATGTAGTTTTTCTTATAGTTGAAGTATTGTTTTGTTGCATGTGTTAAATGGTTTACTTGATGGGTTATTTTCTATTTTCTCCATCCATCATATGGCTTGATGGATTTTGGAACTTTATAGGGGAAGAGGGAGAGATTTTCCCTCTTAAACCTCAAGATGTTGGTTCTTTTAATATGGTTTGAGGTGGGGAAGGTGGTTCATATGGTTTGAACCCCCCCTTCCCTATCCTTGGAGAGGAAACCAATGGGTTTGAAAATCCTCCCAAGAAGGATTTTAGGTGAATGGGTGGATCAATAAGGTGGGTTTGTTATCCTTGAGGGATAAGGAAGTTTTGTGAAGAATCTTGTAAGTGTGCATCCTATGGTTGGACCACACTCTTTGGAAATTTGGATGTCTCATCCACTCTTCCCCATTTTGAGGAGGAATATGGTTTTCTCCTCTTTTCGTTTGATTGGTAAATGTTGTGTTTCTTTATTGTATGGATTTGGTCTTTATGTGAATGTGTTTCTTGTTTATTTCTCTAAAATCTTGTGCATTTTGTGGAAGTAGCTCTCTCTCCCATGGGCTTGGGGGAGGCTAGCATGTCTTCTCGAGAATTGTTGGAGAAGAATGAAGACTTTGTTATAATGTTCCTAACATTTGGGTAGCTTTCTTCATCATTTGGATACTTGATGGTTTTTGCAAATAATGTTATGACTATTGTTAAGAGTTCATATTCTTGGAAAGAACTTGTAGTTTTGCACTTGTAAGGGTTGAATGGAACTACCTTCTTGTGAAGGAATGTTGGCCTTTTGTAAGTTGGATGTCTACTTGTTGTAATGTCTCCTATTCTTGTTATGGAGCTTGTTGTTGAAAATTGTTTTCAAAGGAAAAGTTGTGGGGATACTCTTGTTTATTGAAGAATTTAGTGACGTTTGAATCTCTTCTTGAGTGGAAATTTTGTTGGGTTTGAAAATCTTGGTTATACCATATTGGAGTAGAAACACACTCTTGCTTATAGGGAACATAGTTATATTGCACTTTGCTTCTCTATGTGGAAATAAATCTTCATTCTAGTATTCTTGTATGTTTATACACCTAACAAAATGAAAGATAGATGTGTAGTTGTTAATGAGCCTTGTTTTGTTTCCTTGAAATAATGTAAGGAAGCTTGTTTGGGATTTGGAAGTGTATATAGTTATGTGGGTTGAAATCCAAAGAAGTCTACTTCATTTTATGTAAGTATAAAAAAATTACTTTTCTTGTTGAAATTTATTGTGGGTAAGAAAAGGAAATAAATTAGTTCTTTGGGATTTTATTTTGAAAATGTATTTGGGACGAGATTGAATAAGAAAAGAACTATATTATTTTGCAAATGATCCTAAGGTTCAGCTGTGTTGTTTTGCAAATTATCTTAAATATTAGCTTTATTGTTTTGCAAAATACTATAATGTTATCATCAAACTTGTGTGTAAATTATAAATAAATTTTGGGTTTAGCATTAATTTACATGGGATAATGTATGAAATAAAAAAAGAGTGGTCTCTTTATTCCAAAAATAATATATGTATATATAAAATATAAATGGTTTCACTTTTATTTTAGAAAATGTAAAGGGCAAGTCTATTTTGTTGTATGATAGGTGCATTTATCTTGTTTATTGAGCTAGTATTTATGTAGTCAAAATCAAAGAAAATAATGTTATTTACACTTTTCAAAATAAGTTATTTATGTTGTGAGTTTTAAATTAAACAAAAGTATATGTATTTTCATAGTAGCATATTCTGATTTTATATCAAAACTGGAAAACAAAATAAAATTATAAGGTAAAACGTGTGTTTAAAAAAAGAGAAAATGATAAATGGAACTGGTATTAAAATACTACGATCTCGTAGTGCAGTCAATATATAATAATCACAGAAACAAACTTGAAAACCTTCTATCCATAGCCACCCCATTAGGGAGCACTGTAACAATGGAACGGTTCAATTTTTTTTTAAAATCATATTTTTCTTTAGGGTCATCCAAATGTCAGAACCTCCGCCATGCAACAAAAGAATAAATGGAGTTCCTCCTCCATCACCACCCTTGTTGGGAGGATACAAAAAAATAAAATAAAATGTTGCTCTTCCATGGCCACCGCTTGGAAACAACCCTTTCTTAAGTTAAAAAAAAATTTAAAAAAAATCAGCAGGAGAGATGAAAACCCTCTTCTTGGAAAATCTAAAAATAAATAAAAATCAGAAAACCCTCTTCAGATTGGGCCGCCTCCATTAGTAGAACATCAAAAAAATTAATAATAAATCAACCCCCACGTAATCAATGAGCACAAAAGAATTGAATTCATGGTGCCCTCAGTTGAAGTGAATCTATAAAATCTCCCTTTCAACCAAGGTAGTCGACCTGCAGTGAAGAAAACAAAAATAAAATAAAAGAGATAAACATTCCCAAAGAAAATAAAGAATAAAAGAGAAGTTAGGGCACATGAAATCCTATGGCTAAGATTAAAAGAATCAAACTGACTATTGAAACTTTTCATACCTTAGGTTTGAATAAGTTTAATTTTAATGGTTAAATAAATATTTCCCTCCTCTACATTGGTAAAAGAACATAATGGGCTTCATTAATACTAAAAAGATGCAAATCACTTTTAGGGACAATAAAATATTAAAAGTTATAAAGGGTATATTTTGGGAAAGATTTTAATATTTGAGTGTTTAAATAAGTTTGAATAGGGTTGGTTTCTTTTACAAAAATAATAATAAATATTGGTTAAAAAAATTAACGACTTTGAGGTTTATGATTTATTTTATTTTTTTATTGTCATTTTTTTAGTTGGGTGGTTAATTCTTTTTAAACCTGGTAAGTTTTTACTAATGAGAATTTTGGAATTTGGCGCGAGTAAATATAGTTCCTTTTGTTTGAAAAAAAAAAAAAACTTATCCAATTTTTTATATCGGATAGTTTTTTGTAATTAAGTTGCAAATATCGGGCATTACACATTCCAAAGTTCATTTTTCGAGTTCGTTTTCCCGGTTCAATAGTGCAAGTGATTGCAAATCACCAAGGAGTAGCTCCATCATCTCAAAAGGTTGTCACCATGACTCCAGGTCATGAATATCTTAAAGAGCAACACATAACAAAAAGCTCGATGGAACTCATAAATGGTAAATGACTAGAATGGCCCAGATTGGGGCAAAGTAGAAAACAAACTTTCATAATCATTTTTGAAAATAAGCAAAAAAAACCGAGCTCAAGGCTTTCACAATGGATCAGAGGTAAGGCACCTGGTAGAATTTTCAAGATCAAAGAACGCAACCCTCATCTCATTAAATTCCCAAACATATGGAGCCATGGCATAAAACACATAACAAGAATCATGGCCTGTGTGTACGGATGGTTAGTAGCTAAGTATGATGAAACCAAACTAGGTCGAAATGGAAGATAACAACAAGCTTGAGTATTTTACAGTGGAAAAAAATGGCACTATGTGCACAAGAGTCAACTTCACATATGACCACAAGAGAAATGGACAATCGAATTCACCCAAGTTGATAAATGGACATTTTCGAATGGCATCTTAAAGAGCAATTTTAGGCTCGAGACAACATCTCTAGAAAAGGAAACATGACCCAAATTTGACTTAAAACCACGAATGACAAATTAAGCGCATTTATTCGATGTCGGCTTATCAATAATGATTTCGAGCCACATATATGAAAAGGAATAACTAGTCAAAAATAATGACGACTCTAGATCTTTAATATTAACATGGTCGTAGAAATGATAGACCCAAGAAAAGCCAAGTAATTCCATTCAAAAGGCCCAACTTGAAAACCCTTGTAAGCGTCCAATCGCAACTCAAAGCATCGTTTATAATATAAGAAATAAACAGAGAGCTCAAGAAAGAATAAGGGTTTCTTAAATGTGAACATAGAGAAAATGAAGCCATACAAGAAAAGATCTAAAATGACACCAAATTCTATAGTTCTTTTCGATTGAGGGTAGATTTTTACCAAGATTCTAAAACAAAATGGCATTAGCAAAGGCTCAAATCTAGGTCAAATACAAATTCTCCATTACCAGACTCAAACTCATGTGAAAAGGAGCAACAATGGAATACAAGTAACCCACAAGGGGTTTTCCTTTCATTATAAATATAGAGACCGAAATATGGAAGAGCACAAAAACAAAGTCATTACAGTTAAAAGAACAAGAAGCTTACCTTCTTCCATGAAAATTTCAAGCGTAACAACCATACACCCATCAGATTTCATTTTCCCGCTTCAACAGAGGATCATAAATCAATCATTTTACTCATTTGATGGAGCAAATAATAATGAATCAGTCCATTATCTTGAAAGGACAAGCTCAAAACCTAGTTACGTAAAGTGTGAGACCAAACATAGCAGAGTGATATGCCCATAGGAGCTCTCATAAGCTCAATAAAATGTTCAAGGTGAGCTCGAGATCAAAATCATGGTGGCCACCATTTTAAACAGAGCTTCATCACATGAAAATGGTGGCACACAAGCTCAAACTCATAGAGAACCACAAAACCATTTTTGTAGAGTTTTCGAGCTCGTATTCATAGAGAAATGGAAACCCTGAGGAAAATTTGTCATGGATTCACCCTCTAGAAAGGAGATGCACAAGAAATGATCAAATTTTAGGTTATAAATAAGCATGTTCACGACTTAACCACATTCGAATCCAACTCAACCTGGGTAGATGATCAACGGTACCAAATTAACCATGTAAAATTGACGTTATCAGATGATAACACAAACCAACCACTGCTATAGATCCATGATGCGAGATCATCAAGGACAAAGATCAATGGCCATCATTCATTCGCCAATTTCCATACAAACTCTAATTATATACCACAGAAAACCCTAACTCCACAGAGGAAAAAGTACAGATCAAATGGCTAAGACATAATAGTACCAAGATCGATGGTCCAAAACAAAATCATCACCTCCAATGCCAACCACAGGATTACCGAGGTTTGTTATTGTATGTTATTATTTATCCTTTTATTTATTTATCAGATAATTCTTACACTTGTGTTAGCCCTACACTTGTTGGGTTAGCTTGCTTAGGTGTACTAGTTGTGTGGAGTTAGCTTACTAGTTGTGTTGAGTTAGCCTCTCGCTATGTGGAGTTAGCTTACTAGTCTTTTGGAGTTAACTTAACTGCAGTATTAGTTAGTGGGGGTTCTTCACCACTGATTTAGGTAGTAGTTGCACTTCCCTCCTCCTATATGTATATCTTTCTTATTGAATAATTCAAGTCATTTTATTGTAATGTATTGAGCATTATGGATTATGATGGGTTTCCATATATGGTATTTTTCTGTTTTGCAAATCTAATGTGGTGTGCTATTATCATCCGAGATCATGGCTTGGAACAATATCTTTATCGTTTCTTTTCATGGTATCGAGCGATAGATGATGTAGACATCTAGTAAGTTTTTCTTTACAAGCAAGGTTTTTTATTTTCATGAATATGGAATTTCTTAGAAATTTTTTGTAGCATGCATTTTTATGCAAAATAGAGTGTGGGATTGGATTTGGAAGGTGCCAAAACCCTAGAATTGATTGTAAACTTGACCACGTTTTGAGACAATCAAATCTGGGTGCATTCTTTTATCCATTGGATATAAGCGTGTACCTTCTCGAATGCATTCTTTTACCCTCTGGGTATTTCTGGTTTCGGATGCGCCTTTTATCCATTGACATAGATCTACACCCTCTATATGCATTCTTTTATCCATTGATATAAGCGTGTACCTTCTCAATGCATTCTTTTACCCTCTAGGTATTTTGATTTTGATGCATTCTTTTATCCATTAGAAACATATATGTACCCTCTAGATGCATTCTTTTATCCATTGGATATAAGCATGTACCTTCCGGATGCATTCTTTTACCCTTTGGGTATTTCAGTTTTGATGCAATCTTTTATCCACTAGATGTAGATTTGTACCTATATGGGTGCATTCTTTTATCCATCGATATAAGTGTGTACCTTCCAGATGCATTCTTTTACCCTCTAAGTATTTCGGTTTTGGATGCGCTTTATCCACTGACGTAGATCTCATGCCTTATAGGTGCATTCTTTTATCCATTGATATAAGCGTGTACCTTCCAGATGCATTCTTTTACCCTCTCGGGTATTTCTAGTTTTGGATGCAATCTCTTTTATCCACTAGACGTAGATCTGCACCTTTCTGGGTGCATTCTTTTATCCATTGGATATAAGCGTGTACCCTCTGGATGCAATGATTTACCCTCTAGACATTTTAGGTTTTGGGCACAAGCTTTTATCCTTTGGTCACAAGCATGTATCGTGTGGATGCACTCTTTTACCCTTTGGACATTTGGGTGTCACGTGTACCTTTTAAAAATCAGCATTAAAATATTATTTTAATAACAAAACTTTGTAGAGCTCATAAATTTTGATCCATAGCTCGGATTAAGGTGATCTTTGTTTTTTTGAAATTGTGTATTTTTTCAAGATCTACGCATTGGTGACATTTTTATACACATATTTCAAATGTAAAAGGTATTGTTATTCATTGTAATATTTAATATGCACTCAATTATAAAGTGTCAAATTTGGGAGGGTGTTATGATCACTTGTGGATGCAATTTCGGTTGAGCCCGACATCCTAAAATTTTGGGTGTTGCATTCTTGTATCTATGGGTGTATACATTTATATCTCTCTTGTTTGTTGAGATATTTTGGATCTGTATTTTTGACACTTTTTTTTGGCATGTTGACAGTCTCTCTTGTGGGGGAGCTATTCTGGTGAAGCCCAGTGTTAGTTTGTCAGTGTTCGAGTAGTTGATTTTGACAACTCATACAAATCTGTGGTGTCACTCTACCCATTCTGTAGTATGGGAGGGTGTGGTGTTGATACTGCTTCTTTGGGTTTCATGCCCTTGCCTTGTTACCTTGGATTTTTCTTAGATCATGGCACTCCTATTTATTTGGATCTCATGTCCTTGCCTTGTTGCCTTGGTTTTTCTTGGATCATGGCACACCTATTTATAGTAGTTGATCAAATTATGTTTAGTGTTTGTTTTTCACACTTTCGACATCACTCCATCGATACTCCTTACATGGAGCTATTCTGGTGAAGCCCAAAGTGTCGGTTGTTTTTGAGTTATATGATCGAGCAAAGGATTTAGACCATAATATGCACCACACTTCTTCAAAGATTGTACAATTTTTTAGAGTCGAGCTTCTTAAGATATCTTACACTAGGATTTTTCTCTCTACTTTGTTATTACTAGTTTTGGATACCTTGTGGTGTCCATTTTTCCCAGTTATTGTACGTGGGTACCTCATCAGGCCTTGTTCCGGGACCCACATTCTTTTCCACCCACCTAAGCTATGCTTACTGGGAGGGTGTTAGTCTAGGTTATTATTTATCTTTTTATTTATTTATTAGGATAATTCTTACACTTGTGTTAGCCCTACACTTATTGGGTTAGATTTCTTAGGTGTACTAGTTGTATGGAGTTAGCTTACTAGTTGTGTTGAGTTAGCTTCTCTGTTATGTGGAGTTGGCGTACTAGTTTAGTTGAGTTAACTTAACTACTAGTATTAGTTAGTGGGAGTTCTTCACCACTGATTTAGGTAGTAGTTGCTTCCTCCTCCTATATGTACATCTTTCTTATTGAATAATTCAAGTCATTCTATTGTAATGTATTGAGCATTATGGATTATGATGGATTTCATATATGGTATTTTAGCTCTTTTGCTTTGCAAATATAATGTAGTGTGCTATTATCATCTGAGATCGCGGCTTGGAACAATATTCTTATCATTCCTTTCAAGGTTTTTCTAAACTCAACCACATGTTGAAAATAACACACGTGTCAAAGGATGGTCAAACCCTAACTCCACCAGGTTAAGCTTAACCAATCTTGACCAAGTATGTGAAGGGGTTGAGTCATCATAGGAAGGGGCCAACCTCAATGATTTGATAATTATTGTTTGCTTGACCTTCTAAGGTCTAAACTATGATGCCACATAAATATCTCAAAAATTGCAAACAACACTATGTTATTTGTAATGATATCCAAAAGGTGGTTGAGCATATGATATGGAAAAGTTTAAAAATTCCCTCATGTTATCCTAAGTCATGATTTTATACCAAACAAGGCCAAGGAGTGGTCAATTCAAAACAAAGGGTCAATGCAACATGAGGAAGGGGACCGAATTATATGCCATAAAGTAGTCAATCAAAAAAATAATCAATCAATGATTATTATATATGCCATGCAAATCAAAAGGGGTCCCATGACCTACCTTTTCACAAAGGTACCATCATTGTTTGAATAAAGTAACATAGGTAAATAAGACCTTATCATATATCAGAATAAACCAAGAGATAGGTCATATATGCCAAGTTCAATGGAGACCCCTATGAAGTCAAGGAGTGTAATTCTTCATGTGACCATAAGAAGATGAAACAGATGTCTACATCAGAACCAAAGGTGGTCCCCAACAAGATGGATACATGGGTGAATATTTTGCCAAGTATTGCTAATTCAGGATTTATTTTTTCTCACACATAGGGACATATTATTTTGCATGTACATCCAAGGGGGCAAGTGGATCAAAATTATAGATGTCACATCAAGCACTAGAAGACAGAGATTGCATGCATTAAGAAGACTTGCTCATAAAGAAAAGTTTATTATTAGCCAATTATTCACCCAACTTTATTAAAAATAGAACAATCAACAACAATTTGACTAAGTTGTATTTTTGTAAACAAGGCTATTAATGCCTCATTGTATTAGCATGCTTATTTTTATTCCTTTATTTATTCATGATAAAGGATAAAAATAGATGCATGGGTGAGTACAATTTTAAGTCTATTTTTAGGAATGGTGGGATGAATAATTTTTTTATATATTGTGTGCATTAGAAAATCACGATGCAGAAATTTTGGACATAGGAGTGCTTGAAGTAGATTTTTGCCAGTTTTTCCCTTTGAATGAGAATTATATTCTGCCTTTCCAATAATTTGTAGTCTTTTGTATGTCTTATTAATCCTTGTGAATGTAAAATTCCCTAATTAATCATCCTACCTTGTTGCAAATTTAGTAATTTCTACATGATATTAGTGTGCATGTGTATCTTAACAATATTATTGTGAATTTTTCCCTTAATACATCAAGTGTCTGCCTTAATATTCTACTTGAAAAATGTTGGTTTTTGCATCCAAAATATATTCTCATATACTTGTGCATGAACTCGATCAAAGCGCCCATCAATTTTGGTGTATCACCCCAGTTTTCAATTCATTTACAATCATCTTTTTACCCTCAAAACCTAAAAATAATAGTTTAGGATACATCAAGAATGAATCATCCTTGATAACGAGACTCGCCTCAACAATAGGTATAAACATAGACCTAAGGTGTTTCCATTGTATCTATGAAAGAGATAGATCCAGAGCAAGCTTATAACACCTACATCCATCTCTTTACAGGTGCACTTTCAAAAGATAACATCACCACATGGTAACAAACCCGAGAAACGTTTATGCACTTTGCAACATTGTAGATTAGGTAGGTCATCATGTAGAATTCCAACTCTAAAGTTTCACTCATCTCAATTTTTGCTGCCAAAGTTACCATGTGCCTATAGAGTGTTTCTACAATAAAAGTAACCAGCAAATGCTCCCTTTTCTCTCCAAAATGATCCATATGTAGGTAACCATCCATTCCTTAAATTCATTTACAGTTTCCAACCCCGTCATTCAACTTAATAACAAAATGATATCTTCAACCTCTTCAACAAATTGTGCCCTAACTAGACTTTTAGGATATCTAGTTGTTTGTAACACCCAAAAATTCCACACACGAACAACACAGTGAAATACAGGATAACTTTTTTTTTTTGACTTGCTTGACACATAACATGATGCAACATGTCGTCACCAAGGATACAACTAACACTGTGAACAACTTGATACAAGGATGGCCATAAAGGCAGCACTGGAAACGTTCACACCTATCAAGGACAATACATTTTTTTTTTTCTTTTTGACAAGACAACATAGAAGTCCAATCACAAAACACACTTACAGTTAGGGCCAACCACAATGAGATATTCTTGAGGGTTATTTATTTTAAAAGACATCTTGCAATTCTTAGCTTACGTTTTCAAGGAGGCTCAAGATATGATTCGTACAATTCATCTTACCAAGCTAAGTTTATTCCTTTTCACCGAGTAATTATCTTTAAATCTTCTCTATTATGACATTTATTTGCTTAATTTGTTTATCAAGAAAAAGGAGTATTTAAATTCCACAAGGCCATCCGATCACCACTAACGCTACTAAGATTCGTTTCTTGCCCACAATACAACATGGTTTTAAGTTCAACACACTTAAGAGAAGAGATACAAGGTGCCTCAAAAGGGTTAGAGGGAGAAGGTCGAGATGAAACATCTTTAGGACCTCATTAGTTATTGCCGTATTTAATTGAAGCTAGGGCTCTTAACCGAATTATCAACAACTTTACTTAGGCTTCACTAAAAGTATTAACAAGGAGTAAAAATTTACTTTCCAAATGGAAGTGAGAAGGATGGTGAGGTCTCCAATTTGTTTTCTCGGCTTATTAAATCTTATCATCTTCAAACAACTAACAGATTCATTTCACCTTAGGGTCATTTTACAAATTTCACCGTAAAAGGAATAATGTTCACTAGAGGAGCCAGGGTTATCATGTTATAAATTTTACCTACAATGATAGTCTTGCCCTTGTTTACTTAAAGAATTTCTTGCTCTCAAGTTGGTGACCCCTACGTTACTTTATTTGAATACAACTTTTAATTTAACTTCCGAAGTATTAAACAATCCCATGTTAGTTTACTTATGACACTTTATTACTAATTCATATCAAGGTTTAACTCAAAATTTATTCTCAAGGCAAAGTTGTAGCAACACTCACTTACAAGAACAAAACAAGATTTCATCAATTCTTAAAATACTGATACTCCAACAAAGTCACTCAACACAATAACCAAATTTTATTATAATTTCAATGATGGT
This sequence comes from Taxus wallichiana var. yunnanensis, assembly GCA_018340775.1. Taxonomy (NCBI): domain Eukaryota; kingdom Viridiplantae; phylum Streptophyta; class Pinopsida; order Cupressales; family Taxaceae; genus Taxus; species Taxus wallichiana. Next base: position 189,270,326 of record CM031241.1, on the reverse strand, counting down.
CAAACAATACAAGGTTTCCAAAGTTCGATGACAAAGTCCACGATACTTTATACTAAGACATTAATCCTCTTTTAAACTTTCCACTGGACGTTAACAATAGTTGAACAACATAAAAAGGTTTCGAGCAAAGGATCTTCTCAACTGAGATTGATGACAAAAGTCTACAAATCTATCCCTCATCTACACGCAAAATCAATCTCAAAGAAATTTTCTACAAGAGTCGGCTTCACGAGAACCGAGCAAGATAAGGCTACACAAAACCACCATAACTATTATCTAACAATACCACAAAAAGGAAGCACTTTATTACAAGAATTGGGTCAAACCTCTAAACACTATCAACACATCAAGTTATAATAATTTCTCTATCATGCCAATCAAAGAAGGAGGAGACCTTGTACTTCAAACTTAGGAGTAAAAGTAACAACGAAAGTATAGCAATCGTAAGAGATGGCCTTGGCCCTATAAGGAGAAAACAATTAATCTAGCAAAAAAAAAGAATTCCCATCAAGTAAGTAATTAAACCATAATTACAAGATTAAGATTTGATATATACACCAACCATCTAGAAATTTATCAAAGGTACCAAACGCATAGACTAAATTAATATATTTCTAAAAGAACAAGAGTTGATCGGCCCAAGAAAGGGAACCACGGGTTTCAAAAATTAACACAAAAGCCATGTATAATCGAGTTTCAAACCGGAAATCAAATAAAGTATACACACAACATAAGTTTCGAGGCGAAAGCAAGTATATTAGTTTTGACCATTAACTACAAGATTTTCCAATCATCCAAGAAGGGTCAAAGTCTTACAGGCTAGTAGCAAACACGTGAGAGAAGAAGGGGGTTCCGTCCAACAAGAGTATACAATAATGTCATCAACAAATTTTTATAACACTAAAGATTTGCAAACCTCCACTACAATACTAATGTTTGGTTAATTTAAAATAAATTACCCATATCCCAAAACAACCATATTTTACGGCAACCCTTGGTAACACAGTCAACTGTCGCACAAATAGATACAAACATAATTTCTAAGTGACATTATCAAAACAAAACCTTCCGCTATGAATCCATAAGATTATCAAATGAAAGCTGAGTTTTTCCTGAAGATTAATCACATTTAAGGAAATTTCCATCACAAACTATTACGGTAATTACGTGCATAAAAACCGACCAATATTAATTAATAGTGTTAACATTACAAGGAGAAAATAATGCAAGTTATGAAAATTAGAAGAGCGCCATCAACAATAATTACGAGAGGGGATTAGTCCAAACTATTCTAAGTGTCAACGAGGTACTAGATTCGAATGACAATGAAACCACCAGCTTAGTTGATCCGAAAAGCTAGTTATGGTTCAAGTTGATAGGGATGGTCAAGGTACTTCTTAGGGATGGCCTTAAAAGCCTAGAAACAAGATGAAAGATAGTATAAGAGTCTAAACACGCGAGATGGCAAAACACATTGCACACAAACCTTTTCATTCTACCGGTTTAATACCAAAACTCTAAGTCAGGCTAGCCCATGCATTGCTCACACAATCCTACAACCTTTCTTTCTCGATGCCAAAAGGTTATCAAAGGGACTTGTGAAGGCGCTAACAAAAAACGTCAAAAGACAACTTGGGTGCTAGGGAGGAGCTTCATAGTTATCGTAACTTACTTCCATAATATCGAAAATACTAGTTGATCAACATAATAACTTGCAACTCAATCGCAGAGAAGAATTAATACATAAACAAATAGACGAAGGTCTATCATTCGAGTAAGAGAAACATAACATTCAGAGGAGAGGGCACACATCCTTTTGACCAACATACTGTCAACGATAAAAGCTAAAACAAGAAGAAACAAGTAGAAAGGGGAAATCTCCCATCATGACATCCAACTGACATATCAATGCAAGGAAAAAGCGGTTCATTTCGCAATAATTGTAAATATAATAGCAGTAGAAAGGTGTAGAAATATCTTTCCTGTTTCTCCAGCTTCAACAGGTCGTACAGACTCCACACGGGCCAGCATAAAAACATACCGTACAACCATGTTATAAAGATTGCAGAGGCTTTGGTTGAAAAGAAATTACACCCGACAAAATTCAAACCCTTAATATTTGTAGTTTGTTAGTAAAAGCAATTGCAATCCAATCCGACTGCAAGGAAGACCACTGCAACTGATTTATTTCAGCACCAGCTGTGTAAGCTAGCATCGGATCAGGGCCTCCACCCTCTACCAGGGGCTGACTCGCACCTGACAGCTCCCATATGAGTTCCTGCGCATCATCTTCAGCGGTGCAAATATGGCAGGGGCTGTGAGGAGCCCACGCAAGGGCATTCACACAAGCTTGATGCCTTTGAAGCTCTGCAAAAGGCACAGTTGGATACCTGATATCCAAGACAACCACCTTACAGCTATCCATCAAAATAGTGGCCATAAACCTTTTCCTTCATCAGATTTGAGGACAACATCAAACTCTCGGTGCAAACATTACAGCTGTAGCTTGTAAGGTGTGATAATTCCAACAGAAAACTTTATGCCTGCCAACTTGGTGACTCGTTGAAGAAGCTCATATAATAGCAAAGCAAATTGTGTTTCATGAATATTCTGATATGAAACAGATCGGCCTCTATGAGGTTCTCTTCCATGAGTTACATCGTACAACAAGTAAGATCTCAATAGAGAATCTTTGTAAATAAATTTCATCAGGTCTGCTGGTAACACCCTCACTGTCACATAATCGATTTTGAAGATACAAACTCAGTACATGTTCTGGATCTGAAAAATATCCTGCTACCTTCATCTCCCAAGACATTTTCTCCAACATTGCATAGATCTCCTGTGCCCGTGGGTGTGATCTGTCACCTTGAAGGAGAATCCCGAATTTGAGGATGCAGTCGATGCTGAACAGATAACAACAAAGTTGGACAACCTGCTTGTTGGAGCGCTCAAAAAGGCTTCTACTATACTGCAACATGCCTGCTGCCTGGCTAACTCCGATTGTCTCGTTTCCCAGCACTCTTTCCAGCGTAACCACAAGAGAATTTGGAACCTTAAACGCAATGTCCCCTGGCTGGAGATCTTCGCTCGCAGCAACGTAATGTATGGACCGGTGTTTCCCGTCTTTTGACTCCCTTTCCTTAGCTCCACCTTGCAAGGGGAGGTCATGCCTGTGCATCCATGACTTCAAATCCATGTCATCTTCCGTGTGCTGCTTCTTCTTGCTCGCAGTCACCCTCACCGTCTGCTCCGACCCTGCCGTGAGCGTGTCCCTGCAGAATACCACTGGAAACACTTCGCGCCCCCGTGGGATTCGAACTCTCGACCTGCTCGCATGCTCCACATGATGATTATTATAAATGCTCGAGAAAGATGAAGTATAGGACCTGCTGAGCCACGCTTTCGGGGACGAGGAAAGAGTTGTTGCGGCGTAGGAATGGTACAGGAAAATATTTTCTCCGCAATACAATCCCATTGCCGAGCTCTCCCGAGAGAAACTTTCAGATATTATAGTCTGTGGTGTCTACTTATCCCTTGAGTGAGGGTTTTTTTTTTCTGGTCCATCCGAAACGCGCGCTCGATAATCTCGGCCTTCCGGGTTGAGCCAAGGGCAGAAGACAACAGATTGCAAGTCAAAAAAATTAATGAATGGGGCATGTGCGGCCACCAACCAGGAAAGTTGAACACGCCAAGAAAGGTGCAGGGGGTTTTTAATGCAATGGCAGGTGGCCATTAAAGCCACCCACCTCCAGCCAACCAAGGAAACAAAGTAAAAAAACATTAACCTTTCCTTCCCCACGCCAAACGTGGTACACAAGGAGATCAAAAGGGAGAGACAAGGTAGGTTGGGGACATAAAAATCCATATTTAAAATTAGTAATTTAAAACAATTCTAAGATTGCGGGATCGGTCGACCCAGGAGGAGAACGGGGTTGAGTAATTAAATGAAATATTTACGTGAACGCCACTCCCAAACCGTGGTGCCACCACAAAACATACTCTTCCTCATTTACGCAACGAGGCTCGATCAATGGGAGCGACAAACAAATCAAAAGGATAGTTTAACGATAACAGAGGATGATATCGATAACAATCGATATAAAGAAGGTAATAATAAAATACAATCGTTGATCGATAATACAATCATAATGTCATTATTATTATTATTATTATTATTATTATTATCATTATTATCATTTTACAGCTTGTAAAATAATTATCAATTATAGTCATAATGGTCAACAATCGAGGTCGACGAAGGCACAACGACACTCCATGCTTAGCACTCGATCGCCACAGGATGAATAGGTGTAACGTAGAATAGGGCATTACATTCTCCTCCCCTTAAGAAAGCATCATCCTCGATGCAACATAACATAGAGAAAAGAAATGGTACGCAACAAGGAATAGATAAAGAAGCAAACACACCCTATGGTTTAAAATTTTAGTCGATTTAAAGCACGGCCACAGGGTAGCCTTAGGAACATTTGGTAGAAATTTTAACTTTCAAGGTTCTGTGAAGATTGGCAGTTCCCTCTTATTTATTATTTCATTAGTTCCTTTCCATTAACATTTTTCTTAGTTTAATTTCTTTTAAAAATTTCATCATTGAAGAGTTTTGGTTTATTCCTTATTGTGGGTGCCCAACATGAACTGCTAACACAACACCCTATCAGGTTCACAAGACACTACAGATTCACAAGTACACAAGTATATACTTCAAGATTGTATTACACCACAAAAGGTACTCAAATACGGAATAGAATAGGCACATTCCACATAACATAGTACTCACACATCAATGACTGACATACAAAATACTCAAACAAAAGAGTACTACAATCCACCAGACATGAGTAACACATACATCAAAAGACCACTACCAAAACATCACAATAACTCAACATATATCCCGAAACATCAACCATACACACAAATATCATATGCCTCCCTCAAACTCTTATGTCTCCCTCAAGGAGGCCGGTTGACCCTATGGTCCAAGACACATAGAGTTCGAACACTCCTAACCCAAGTGACATAATAACGCGTGGTTCAACAACCCGCTAGTTATCTCAGTACTCCTGGGGCGTACCCCTATACAACAAAGTGGGTCCATAGGTCCAACCATTCCATGGTGTATCCCATGACCCTATTCCACACATCACGCCAATAGAACCAACACAACAATCCAATCAAAGTGCTAAGTGGCAAAGTACAATCCTTGGGCAAGCGGCAAGAAAATTCCAAATTTAAAAGAAGACCCCAAATCAAGCAAAATAAATGGCCAAATAGCCATAGTTAGTATCAAAATCCCCATGTTAGTGCCACAAACCAAGGAAATGCCCAAAATTGTAAAGCATGGCAATCAAGAAAAGCTGTTGGTCCTTACAAAATAAGGTAAAAATCTCAATTTACGAATAAAATCAACTCATAATAATGTCACATTACGATAACTTTGTGGCCTTATCTAGCCACCAAAGGGGTACTCAACGAGTTGCTAGCACTTGGAACATCGAGCCTCAGCTCGCAAAATACGTATCAATAATACAACTGTCATCACCTCTATCTGAATCATCCCGCCACCACTTCGACAAGGCTAAACATAGTCATAGTTGCACTTAGGTTGCATACATACAACCACATAGGGAGAGAGGAAAGAATCACATGTTATCTACTAAACCGAGTTTCGGCTCAAGTTATTGTCCCATGATACACCATTCCTCACTCTCAACATACACTTCTACTGATTTCCATCAAGATCGGTTAGCGTAAGGTTCACAACATAAAATATAACAACATCACTAACATAATGGTGGCACACACATAACTACCATAACGTCTTACATATGGTACATATACAGGGTAGATCACGATCATACATTCACTGAGTGTAACACATCACTTTACCACATTCTGCACCCAAAGTGCAATCACTATACGATAGGGTTCATACACTCACCGTATGACCCTAAATCACAACATGAAGCACTACATATTTGCACAAATCATACATGCGATGAATATAGTACATCTCAACATAACATCCATTGCTACATAACAAGGTGATACACACATCTCATCAAAACAAGATAAAAACATCATGATACAACTCATTTCTTTTAACATCAATCTAGTCATACAACACATTGATACACTCACATATCACAATATGTCACAATGTTCCAACACTCCATCATCCACATTAGAATTCTTTTCACCCATCACAAACAACAATTCACAAGTGAATTCTTCATAGAATCCGCAAGAAGGAGAGAGAATACTCCCATCCCCAACATATCAACATGATGACAAACACGCACTAAGTGACATACACATCACGTGCGTTCACAATATCACAATTACGACAATAATCACATCACGCTTAAAGCACATTACTCTTCCAATATAAATCATCATCATGCAATACCATCATCTCCATGAAACAACATCATGTAACACCATCACCATCATGTAACATCACCATACAACACCAATCCGGCCCATAGGTTCGAGAGCATGAACCTATGCTCTGATACCAAGTGTAACGACCCAAAAATTCCACACACGAACAACACAGTGAAATATAGGATAACTTTTTTTTGACTTGCTTGACACATAACATGACACAACATGTCGTCACCAAGGATACAACTAACACTTTGTGAACAACTTGATACAAGGATGGCCATAAAGGTAGCACGGGAAAACGTTCACACCTATCAAGGACAATACATTTTTTTTTCTTTTGACAAGACAACATAGAAGTCCAATCACAGAACACACTTACAGTTAGGGCCAACCACAATGAGATATTCTTGAGGGTTATTTATTTTAAAAGGACATCTTGCAATTCTTAGCTTACGTTTTCAAGGAGGCTCAAGATATGATTCGTACAATTCATCTTACCAAGCTAAGTTTATTCCTTTGACACTGAGTAATTATCTTTAAATCTTCTCTATTATGACATTTATTTGCTTAATTCGTTTATCAAGAAAAAGGAGTATTTAAATTCCACAAGGCCATCTGCTCACCACTAACGCTACTAAGATTCGTTCTTGCCCACAAGACAACATGGTTTTAAGTTCAACACACTTAAGAGAAGAGATACAAGGTGCCTTGGAAAAGGGTTAGAGGGAGAAGGTCGAGATGAAACATCTTTAGGACCTCATTAGTTATTTCCAGATTTAATCAAGCTAGGCTCTTAACCAAAATTATCAACAACTTTACTTAGGCTTCGCTAAAAGTATTAACAAAGAGTAAAAATTTACTTTCCAAATGGCGGTGAGAAGGATGGTGAGGTCTCCAATTTATTTTCTTTGGCTTATTAAATCTTATCATCTTCAAACAACTAGCAGTTCATTTCACCTTAGGGTCATTTTACAAATTTCACCGTAAAAGGGAATAATGTTCACTAGAGGAGCTAGGGTTATCATGATATAAAGTTTACCTACAATGATAGTCTTGCCCTTGTTTACTTAAAGAATTTCTTGCTCTCAAGTTGGTGACCCCTACGTTACTTTATTTGAATACAACTTTTAATTTAACTTCCAGAAGTATTAAACAATCCCATGTTAGTTTACTTATGACACTTTATTACTAATTCATGGCAAGGTTTAACTCAAAATTTATTCTCAAGGCAAAGTTGTAGCAACACTCACTTACAAGAACAAAACAAGATTTCATCAATTCTTAAAATACTGATACTCCAACAAAGTCACTCAACACAATAACCAAATTTTATTATAATTTCAATGATGGTCAAACAATACAAGGTTTCCAAAGTTCAGATGACAAAGTCCACGATACTTTATACTAAGACATTAATCCTCTTTTAAACTTTCCACTAGACGTTAACAATAGTTGAACAACATAAAAAGGTTTCGAGCAAAGGATCTTCTCAACTCGAGATTGATGACAAAAGTCTACAAATCTATCCCTCATCTACACGCAAAATCCATCTGCAGCAGAAATTTTCTACAAGAGTCGGGTTCACGAGAATGGGCAAGATAAGGTTACACAAAACCACCATAACTATTATCTAACAATACCACAAAAAGGAAGCACTTTATTACAAGAATTGGGTCAAACCTCTAAACACTATCAACACATCAAGTTATAATAATTTCTCTATCATGCCAATCAAAGAAGGAGGAGACCTTGTACTTCGCTTAGGAGTAAAAGCAACAAAAGTATAGCAATCGTAAGAGAATGGCCCTTGGCCCTATAAGGAGAAAACAATTAATCTAGCAAAAATAGAATTCCCATCAAGTAATTAATTAAACCATAATTACAAGATTAAGATTTGATAAATACACCAACCATCTAGAAATTTATCAAGGGTACCGTACGTACCCAAAATCAGTAAGGTACTATACCGCCGAGCAATGCTGTAACAAGTGCCCCAATGATGATACAGGTCTCCTCGCAAGGTGTTCGGGATCCGGAAAAGCCCTCGGAGTATGCGTTAACATCCCGCATGCCCCGCTTAGCCCCCGCGCCCTTGTTTTCCCCTTTTCCCTCTTTCCTTGGCCTCTTGACCTTCAGTGATTTAAACCGCCACCCCCGAACAGTGGCGGCGGTCCTGTAACCGCCGCCCTGCTCAGAGCGGCGGTCCTGTGCGCGTTTTCCAGAATGCTCTTTTGACGTGACCCGTGTGAAATATCATGATTTACCAGCTTTTCTTTGCCAACTTGAGCATGCATTTATGTTTTTCATTTGTTTATTGTTTAGGAGTTCAATTTGGTTTTAGTTTTTGAGTGTTGGAATTCCTATAAATGCATAGCTTGTGCTGAGGCAAATGGCCACCATTTTCCTTGTTAGAGTCTTCTGATTTTCAGTGGTTTGGTCTGTTAGCTTGCTTAGGATTGATAGCATAGTTCATTTCATACTTGGTTAGTATTGTTCAGCTGTTGGTAAGCCACATATCCATCTTGTGCAGGCAGTGTTGTTGTTTCACCCATGGTCTGGAGTTTTTGGTCTGAAGCTTGGCTGGATTTTGAAGTTTGATCTTTGCTCTCATTCCCTCATTTTAGTGTTTTAGTTAGTTAGCTTGTTTAGAAGCCATAGCTTGAATTCACTTGCATCTTTTGTTAAATTGCTCACCAAGTTGGTAAGCCACGGACCCATCTTGTGCGGCAAAAGGCTTTGTTATCTCATCCCAATCCAGCTTAGAGCTTGCCTCGAATTTCTCTTTCTTTGTAGGTTTTCTTTCATCGTGTCTCTGAGTTCTTAGTTCAATTCATTATATGCCCGGTTAGCTTTATTCACTGTTAGTACGCCACATATCCAACTTGTGCAAGCAAAGTGTCTTTATTTTTGGAACAGAATAGCTTAGGAAGCAATTAAAGTTGCAGGTTTTGCTCTTCGTATAGGATAGTTACAGGTTCTGGTCACTTCATGTTGCATGACTCACAGTAAAATCCCGCTAGGAATCACATAAGCCAAGCTCTGTACTCTTGCGCTATCCCTCTCCTACTCGCATTCTCGGGCCCGCATTCTCGAGCCGTCCTTGTCCCAAAATCTACTCTTATTGGTGCTAGCATTACACACTTTTCTCGGATCCACGTGAACACGAAAGAACGAGGAGACCATACCGAGGGACGAGATCACACACACCATCAGATTTGCCACTGTTTTGCATAATCCAGGTTTTAAATTTCAAAGTTCTAGACAGAATCATATCAAATAGAGTAGTTAATCGCTTTATTTCATTTCATTCTATTCTCGATATTGCCAGGGAAGCTATGGGGATTGATAGTTTCTGAGAAACTATGATTCACTCCTCACTTCTGAGGTAGGATCAAGAATCTTACAGGTAGATTAGACAGGCTATTTTATTTATTTAGAATAATTCTACAAATCGCACAGGCAAATAACCACACTCGGTTATCTTGTCTGTTTTTAATTATTGTTTAGTTATTATTTCTAGATACGCTTAAAATAGTTTGCTTTCCTTAAAATTGTTAGAATATTTCTTAGAAGAATAAAAGTTATATATGTTAGATTTATTTCACGTAGTTAGAATTTGCTTCATTACAGTTAGATTTGCATTTTGTTTCGTATGACAATCACGGGACCTCAAGAGCCCAGGGAATATATATTTGAGCCAATCGTGCCTCAACCAAACCTAGTCACAACGAATAGTTGACATAGACCAAAATCTCAGGATACAAGTATTCCGAACAACCACAGCATTTAAAATTGATCGCTTCTCGCTTAAGAGGATTAAACATAGAAGACGACCAAGCACATGCATTTTGGTCAAGTCAGCCAAACTACAGATTACCCTAGAAAGCACTCACATGACTGTAGAAGGGCTCGAAAGAGAACAAACATTCGGTGCGAGCCTTTAGTTCCACAAATGACCACTCGAGACACCCTCGTAGATATAGATACCAGCTTAAAAATCCAGGTTGCGAGAACCCCTGTAAGGTATTCTGAGAAGATTGCACAACTATTGGTTCTAAATATAGAAGCTGAGAAAGCATACGATTACTGGATACTAGGGATTAGAACTTGATCTCACGTATGACCATAACAGGACCGCAACAACCGAGAGTCTATGGTTGCAATCCACAGATCCCACAGCCCAACGAGTCCACAAGTCAATTAGATATAGACACTAACCTACGCACCTTGGTATTCAGGTCCACTCCACTTCCACCTATTATTATCAAACAACTGTCCTTACTAGATATCATGGCTAACGGCTAGGGAATTCTCGACTAGGCCAAAAATCGTCCGTAGAGTCAAATTATATTCATCGTCCACCATATGACCTTATCAGAGATATACACGAAACAATCCCGGTCATTTTCCACGTATTCCGCAACCCATAGATCGAATCACACCAGAGCTCGATATTGATTGGAGCCTTCTGCCAGCCATCCTTCTGATTGATCTATCACACCAGTCCAAGTTAGAAGGGCCTTCTTTGCCTTAGATTCGCAAATTCCACTAGTGCGTGTCGAAGACATTAGACTTCCTAACTAGTTTGTCTGCATATTCTACCCCACCGGCTGTCTCGGCATGACCTCGAGAGGTCGGGTACGTGGAAGAGTTACTTGTAGATTCTCATGCTCGCCTGTCGCTTTTCCGGCATACAAAATTGGTGAACCCGACGTGAATCAAACGAAATTAGTGAAGCTGACATAAAGCTTCCTACTTTCTCGTCCGGAGTCATAATATCACGTTTCCTTTCACAAATCACCTTCGCTCCTTCCCATTATTCTGCGGGTATTCATATACCCCCCGAATATGTTTGGATTTGATGCATATGGCGCACCCTCTTGGGTCTCGAGGCATACTACGCCCAATGCAAACAGAAATCATCACCCTCGCTCTCGGATGGGCGACAACTATTCAACTAAACAGATTGTCAACACAAACCCCAAGAATCGATATGGTTCGTCTTTTCAAACTAAGGAGTTAGATCAACCCCCTCGAACCCAACAAATAGAGCCTTCGAGTTTCAAACAAGATGACGTTTACAGAGAATCTGTTCGTCTCCTCAAATACTACTCGGACCACAAATTAGTAGGCAATCGATATATACCCTGGTCTTAGATGATGGACAATCAATACGTTATCCTAGGAGTGAACAACGCTCCCGTGGATGTACCCACCGTAGGAGGTTTACAAATACAACCCGAGATTTCTTTTCAAGAAAATACCTCTATGCCCGCATATAGGAAATATTCTAGAGAAATTTGGCAAGATAAATGATCAGTTTATGACAGGATATCACGTACCTTTACAACACCAAGGTATACAACAAACGCCGCTCAAGAAAAGTACCGTGACTTCACCAAATGAAGTCATTTCAACGTTAGTAGAAAGAGTGAGAGGGTTAGAACTGGCTCAAGCAAGTCAAAATTCTCCGTTCATACAAACAGGGAGTTCTAATCCCCCATACCACTCTGGCCAAGTAGATCTCCTCACGGGAGTAGGCACATTAGGCATGCCTCCTCAATATCCACAACAAACGCCAACAAGGCCCACCATCTCTAACACTATTCCTCCCGGTCTAGTGTCAAACAATCCATTCCTTGACAATACCCCGTCCTATTTAAACATGTACTCTAAATCCCCACAAGGAGATATGTTCTCCTCTCCCAGCATGTTTTCTCAAACGCAGGACTTCCTTATGCCCCCGCTAACGCGTACTCTGCACCATATCAACAACCTATCCCACCCTTACTCCCTCAAAGAACCACCATCAATGGTCGAAAGCTATGCGATAGGGACTTATTCAGAATATCTAAAGGAACCCTTAGATTTCACCATACGAAGCGTCATGCTTCCAAGACCTCTCCCTGATTTTCCCAAGTTCAAGGGTGAGGGAGATCCAAAAGCGCATATCAAAGCTTACGCTTACGGCCATTCGGGAATTACTCCCATGGGATGGGGTTGTTGCTAAAATATTCCCAAAACACTCGGAAGGCATTGCTCTCGATTGGTATTACTGAGAATACCCGAGGCTTCCATACATTCATTCAAACTTGTGTCCGAGTTCATCAAGGCCTTCGACATGAAAAAACTATTAAGAACAAGAATCGGGAGTTCTTACACATCAAACAAGAGCATAACGAGTCCTGCCGCCCATTTCATCCAGAGGGTGGCGTACGGTTCTTTATTCATCGCCAAGTGCTCCAAACATGGATCGAGATGGAACTATGCGATTTATTCCTTCATTCTCTTAGTAGAGAAGTGAAGGAAGAAGTCCGTTTCCCACTAAGGACTTATGATGAAGTACTCGAGAGCGCTCTGCGAATAGATCAAGCAACGATAAATAGTGGTCGTAAGACATATGGAACAAACAGAGGTTAATCACCTCCACTCAAAACACTACAACTACCACAAATGTCAATCAAGGACCCAAAATCCTTAACAAAAATCGGGGTAACAACGGATGGGGTAACCGACCAGCCCAAGAGGGTAAATGTTGTTAATACTCCGTCACAAACAAACAACCAACGAAGCAACAACTTTACCCCGATGGTCAATACAATGGATTTTAACCATCCACCACAACAACAACAACAACGGCGAAATCCCATGCAAGGGCCAAGCCAAAACTCATTTGGTTATCAAAACCAAAGTCAAAACCAGAAACAACAATTCTAAAACTTTAGTCCAAATAGGCAATAGTTTGATCGAAATTTTAGGCCACAATACACACCAAACCAACAAAGCAGGATTTACAACCCCAATTCTTATTGTGGTTTCCATAAAAGGTCACGACACTGAACGTGTCGTGACTACAATAAATTTATGCAACGCTTGCCAGAAGAACAAAGACAGTTCTTCACAGACCTGTTTTTGGCGGATCCCGTCTCATCATCACCAAATACTCTCGCAGGGGCAGTTTCTCCTCAGAATGCTCCCCTCAAGATCTTTAATGATCCGCTCCCAAATCATGACAGCAATAGGCTAAATCCAACTGAAACAAACAAAGGTGCAGTGACGGGAAACAATGATCATGAAGCCTCGACTTCATTAAATCCGTGGATTAAGCCACAATTGGGAGCTCAACCAAGACCCAAGATAGTTAGTTTGGTAGAATTAGACACTGAACTACCTATCAAAGCTATAACAAGAACACGAGAGTATTTCTCTCAACCAAGCCCAAGTCATCTCGCGAGATAGATAAGAGTCAAAGAAATAGTTGAAAAACCCATCCAGTTTCTATGATTTAATTAGTGACCTAACAAAGACCTTCTCACACATTTCATTTTTGGACTTACTAAAGAACTCTCCCCCTCACAGAGTTGCTCTTTTAGAAGCATTAGGTCTAGGCCATCTAATTAACATCACTCCACCTCCCGAAACACAAGTAAATCACGTAGATTTTGATATCCACCCTCCTCAGGCAGATCAGACAAGGATGTCGAATTCATCTTCGAAATAAGTAAAATGCCCACAGATGCTGAGATCGCACGCCAAGGTGACCCAGCCTTACACTTGCAAGTGTGGGTTTATAATAACTATGTAAAACGGGCAATGGTTGACGATGGGGCCGCAGTTAACATAGTCCCTTTCTCTTTCCTCCAAAACTTGGATATGGAGAAACAAACCTGCCCACTACACGAAATACTTTGAGAGGCTATGATAGCCTTAAAGCCACTTCGATAGAACTATAATATCGCCGGTCACCTTAGGGCCCAAAACCATCTTGACGGAGTTTTATATTATAGATCGGGAAACTAACTATAATATGATCCTCGACCACCTTGGATACACCGAATGAAGGCAATCCCTTCTACTTTATTTCAAGAAGTAAGGTTTTGCATCTAGGAAAGGTATTTGTAGCCAAAGGCGATCCAAAACCTTTTGATTTGCACCTAGCTGATTTAAAGAAAAGACCAGGGGTGCACTCGAATTTGAACTTCCAACCAACCGACTTAATAAACCCTCTGACCCAAAGCCAGAGGAAAAGTTGGTACCTACGATGGATCTTGAAACTACCAAAGATATCCAAAACAATTCCCACCCCTAAAGGTAAAACTAAAGAAACAAGATCATTAGGGACTACTGCAAAAATCGGTGAGATGATAGAACAAGATTCACCCATGTTCTTACCATTCGATTCGGTAGGCATGGGATTTTCCTAGTGTTGGTTCCTCGCACAGAGGATCTCTGTATGGTAGAAGTAGAGTGCGCAAACGCAGTGCATGCCCCAACATCTATACTCTGGCTAAGTATTGGACTCTCCATTTCAATGGAGCTAAATGTTGTGATGGAGCGGGGCGTGTATAATTCTTACTTCGCTAAGGAGAAAGTCCTCCCATTCACTTTTAAATTAAACTTTGAATGTACAAACAACGGTGCTTTGAGTACGAAGCCCTTCTTCTTGGCCTCACCTTAGCCAAAAGAATCGGTATTGATAATATCAGAGTCTTGGGAGACTCGCAATTAGTGACAAACCAAGTTTCTGAAATATATGACATTAAAGCCGAACACTTGCAACTCTACAAAAACGTTGTATTAGATTTAAGCAAGGCGTTTAACTTCATATCCATTGGAAGCAATCCCGCGAGAGAAAATCTTCTCGCCGATTCAATAAAGCAACTTCAAAGATCACGCTTTTACTCCAAGCAATGAGTTAAAAGATACTCACTTCACAGTATCCATTCGTGACAAACCCTTGGTAAAAACAATGACAAATCCTCTTTCAAGCAGAAGTGAATCTACCATCCTAGACCATGTTGGAAATGATGCGGCTACTTTGGATTACTTAAATGCCTATGCAGCACTACATCTCTCCTATCACATGCTAGATTTATCCTTGATTCCGCATTCGTCTTCCTACTTCGGAAATCCCGTGACGGATCTTCCCTCACAAACGGAGCCTAGCATATATGCAATAAGAAACGGGGATGATCTAGATTTACCTCCAGCACCACCTGAGTTCGAAGAGGGTAACGCCTCTTTGATCGAAGAAACAATCGATGTCAACATCGGGACAGAAGATGAGCCGAGAATTTTAAAATTAGGATCTTCGTTAACACCAGAAGAAGTGGAAATACATACAAGGATCCTCAAAGAGCATCAGAAGGCGTTTGCATTTAATTACAAGGAGATGACGGGAGTCGCGCCCCACATTGCGGTGCACAACCTCGTCACTAGATCAGATGCAAAGCCAATTAAACAAAAATCAAGACCCATGAAGCCCAAAGTAGCTCTCATGGTAAAAGAGGAAGTAATAAAACTCCTTCAGGTAGGATTCATCAAGCCAGTTGACTACTCCCAATGGGTATCTAACATCATTCCCGTTCTCAAGAAGAACGGAAAGATATGCATTTGCATAGATTTCCGAGACATCAACAAAGCGTGTCCTAAAGACGATTTCCCATTACCATCCATAGACATTATCGTTGATGCAACAGCTGGTTTTGAACTCTTGTCTCTCATGGATGGATTCTCGGGATACAACCAAATCAGAATATCCGAGCAAGATCAAGCTAAAACCACGTTCATAACTCCTTGGGGAACCTATTGCTACGCTGTTATGCCATTCGGTCTCAAGAATGCCGGTGCTACCTACCAGCGGGCTATGACATACATATTTCACGATCTAATTCATAAGATCGTGGAATCTTATGTGGATGACTTATTGGCCAAAGCCAAGAAGCGTTGTGACCATCCGGAAGTACTCCGCGTCATTCTTTCACGCCTAATAAAATACGGAGTCACACTAAATCTAGAGAAATGCGTCTTTGGTGTAACAGGAGGAAAACTCCTAGGTTACATCATATCGTCACGGGGAATAGATGTGGACCCAACCAAAATTCGGGCTGTCCTCGAAATGGTTCCACCTTCGGACGAATCTGGAATCAGGTCATTTCTCGGAAAGCTAGGTGCAATCCAAAGATTCATCCCGGATTTAAGCTTCGCCATTCATCCAATCAACAATTTACTCAAGAAAGACTACAACATTGATTGGACCGAAGATTGCAATGAAGCTTTTGATGCAGTTAAGCATTTCCTGCTATCACCACCCACACTAATGCCACCTAAGCTAGATCGCCCATTAATTTTGTACTCACGGGCTACCGATGTCTCGTTAGCTTGCATGTTGGCCCAAGAAGATGATAACAAGAGAGAACGTGTGATTTATTTCATTAGCCGAACACTGCTCGACTATGAAACATGCTATACACAGGTAGAACGAGAATGCCTTGCCATAGTCTTTGCTACTAAACGCCTAAGACATTATATGCTGAATCAAGAAACGAAGGTCATGGTAAAAACAGACCATTTACGGACTTTTCTCACACAAGGTTCCTTGTCTAAAAAGGCTGGACGTTTTATAACCTTAATGGGAGAGTTCGAATTAACATTTGTAAATCAGAAATCGGTTAAAGGACAAATCATCGCGGATTGGTTAGCTGACAACCCATTAGATGGAGGCGATCTAGTAGATTTAGACTTTCCAGATGAATGCGTATACTACATTGAAACACGACCCGCTATCTCTGAGTGTCCTTGGTACACTGACATCGTTAATTATATCATGGACCATACGTACTGGAGGCAGTTACACCACAACAAAGAAGGCGGTTACGCATAATCGTAGCTAAATATGTCATTATAGAGCAGGGTGATCTATCGGAAAGCATTCGATGGAATGCTCATAAGGTGTGTTGACACGAAGAGTCCAAGAGGATTCTCCATGAATCCCACAGATGGTATATGTGGAGGCCACTTCGGTGGCCATGCCGTTGCTCGAAAAATACATCGAATGGGCTATTTCGGCCCACTCTAGAACATGACGTGATAGAGTTTGCAGACGCAGTGTGTCATAAGTGCCAAGAATTCTCCCACGAGATCCACATGCCAAAGACTCTGCAACCAATTGCAACTCCATGGCCCTTTTCTACATGGGGCCTAGACTTAATAGGGAAATTCTCTCCCTCATCCACAGACGGCCACAATTTTATAATCACGGCCACTGAATATTTTACCAAATGGGTGGAGGCCATGCCTCTTACTACCGTACCTAGTTCGGTGATCGCTAAGTTCATTTTGAATCAAATCATTTGCAGGTACGGTATCCCGCAAATCATTATCTCCGATAATGGAACTTCTTTCAAAAATGAAGAAGTTCGCGAACTATGCGGTAAATTTAAAATAAGCCATCATACGGCTTCCTTGTATTATCCCCAAGCCAACTGACAGTCAGTGTGCGACAAACAAAACGCTGAAAGCCATTCTCCTTAAAACGGTGAAAGAAAACAAGCGAGATTGGCATTTGAAGTTATATCCGGCCTTGTGGGCCCACCGAACCTCAATAAGAACACCAACAGGAGCAACTCCTTTCTCGCTAGTATTTGGGGTAGAAGCAGTTCTCCCGCTTGAGGTCGAAATACCCAGTCTCCGCATTTCACTACAAGGGATTCTGGATGAAGACGCTTACAGAGAAGCACGTCTTTCCCAATTAGAAATCCTAGATGAAACTAGGTTAGATGCTGAACAACGGCATAGAGCTTATGCTGACCGAATGTGCCGGCAGTATAACAAGAAGGTTTATGAACGCGATATATACGAAGGTGATCTAGTTCTAAGACTAGACAGCCGGATCGACAAGAAGACCGGCGAAGGAAGGAAATTCCGGCCCAAATGGTTGGGCCCATACCGAGTCATGAAGGACTACGGAAATGGTGCTTACCTCTTATGTACGTTAGAAGGTGAGGAGTTTGGCGAAACAGTCAATTCCCTGCACCTCAAATGTTTCTACGCATAAGCAGCTAACGCTACCTATATAACTATCTACATTGCATTTTCATATAAATTAGGATCATTTTGTCCACTTGTTCTTACATAAATTGTGATCAAGAAATCTATTCTCAAAGCAATTTACTACAAACTCGTGATGTTTCTGGCATAAAGTTCTTTAATCATACCTCTCCATCTTCGTGTATCATCAAATCATCTTGGAATCTTTTATCAAATAAAATCAGACATGACAAAGTCTTAATGGTAACCATACCAAGATCTCGCAAGTATTTTCGCCTTGATTTCTTCTTAATAGGTGTCTTGCCTAAGGTCTGTTCTAGAAGCTTCATGGTGTCACATCTATCCCATATATACATCTCTTTGGAAATAAGCATATACTGACATTTTACTCAAAAAGACAAGTCAAAAAGTGATTAAACAGAAAATTTTATTTTTACACATTTCCTTGCCCCACCAACCTTTGGTGATGAGCTTGCGTCTCTTACTAGTGACGTAGGGTTGGGAAAGGATGGAAATGCCCTTACTCGCCTATGCCTTGCCCACGGTGATAAACCCACGCTTCTTACTAGTAGCATGGGGCAAAGTGTAGGGGGTCCTCTTGACAAAGCAAACGTTAAAAGGTCATAAACAAACTATTCAAACTTTGAGTCAAAAACGAATGAATCAGATATTCAAAATTCCAAAAAGAGTTAAAAATCCTAAAAACCCAGATTTTGTCTACTATGTGGCCATCTACGAGTCTAAGTCTAGATAAACCGCAAAGCAAGTTGCATCCAAAACTATGAAGTCACCCGGTGGAGTCAACTTGAGCTTTCAATTTGGTTTCATTTGAAGCTTTGTCTATCTTTCATCGCTTATCATTTCACCATATTTCATAACTTGCGCCCTTCGCTCTTGGTGATGAGCCCTCGCATCTTACTAGTTGCGTGGAGTTAGGAGCGGGGAAAGTTAACTGCTCATCATACTGGTTATTTCCATCACTTTGCCAAAACAAACATGAGGTATCCAAATTGCTCACAGAAGCTAAAAATCAAGATCACAATATATCTACAATATCATGTATCAGCATCATGAAACACAAAAAGAAAGCAAACATTTGCATCATTTGTTTTCCACTGCATACATTCTAGAAAGCATATAAAACATACATCATAGTATACACAAGGAAGCTGGAAACAGAAAAGGGAAAACATGAGTGACAAGTTTTGGTCCAAAACGAATGCATATATATAAATAATCAATGTTTATATACAATGCCATCATGCTCTAGGCATGGTCAAAACGCTCAAAGAGCCCGTGATATACAAAAGAATCTATAGTACAAAATACATAGGAGCCAAGTGGTCTCTCAACCCCTACGCGACCCCTCCGAAGGTGCGCGCCCTCGCCTAGGGCTCCGGCTACGCCGGCGCTCTGAATGCACGGAGGGCTCAGGGTCCCGAGGGGCAGCCGCGGTCTCGCCATGAGAATGGCTCCTCATAAGACGCTCGGCTGTCCTATAGCCTGCCAACTCTGTACGGAGAGTCGACACCATCCTGGCCACGTGCCAAACGGGAGCGAAGACGTCGGTATGCCTACCGGCTGCTGAGGGCTCCCCGGCATCTACGGACAGCTCCGCACGGGTCCTATCCATAGGGATCATCAGGGAATCAGTGCATACCCTGCGGATTAGATCCCGCCACTCGTCAACAGTCTCTGCAAACAAAGAAGAAAAATCGAATTAGAAACTAGGCAAGAGACTAAAAGATACAAGATCAAAACAAAAGGAGAGATAGCAATTAAAACAAATCCTAAATTAAACAAACGTTGAAAGGAAGAGAGGATAACTTACTCGGATCACCGGCCTCCAAGATGGATCGGCTGGGGCAACACTGCCGTGGATGCCGCCCAACCGAGGGGCTACTCGTGGCGGGGGCAACATGTCGCCTGGCACAATCGACTCGTCCCTCTCCACCATGGCCCCGAGAGAGTGGCTCCTCGAGACTAGAGTTTCTCTCTCTCGCGCTCTGCTCGGCCCTCTCGCCATCTGAAAATATCTCCGAGTGTCATGCCACTCGGATCGCTATCATCACCGCCCTGCTCCTCCGACCCTCCTCTCGTAAGCTCCTCGAATCGAGTCAATGTCTATAGGGTCATCGCTGCTATGAGCGGGACCCGCGGCACCTGCAAAGGTGCCCGAGGCGCACCGGCTCTCCCTCTAGCCCAAACTACTTTCCCGGCTGCAATAGGAGTGCCAGGAGTGATCACTTGCCCAACCACGGCCTCTAGCCCCCTGGCCTCGCGGACCGATCTCGTAAACTAGTGTTGCATTGGGGAAGCATGCCTGTATATGGAAGGCTGAACTGCTAAGGAACTCGCCAAAAGGGTGTACCTCCACCCATCCCACGCGGTCGATAAGTTGCCCTGTGGTGGAGCAGGAGATCAATGTAAGGGTCTCCTGCTTCCCATATGCCGGCCATAAGCCGATGCGGTGTCGCCTCCATATCTACCGTGGTAAGGGAGGAAATCGGGCCGGTGAGGTGCTCTAAGCACCGACATATCTGACCATCTAGCTACCCTCACAGCCCCTTAGATCTGCCACCTCCACACCTCTGCCATAAGGAATAAAATGCTCATACACCCAACTCATGACTAGAGTTGGGTGGCTCAATGATGCCCTACAAACGGACCACCACCATAAGTCATGGTAGGTGGTCCCCAAAATATCTCGTGCCCTGGCGTATATCCGGCCATGCCCCTCTATATGTACAATGATGGGGGCCTAGCAAGATAGTAAAGTATCCCTCCCTTGTCCCCGATCAGCCTTGAGGCAAGGATCCCCATGATAACTGTCGAATATACGGGGATGGGCAAAGAAGGAATGGATCAAACTCTCACTCCTTCTTCGACCCCGTGGAGATGGCTGCATCCCCCATGTAGCCTAGCCCACTATGCAATCTGTGCTCGGGACCCTGCCGTCTCCAGTGTGAGTCTCCTCCCGATGATCAGGACCCCCAGGATACGGTAGACATCCTCCAAAGTAATGGTCCACTCACCACGGACCCCTGGCAATCGGAAAGTGTTCCGATCTGCATCCCAATATGAGAACAAGTCACAAAGAATGTGACTGGATGGTGTGACATGGGGCACGCGCGATATACGCAGTATGCCGGCCCTCTGTAATGTATCCTCCTCATCCTGAGAAAGGGCATCCAATACCCCAGAGAGCCAATCACACTCTCTCTCTCGGCTCCATCTGATATACTCCGCCTCACCGCATACACCAAAAACACGTAAAACCGGGCAAGTTAATATCTGAACAATACCAAGAAGGTCATAAAACGTATAGAAGTGCAAGAAAATACAAGTGCAATCTCAAAAATCAAGTTCTTTTGCATTCTCGTCGAATCTTGCCGCCTGAGGGGGCGGTTTTGTAGAACCGCCGCCTTAAGGGTGGCGGTGCAGTGCTCCGCCGCCCGAACAGGCGGGGTGGCGGTTGTAACCGCCACCCTGGCCAGGGCGGCGGTCGCGGTCCGAAAACCCGCGCGGGTTGTTAACCCCAAAAAGCCCAAAATGAGCAAAAATAGACCATTTAAACTAAAAATGGAGCCTACCCAGTAGGCGCCCCCCCTAGGTGGACCTTTTGAACCTAACATTTTCAAAAATAACCCCCCCATTATGACGAATTTAACATTTCAAATTTAAAGGGGGAAAAACACAAAATGGAAGAAAACCAACCTGTGATCGCTGAGGTCGGTGTTCCGCACGTGGAGGCATGATCACGATCTCGCTGCGAATGTTTTGACTCTACTCGCATGAGAAACCGTCACCGTGGGTCCCAAAGCTCAAAATCAATCAAATCGACTCGCGCAAATGAATAGGAAAATGGTCCCACTTTCATATATATATCGTTCTATTTCGCTTTTAAATACCTTTTTCGTAGGTTTGGAGCGCTGATGGAGGTAAGTTTCTATCCCCTGACGAATGATATGTTCTCCTTCCCTATTATTTTAGCGTTTATCTTCCAAGTTATTATATCTATCTGCACTTGAGTTCTCTTTTCATTTTGCAGTAAGCGAATTTCGATGGCGTCATTTCAACACACTGACGAGTAAGGTATAGCTTCTAACTCTCCATTTCGGGACTGCCATACTGGACCCACCGCTTTATGCCTCTTCATGGCTAAAACGCTTCTCCAAGGGGGCAATATGTACGTACCCAAAATCAGTAAGGTATCTTTCGCTGAAGCAGATGTAACAAGTGCCCCGATGATGATACGAGTCTCCTCGCAAGGTGTTCAAGATCCGGAAAAGCCCTCGAGTATTCGTTAATATCCCACATTCCCGCTTAGCCCCCGTGCCGTTTTTTTTCCCCTTTTTCCCTCTTTCCTTGGCCTCTTGACCTTCGGTGAAAAACCGCCGCCTGCCCGGGTGGCGGACTCGTGACCGCCACCACGAATAGGGCGCGGTCTCATGAATCCGCCCCGCTCGGAGCGGTGGTCTGTGCGCACGTTTTCGAACGCTCTTTTGACGCGACCCGCGTGAAATATCATGATTTACCAGCTTTTCTTTGCCGACTTGAGCATGCATTTATGTTTTTGGTCCCCTGGAATAGTGTTTTTCCTTTGTTTATTGTTTAGGAGTTCAATTTGGTTTTGGTTTTTGAGTGTTGGAATTCCTATAAATGCATGGCTTGTGCTGAGGCAAATGGCCACCATTTTCCTTGTTAGAGTCTTCTGATTTTTAGTGGTTTGGTCTGTTAGCTTGCTTAGGATTGATAGCATAGTTCATTTCATACTTGGTTAGTATTGTTCAGCTGTTGGTAAGCCACATATCCATCTTGTGCGAAAGCAGTCTTTGTTTTTCACCCATGGTCCGGAGTTTTTGGTCCGTGCAGAAGCTTGGCCGGATGTTGAAGTTTGATCTTTGCTCTCATTCCCTCATTGTAGTGTTTTAGTTAGTTAGCTTATTTGGAAGCCATAGCTTGATTCACTTGCATCTTTTGTTAAATTGCTCAGCTGTTGGTAAGCCACAGACCCATCTTGTGCAGGCAGTGTTGTTATCTCATCCCAATCCAGTTAGAAGCTTGCCTCTAAATTTCTCTTTGTTGTAGGTTTTCTTTCATCGTGTCTTGGAGTTCTTAGTTCAATTCATTATATGCCTGGTTAGCTTTATTCAGCTGTTAGTAAGCCACATATCCAACTTGTGCAAGTAGTGTCTTTATTTTTGGAACAGAATAGCTTAGGAAGCCATTAAAGTTGCAGGTTTTGCTCTTCGTATAAGATAGTTACAGGTTCTAGTCACTTCATGTTGCATGACTCATGCAGAAAATCCCACTAGGAATCGCATAAGCCAAGCTCTCAGACTCTTGCGCTATCCCTCTCCTACTCGCATTCTCGGTCGCATTCTCGAGCCGTCCTTGTCCCAAAATCTACTCTTATCGGTGCTAGCATTACACGGTTTCGGATCCACGTGAACACGAAAGAACGAGGAGACCATACCGAGGGGACGAGATCATACACACCATCGGATTCGCCACTGCTCGTAATCCGGGTTTTAAATTTCAAAGTTCTAGACAGAATCATATCAAATAGAGTAATTAATTGCTTTATTTCATTTCATTCTATTCTTGATATTGCTGTGGGAATCTATGGGGATTGATAGTTTCGAGAAACTATGATTCACTCCTCACTTCGAGGTAGGATCGAGAATCTTGCAGGTAGATTAGACAGGCTATTTTATTTATTTAGAATAATTCTACAAATCGCACAGAAAATAACCACACTCGGTTATCTTGTCTGTTTTTAATTATTGTTTAGTTATTATTTCTAGATACGCTTAAAATAGTTTGCTTTCCTTAAAATTTTAGAATATTTCTTAGAAGAATAAAAGTTATATATGTTAGATTTATTTCACGTAGTTAGAATTTTCTTCGTTACACTTAGATTTGCATTTTGTTTCGTATGACAATCACGAGACCTCAAGAGCCTGGGGAATATATATTTGATCCAATCGTGCCTCAACCAAACCTAGTCACAAAGAATAGTTGACATAGACCAAAATCTCGGATACAAGTATTCCCAACAACCACGCATTTACAACCCGATCGGGTTCTCGCTTAAGAGGATTAAACATAGAAGACGACCAAGCACACATATTTTGGTCGAACCAACCAAACTATAGATTGCCCTAGGCAAAGCACTCACATGACTGTAGAAGGGCTCGAAAGAGAACAAACATTCGGGTGCGATCCTTTAGTTCCACAGCCAGACGCTGGAGACACCCTCGTAGATATAGATACCAGCTTAAGAATCCAGGTTGCGAGAATGCCTGTAAGGTATTCTGAGAAGATTGCACAACTATTGGTTCTAAATATAGAAGCTGAGAAAGCATACGATTACTGGATACTAGGGATTAGAACTTGATCTCGCGTATGACCATAACAGGACCGCAACAACCGAGAGTCTATGGTTGTGATCCACAGATCCCACAGCCCAACGAGTCCACAAGTCAATTAGATATAGACACTAACCTACGCACCTTGGTATTCAGGTCCACTCCACTTCCACCTATCATCATCGAACAACTGTCCTTACTAGATATCGCGGCTAACGAAGCTAGGGAATTCTGGACTAGGCCAGAAAATCATCCGTAGAGTCAAATTATATTCATCATCCACCATATGACCTTATCAGGAGATATACACGAAACTATCCCAGGTCATTTTCCACGTATTCCGCAACCCATAGATCGAATCACGCCAGAGCTCGATATTGATTGGAGCCTTCGAGCAGTCATCCTTGCTGATCGATCTATCACACCAGTCCAAGTTAGAAGGGCCTTCTTTGCCTTAGATTCGCAAATTCCACTAGTGCGTTTGAAGACATTAGACCGCCTAACTAGTTTGTCCGCATATTCTACCCCCACTCACCGTCCCGTGACACGACCTCGGGAGGTCGTGCACGCGGAAGAGTTACTTGTTGATTCTCACGCCGCTTTGTCGTTTTTCCGGCGTACAGTACCAAACGCATAGACTAAATTAATATATTTCTAAAAGAACAAGAGTTGATCGGCCCAAGAAAGGGGAACCATGGGTTTCAAAAATTAACACAAAAAGCCATGTATAATCGAGTTTCAAACCGGAAATCAAATAAAGTATACACACAACATAAGTTTCGAGGCGAAAGGCAAGTATATTAGTTTTGACCATTAACTACAAGATTTTCCAATCATCCAAGAAGGGTCAAAGTCTTACAAGCTAGTAGCAAACACGCGAGAGAAGAAGGGGGTTCCATCCAACAAGAGTATACAATAATGTCATCAACAATTTTTATAACACTAAAGATTTGCAAACCTCCACTACAATACTAATGTTTGGTTAATTTAAAATAAATTACCCATATCCCAAAACAACCATATTTTATAGCAACCCTTGGTAACACAATCAACCGTCGCACAAATAGATACAAACATAATTTCTAAGTGACATTATCAAAACAAAACCTTCCGCTATGAATCCATAAGATTATCAAATGAAAGTGAGTTTTTCCCGAAGATTAATCACATTTAAGGAAATTTCCATCACAAACTATTACGGTAATTACGTGCATAAAAACCGACCAATATTAATTAATAGTGTTAACATTACAAGGAGAAAATAATGCAAGTTATGAAAATAGAAGAGCGCCATTAGCAATAATTTGCGGGGATTAGTCCAAACTATTCTAGTGTCAACGAGGTAATCGGATTCTGACAATGAAACCTCCAGCTTAGTTGATCCGAAAAGCTAGTTATGGTTCAAGTTGATAGGGATGGTCAAGGTACTTCTTGAGGATGGCCTTAAAAGCCTAGAAACAAGATGAAAGATAGTATAAGAGTCTAAACACGCGAGACGGCAAAACACATTGCACACAAACCTTTTCATTCTACCAGTTTTAATACCAAAACTCTAAGCTGGCTAGCCCACGCATTGCTCACACAATCCTACAACCTTTCTTTCTCGATGCCAAAAGGTTATCAAAGGGACTTGCGAAGGGGCTAACAAAAAAACGTCAAAAGACAACTTGGGTGCTAGGGAGGAGCTTCATAGTTATCGTAACTTACTTCCATAATATCGAAAATACTAGTTGATCAACATAATAACTTGCAACTCAATCGCAGAGAAGAATTAATACATAAACAAACAGATGAAGGTCTATCATTCGAGTAAGAGAAACATAACATTCAGAGGAGAGGGCACACACATCCTTTCGACCAACATACTGTCAACGATAAAAGCTAAAACAAGAAAAACAAGCAAAAAGGGGAAATCTCCCATCATGACATCCAACTGACATATCAATGCAAGGAAAAAGCGGTTCAATTTCGCAATAATTGTAAATATAATAGCAGTAGAAAGGTGTAGAAATATCTTTCCTGTTTCTCCAGCTTCAACAGGTCATACAGACTCCGCACGGGCCAACATAAAAACATACCGTACAACCATGTTATAAAGATTGCAGAGGCTTTGGTTGAAAAGCAATTGCACCCAGACAAAATTCAAACCCTTAATATTTGTAGTTTGTTAGTAAAAACAATTGCAATCCAATCCGACTGCAAGGAAGACCACTGCAACTGATTTATTTCAGCACCAGCTGTGTAAGCTAGCATCGGATCAGGGCCTCCACCCTCTACCAGGGGCTGACTCGCACCTGACAGCTCCCATATGAGTGCCTGCGCATCATCTCCAGCGGTGCAAATATGGCAGGGGCTGTGAGGAGCCCACGCAAGGGCATTCACACAAGCTTGATGCCTTTGAAGCTCTGCAAAAGGCACAGTTGGATACCTAATATCCAAGACAACCACCTTACAGCTATCCATCAAAATAGTGGCCATAAACCTTTTCCTTCATCAGATTTGAGGACAACATCAAACTCTCGGTGCAAACATTACAGCTGTAGCTTGTAAGGTGTGATAATTCCAACAGAAAACTTTATGCCTGCCAACTTGGTGACTCGTTGAAGAAGCTCATATAATAACAAAGCAAATTGTGTTTCATGAATATTCTGATATGAAACAGATCGGCCTCTATGAGGTTCTCTTCCATGAGTTACATCGTACAACAAGTAAGATCTCAATAGAGAATCTTTGTAAATAAATTTCATCGTCCATTGTAAACACCCTCACTGTCACATAATCGATTTTGAAGATACAAACTCAAATTACATGTTCTCGGATCTAAAAAATATCCTGCTACCTTCATCTCCCAAGACATTTTCTCAAATTCATTGCATAGATCTCTCTGTGCCCATGGGTGTGATCTGCCACCTTGAAGGAGAATCCCGAATTTGAGGATGCAATGATGATCAAGAGATAACAACAAAAGTTGGACAACCTGCTTGTTGGAGCGCTCAAAAAGGCTTCTACTATACTGCAACATGCCCGTCGCTTCTGGCTAACTCGATTGTCTCGCTTCCCAAAGACTCTTTCCAAAAGTAACCACAAGAGAATTTGGAACCTTAAACGCAATGTCCCCTGGCTGGAGATCTTCACTCGCAGCAACGTAATGTATGGACCGGTGTTTCCCGTCTTTTGACTCCCTTTCCCTGAGCTCCACCTTGCAAGGCGGGAGGCCGTGCCTGTGCATCCATGACTTCAAATCCACGTCATCTTCCGTGTGCTGCTTCTTCTTGCTCGCAGTCACCCTCACCGTCTGCTCCGACCCTGCCGCGAGCATGTCCCTGCAGAATACCACTGGAAACACTTCGCGCCCCCGTGGGATTCGAACTCTCGACCTGCTCGCATGCTCCACATGATGATTATTATAAATGCTCGAGAAAGATGAAGTATAGGACCTGCTGAGCCACGCTTTCGGGGACGAGGAAAGAGTTGTTGCGGCGTAGGAATGGTACAGGAAAATATTTGCTCCGCAATACAATCCCATTGCACGAGCTCTCCCCGAAGAGAAACTTTCGATATTATAGTCTCTGTGGTGTCTACTTATCCTCGAGTGAGGGTTTTTTTTTCTGGTCCATCCGAAATGCGCGCCGATAATCTCGCCTTCCGGTCGAGCTAAGGGCGAGAAGATGTAGATTGCAAGTCAAAAATTAATGAATGGGGCATGCGGCCACCAACCAGGAAGTTGAACACGCCAAGAAGGTGCAGGGGGTTTTTAATGCAATGGCAGGTGGCCATTAAAGCCACCCACCTCCAGCCGACCAAGGAAACAAGGTCAAAAAAACATTAACCTTTCCTTCCCCACGCCAAACGTGGTACACAAGGAGATCAAAAGGGAGAGACAAGGTAGGTTGGGGACATAAAAATCTATATTTAAAATTAGTAATTTAAAACAATTCTAAGATTGCGGGATCGGTCGACCCAGGAGGAGAACGGGGTTGAGTAATTAAATGAAATATTTACGCGAACGCCACTCCCAAACCGTGGCGCCACCACAAAACATACTCTTCCTCATTTGCACAACGAGGCTCGATCAGCGGGAGCGACAAACAAATCAAAAGGATAGTTTAACGATAATAGAGGATGATATCGATAACAATCGATATAAAGAAGGTAATAATAAAATACAATCATTGATCGATAATACAATCATAATGTCATTATTATTATTATTATCATTATTATCATTTTACAGCTTGTAAAATAATTATCAATTATAGTCATAATGGTCAGCAATCGAGGTCGATTTAATTCACAACGACACTCCATGCTTAGCACTCGATTGCCATAGGATGAACAGTGTAACATAGACGAGGGCATTACATTGTTTCATGTTTCTTCGTGAGGAGCCATTTTGTATTTATGATCTTGGCATAGTATTTTTTCTTCTTTTCATAATCTTGTAAAGCTAATTTGATACCAATGGTAATTGGATTTGTGATTACGAAATTTAAGCATTATTCTAATAGTCGCATAGTGTCAATGTGAACATTGCATCACCAGTTGTCTAATACTTCCTTTTCTCCATGTCATAGTTTATAACATAATGACATACCAATTTTGGGCATTGAACCAATGGTGGATAGCACTTGATTAAAGTGATGTGGCTATCCTTAATTTCTCTTAAGGACTCACTTCGATTAGCGTCATTTAATCACTCGAAGAAATTCCTCTAAGTCAAATTCATCAAGTTTGTTTTGTAATTCGGTCTAAATCGTTTGTAATCCCAAACTAAACTAAGAACGTAGATGGAAAGGTCTTCATCCTTTAAAACCCTAACTTTACCTCAAAGTTTCTTGTCAAGATTTGCTATGAAAAGTACATGAGTTTTTATTTCTTATCGATTTTGGTGAATCCTTGAACCATTCAACTTTAATCCTATTGTCTTTTGATCTTTGATTCTCAAAACAAGCTTCACAATCAAATTTCACGTTGATTTCACATACTGCAAATATCACCAATGGCACTTTCTTGAAAATTTTGATATTAAAGGATCGAAACACTTGAAATATTTTATGTCCTTGATTTGTGTAAAATGCATTGATGGCGATAGAAATAAATGCAATGCATCGTGGCCATTCATTCTACTTTTTCAATTTTAAAAATGATTCGTCCACGTGGAAAAGACTTTTGTTAATGTGGTCTCAGGGAGACTTTTTGTTAGTTTTCATTTCTTTAAAACTCATACACTTTCGGCCATTTCACTGCCCATCCACTTTTGACATTCAACATGGGTTTGAGACATGGTAACATTTAAGTAATAGTGGAACTACAAGCCCTTTCTCAAGTAATTTTATTTTCTTTCCAATTTAAAACCAAAAGTGTCAAAGTGCTTTGAAACCCTACCGTCCCCACTCCTTGCATAAAAAAGAGCCACGTGTCCTTTGAGGTCTTAGAACCTTTTTACACTTTTATACTTTTTCTCCTTAGTGTGCAAAAATACAATCATGCATTGCTTCCTCGTATCCACTCAAGGGATTCCGACAAGTGTACACCTTCGAGGTGAATTAAAAATTTGTTTACGTCACTTTATGATTGCGAATATTCAAAGAATATTCGTCAGGTCACGAGACCAACTTTACATTTTTTGAATGCAATAGAAAGTTATAAGTTTGCAAGTTACACTGTATACTATATTCAATTGGAAATTTCCATGTACCAATGGGTGAAGGGACAAAAAATGAAAATAGAGACATGACCAAGGAACAATTTATACACACAATCCTTCATATTTCATACCTAAATCACAATTGGTTTCCCAGAATTTTCAAAAATAATACATAACCAAACATGATCCTCAAACAAAAAGAGTAAATACAAATCCACATATAGGAGAACCAAAATATCAACTTTCACTTCCCATGGGAAAATAGAAAATACAACGTAGACATTGAAGGCAAAGCTTGAATAAATTGGGCGAGATTAATTCATCACCAACCAATGAGATCTAATAGAAAATCCAATATTATAAGCTTATTTGCAAGTGTATGAAGACATGTAACCCCACATTCGAGATGTCAATATAGCCAAATAAGCATGGGATAAGCTGACCACTATATGTACAAGGCAAAATAAATAATTTCATACTAAATTTGTAGAGTCGATTACACATTACATTGAAGTTCAAACAAAATGAAAAATATAAGCTTTCTTGTGAAGAGTTGAAAAGATGAGGGCTTCACTTCTAGCCCTAGGAGAAATGGTCAACGATGAAGCTCTTGTTCCCATTTTTCTCGAGATCCCTCCCACCTTCATACCTCATTTTTGACAACACTCAACTTGTCAAATCAAATAGTAAGTTTTGAGAAGTGATAAATCTCTTAACAAGAGGAATCCATGTACAATAAAGATGATAAAGAGGATCAAGAACTTTCTCATCAAAATTTAAATAAAAGAAAAATAAAAACATCATTCCTATCAAAATTTCCAAAATCAATCAACATCAAGGGGACAAACAACAAAAGAATAATTTTCCAATCTGAAAAGAGGACATGAGTTGAAAGATTGTTGGTATAATACTTATAAGAAAGGTTCATCAAGTAACTCTATACCTCATCATCAACAATCTCACAAGGGACATTATAACTATAATCAAGGGAATAAAAGAAGGAACTAAAAAGAAAACCCCATCAACAAGGAAATATTCTTGAAAGAAGAAGAACATTCAGAATCATCAAGACTACTTATACATTGCTGATTTAAGTGAACATTCCACATCATCTAGTTATTTCGGTATGTTGACTTGAGAACCACTCATCACATGAATGAAAACAGACTGATTTACCTCAACGAGGGACACACCTTTAAAAACCATGTTTCGTTAGGCGATGATTCTTTATACATAGTTCAAGGATTGAGAGCATTTATCTACCCTTTGGGTCACACACCAGTAGATTTTCGGATGTACTATATGTCCTGGATTAACCAAAATCTCTTTATCACCGCTTAACTCCTATATCATAAGTTGAAAATTGACTTTTATAGTCATTTCAGTAAGAAAATGTGTTTAATTCGAGACAAATCATGAGGCTCAAAAATAGTTACAAAAGCATCCAATGTGGGATGCATGTTCCATCTTGATTTTTTCCACAAAGATGATCAAGCACTTGTGGCTAAGAACTCTACCTCTACATAGTTGTGGCATCAGAGACTTGGTCATATCAGTTTTAAGTATCTCAAAACACTTCACCGACACAATATGGTAAAAGGATTACCATCTCTCCAGAAGGATACCGATAAGTGTTCTCACCGCCTAATAAACAAACAACAAAGAGATTAATTCCGAAAGAGTACCTATCGGACTCATGGTAATCTTGATCTTGTTCATACCAATATTTTTGGTCTAATGCAACCAAGACATTATAGATTTCAGTACATCATGCTTTGTTTTGATGATTATTCAAGAAAAATGTGGATATACTATCTTCGTAAGAAAAATTAAGCTTTTGAAACCATCAAGAAGTTCAAAGTGGTTTTATGGAATGAAACTAGGTTGTCACATCATAACTATCTACTCGAGATCAAGGGTGGGCATTCACCAAAGTGATGAGCTCAAATCCTTTTTAGGAAATAAGTGATAAAATGTGTGGAATAATCCTCACGAGAATCACAACAAGAAAATAATATGCAAATTATTACAGATCTCAAATAAAATTGTAGAATAAAATAACACAACACAAAGAGATAGTATTTAACGTGGTTCACCCAATTTGGGCTACATCCACCAAGAATCACTTGCTCATATTTTATTACAAGCCACCGCTCTCTCAATACAATACCCAGATCCATTTGGAGCTATGCTCAAAAAACTCTACAGAATTCACAGCTGAATTCAAAGCACATCTGCAATGTTTTTCATTATACCCTACCATATGCATAAAACCATATAAGTAGGCAATTGCTTAAGCAGTTTTACAATACCGTGGGTATCAAAACCATGGTCCAAAACCAGCCCAAATACCTATTAGTCAAAAATCTCACCCATATGAGAAAAAAGCACGTTTCTGATATGTCGGGTGCATTTTTTTCAAGGTGAAAAAAATTAAAAAATAAAAATTACGCCCAAAAAAATTTTGGGGTACTGTGTTTTGTAAAGCTGTGCCCCAACCCCAATGAGGATACATGAAAAGTCTACAAGTACTTTTAGTGTACAGTCTTCAACACTTTCACACATGAAAACAGGATCCACAACCTAACAATCTCCCACTTGGAGACTAGTTTTGCTACGAGCAAGCTTCTCAACCCTTCACTAGTTTTGTGAAGATCAACCAAAGTGAACATAGCTTTAGTTTTTCCCTTGTGACCACCTTGGTCATCATGTCTACAGGATTATGACTGGTATGAATCTTCTCCAACTTGAACATCTCTTCCTCCAAAGCTGTCTCGATGAATGGTACCTTAACTATATATGTTTTTTCCTAGAGTGGAAAGTAGAGTTCTTAGCTAGGTGTATAGCACTTTGACTATCATTATGCAAATATCCTTCCTCTTACTTATGCCCCAACTCCTCAAGTAATTGTTGTAACCAAATTATTTCCTTGCTTGCCTCTTTGGAAGCAACATACTTAGCCTCCATGGTTGATAAAGCCACCAACTTCGTAGTCAAGAAATCCACTTCTTTCGTTGTTCCACCTACAAGGTGTAAACATAGCCTTTTGTGCTCCTCCTTTGTCTACATCTCCAGCCATATCTAAATCTACATAACCACACAAAGTGGTGTTTGATCCACTATAGCAAAAAATTGTCCCCATGGTCCCTCTCAAATACCAAAGGATCCACTTTACTACACCGGTGATCTCTATCTGGATCACTCATAAATCTACTCACCACTCCCACTGCATGGGTAATATCAAGCCTAGTGCACACCATGGCATACATCAAATTGCCAACCACTGATGAGTAAGGTACCTTGGACATCTGGTTTCTCTCCTTCTTTGTCTTAGGACACTGTTCCTTTGATAACTTGAAGTGGCCTGCCAAAGGAGTCCCAACTGGTTTAACATCGTGCATATTAAACCTCTCCAAGATCTTCTTAATGTACTCTTCCTAGATAAATTCATCTTTCGTTTCTTTCTATCCCAAGATATCCTCATACCAAGCATTTATTTGGCTACACCCAAATCCTTCATAGAAAAGGATTCACTTAGTCGCTTCTTAAGTACTTGTATTTCCCGCATGTTTTTACCTCGCAACCAACATGTCATCCACATACGGAGATACGGGATAATATAACTTCCATCCTCAAATTTCTTTATATACACGCAATGGTAAGAATGACATCTAATATAACCTTGCTCCATCATGAAGCTATCAAATTTCTTATACCATTGACATGGATCTTGTCTCAAGCCATATAAGCTCTTCTTCGCCATACACATCGTATCCTCTTTACCTTTGACCTCATAGCCCTCTGGTTGCTGCATATATAGTTCCTCTAAATCACCATGGAGAAATGTAGTCTTTACATCAAGTTGTTCTAAGTGCAAGTCCTCTGCTACAACTATTCCTAGAACAGTTCTAATAGAAGTCATTTTTACTACAAGAAAAAAAATCTCATCAAAATCTATACCTTTTTTCTGTGCAAATCCCTTGACTACCAACCGGCCTTGTATCTTTTCTTGCCTCCTTCCTCTTTGACTCTGAACACCCACTTGTTCTGTAATGCTCTTTTACCTTCGAGTAGCTTCACCAAATCTCATGTCCGGTTCTCCATGAAATCCTCGATGCTCCTCATCCATGGCTTGCTCCCACTTCTTTTAAGCATCTACCTATATTACTTCATCAAAGCTCTCTCGGCTCTCCACTATCAAGTGAGTAATAAATAATAAAGAGAAGGAGAAAAACGTTCATGTTCTCTTCTTACTCTAAAAGACCTCCTCAATATAGGAGTTTGGGGTTCTGTTGAGGGGGTTCTTGAACCGATTCATGTGTCACTTTCCCATCCTAAGATCCTCTCTTTATTACATATTTTTCTTAGATTCTTCCTATTTTCCCGCAACTATTGTTTGTACATGACTTTCCCATTAAAGACCACATCCCTAGATCGAATGATTTTTTGTCCTTAATTCTCCAACATTTATATCCAAATTTATCACCACCATAACTAATGAAAGTACATTTTTCTGATTTAGCCTCTAGCTTGGTTCTCATTCTTGTCTATATGAATAAACACCTCGCATCCAAAGACTCTAAGAAATGAATAATCAACTTTCTTACCATACCAAGCCTCCTCAAGTATGCCTCCATCCAAGGCACTTGAGGGTCCTCTGTTTATCAAGTACACAATTAGTGCTCATAACTTTTGCCCAAAAAAAAGGTAGTCCCGCATGTAACTTCATGCTCCTAAGCACGTTCCATTATTGTTCTCTTCATCCTTTCGATACCCCATTCATTGTGGAGTTCCCCGAAACCATCTTTTACCTCGTGGATTTCATTCTTAGAACAAGAATCATCAAATTCATTGTTGCAATACTCCTCTCCATTATCTCGACTTGAGACATTTTAACTTAAGACCTATTTCATTCTCTATCAAGGATTTCTATTTAACAAAAGTTTCAAAACATCGATTTGTTTCTAATACAATAAACTCAAACTTTCCTTGTTGCATCACCAATAAAAGTAACATAATAACTTGAACACCCAAGAGATGATACCTAAGCTAGCCCCCACACATCAAAATGCACCAGCTCTAACTTACTCTCTTTCTTTGTAGGTCCAACTTTTAGAAAACTTACTCGCTTCTATTTCCCATATATGTAGTCTTCACGTAACTCCAAACATATTTACGTATATCCAGGAAAATATTTCTTTATGATCTCCATGCCCTTATGGCTCATATGACCGAGCGTATAGTGCCACAATGTTGTATCTACTTATTTGAAGCCACAAGATTACAAAAATTAGTGCTCTAAGTGGTGTTAAATACAAGGTTCCAACCTTCTTACCTCTTACCACCACAAGAGCACCCTTGGTAACCTTATAAGAGTCCACTATAAATATCACGGTACAACCATCACTTCTCAACCAAGCCTCTACCATATCAAATTTCATCTTAATGTAGGCACATGTCGACATCCTTTAATAGCCAAGTATTCCCATTCTCGCATCTTAACCTAAAAAAACCTTTTCCAACTATGTTGTAAGGCTCATCATCACCAAGAAAAACATTCCCAAAATCTCCTTGAACATAATCAACAAAATAATTCATATGTGGAGAAGCATGGAAAGATGCCCCAAATCTAAAACCCAAGATTCAATAATATTGTGCAAAGAAAGAATAAAAGTATCCTAACATACATTACCCGTTGCCACATTTTCATCCTTGTTTTCTTCTTGTTGTTTCTTCTTGTCCCAAGCTCCCAATGATCCTTCTTTGCATGCCCAGACTTTCCACAATTGCCAACATACTATCTTGCTTTTGAATTTTGACCTTGCCTATTCCTTTGATTTTCCACGGCTTCCTCTATTCTTGTCTCCCTCTAGTTTCCACTATCAAATCATTCCTTAAAGTAGAATATTCACTAGAGATTTTTCTTCGCATTTCCTTGCTTAGAATCACCCCTACAACATCCTCAAACTTCAACTTTGAGTTAGCTAGAACCGAGTTGCTTACCACCATTACCAATTTATTCCAACTCTCGGGGTAAAGAGCACGAACTAATAAAGCCCTAACTTCTTCATCAAATTCTATTATAATCTGAAGCTAGCATATTTATAACCATATTAAAATAATTTAGATGATCTCATTCTTGAACCATTCTCGACATCTTCATATTAAACAAATTTTTCATTAAAAATATCTTATTAGAAGTAGAGGTACAACTTCCTAATACATCCATCGAGTTCTTTTGTAGTCTTTTCCTTTGAAACATTAAATAATACCGAAGATGCAAGACACACGGCCGGATTGTCCCAAGTTTCTTCCTATACAATAATCTCATTCCGCATCTATCGTGCTCGAGGGTTTGTTCACCTTCTCGAGAGCGGAGTATAAAGATCCTGTTATCACCGAATCACAGCACCCCTGGAGATATACTTGAACTCACGGTGTGATTGGATAACATGGGTACTATCTCCAAGTTGTGGGACTTGCTACTTGAGATAGACCTCCAGAGAAAGCTGGTTCTTGCTCCTAAACTACTTGCCACAATCTACTCTAATGCAGGATAAGCTAACTGTTCTAATCTAAATTTCCAAGGGACCAGGGAGAGAGAATGCATAAAATGAAAGCCTACACTAAAGCGGTGATACACCAGAAAAGGAGGGTGTGAGAGTAGTCTCCAAATGTGTGAAATACAGAGGCAAAGTGCACACTAGAAGAGGTGATGACAGTTCACCATAATCTAGCAAAATGCATTCACAATAATATTCCAAGCATACACAATGATAATGAATCCTGCAAGAACATAATAGATAGACAAAATATTCTCATAGGAAAATCAAAGGGGCAAGAAGAATGTAAGGAAACACAACGGGGGAAGATATATCCACAAACCGGTATTTTATTGCTTCATAATATGCACGAGTTCAATCTATTATAAGATAAGGGCACGGATCACCATGTAAGGAGTCCACTACAAGGGCTGTAACACACTTCGGCTTCACAAAGCAATTTTGTGAGCTTTGCTACGAAAAACTAGCCCTTCAATGAGCCCAACACTCCAATTTATAGAAAAATGAGAAGGAAAAGAGAAGGGAAAATGGAAATCCTGAAATCTGTCCTTGAACCACAAGAGGCATTAAATTGAGTGAAATGGTTGTCCATTACTTGCAAAAGGCTCCCCATACTTTGTCCCATGTGCTGCAAAGAGAGAAAGAATGATGACCATGCCTCTTAGTTGCACTCCCAGCTACCAAATAAAACACTGTTCTGAACCCGGCCACGTTTCCTTAAAAATATCAATCAATTTCTAATCAAATCTAGAATTTCTTGACTGCTGTGCATCGGGCTCAGAACCACGATTCCAACGGTACCAATTTTGTGCGATTTCGTTGAGAAATGCAAAAGTTATGGCCTTCTGAGTGCGGGCAGCTATTTTGGGCCTGGCAGGCGTTTTCTGTCATTTGACGGAAAGAGCATTGACTGACTGGAGCCGAATATGTTTTTGTGGCGTAGAGGACGTCGTGCTCGTTCCAGAAAGTCCAATTTTGTGAAAATTGGAGCTCGGAGTCAAAAGTTATGGCCGTTTGAAGTTTCCGGACCAAATGTTGACTTTTCTTCTGTGACACGTGTCATGATTTCATTGGTTCTCGGCCCTGCCGGCTCTTTCGCGCCCTTCACGTCTTTGCATTCTCTCTCCTTGGTCCCTTGAAAATTTAGATTAGAACAGTTAGCTTATCACGCATTGAGTAGATTGTGGCGGGTAGTTTAGGAGCAAGAACCGACTTTCTCGGAGTGCATCACAAGTAGCGAAGTCCCACAACTTGGAGATAGTACCCATGTTATCCAATCACCTTTGTGAGTTCAAATACATGCACGGGGTGCGGTGATTCGAGGATAACAGCTGCACGCCTTGGTGGGACCTTAGAGGTCTTCACTTTCATTGCAACAAGATTGATGTGCACTTGTTGTAAGTTCCAGCTTTGAAGGAGCTTTAAAATCGCACATCTGGCGACTCCAAAGAGGCATAATCCGCTGGTTTCTGCAGTCCAAGCCTGGTGAATTTATGAGAAGAATACAGACCAGATCAAGAACTAGGGAGGAAGGATTGTTTGTTTATCTACACCTATCTCCAGGCAGAGAAAGAAGGGGAAGAAGAGCTCAAAGATCTGCATCTCCACCTAATAGAACTTTGTCTACACCTCCACCTGGTAGACCTTTTCTCGCATCAACAAGGGTTCTCAGGCCAATCAGAATGGCGCAACCACTAAATCCCTTTGTCAATTTCACTGGCAGCAGCCCACTTGCCCTCAATGCACAGAATCCAGTTCCAATTGCAGCATTGAAGAACATTCCATTTTTCACTGGAGAAAATCATACCACTCCTGGTGATCATGTCAAAGACATTGCTAACATCTGCGTAATCCATGAGATAAATGAAATGGATGTGGTGACAAACTACTGGCATCATCGTTCAAAGGAAAGGCATTGCAATGGTTCGGAAGCCTTGAAGCTGGTTCTATCACAAATTGGAATCAGTTATGCATAGTTCTCCATGAGCAATTTGGAGAGAAGGGAGACAATTTGTCTCTTCTAGAACAATTGACAACTATCAAGAGAGCCCCCAACGAGCAGCTGACTGACTTCAACTTCAGATTTCAAAGGTCTTGGGATAGGATTTCAAATGTGAGTCAAAGCCAACAATGAAGGTGCTTTTCTATACTATCTTAAAGCTTTGAATTCTGATATTTCTATGTTAATTCAATCTATGGGAGGCACAACCTTACCTGCTTCTTATAGCATTGCCATTAGGGCTGAAAACTGTCTTATTCAAGCTGGTAAGCTAGCTCCCAGGCCCCCAATGCCATTATATCCAAGTTTAGAGAGCCCAAGTACTAGTCAAGCGCCTGTCTTAGCTCCTATTCCCACTCCTAGAAGTCAAAGTTCAAATGAAGCTTCCACTTCATCTCCAAGTGCCCCAAATGAGCTTCAAGAAGTTATGAAACAATTGCAAAATTTAGGTAATGAGCTGGTCACACTCAAGAGACAGCAAGCTCAAAGTTTTAGACCTTCCTATCAGCCTCAAGCTCAACCAAATAGGCAACCATATCAACCTCAAAGACCGCCCAATCCAGCTGCAAATCAGAATCAAGCAAGGCCTCCTACCAACAGACCATTTCAGCCCTATAATCCCAATGTTGCATCTGCATCCAGAGATTTGGTGCCAGTCCAAAATAACATGGCCCAAGAATATGATTGGTGTTTCCCGTGCAGTCAGCCACATAACCAATCAATGTGCTTTAACGGTGCATTAAATCAGGCCCTGATGGTGCAAACCATTGGTGGGTCACAAGAGTCCAGCCACGAAGAAGACCAGCAGCAAGGGGCACCTCAGCAAGGAACATCTCCGAACGAAACTACTCTTGTCAATTGGCAGGCTGAAGATTTCTGTGGTATGAATCAAATGCCCTCTCAGAGTGTTGCAGCCAACACAAGGTCAAAGAGGAGAAATTTGGGTGAAGAACAGCCATTGGCTTCGAGTAATCCACAACCTTCTACCACTCCACAAGCCACTGGAAAACAAACTATAGTTCCAAACATGCAAGGAGCATTCAAACCAGCTCCTAGGCCAACTCAAATGCCAGTTGCTGCTGCCCATGTGCAAGGAATGAATGTGCAGGCCAAGGGACAGCAGAGGGATACTTCATCTCCATTCAATATCATTGATCAGATGAGGAAGACAAATGTAAACATATCAATGTGGGAATCACTATCTATCCCAGGGCAAAGAGATTTGCTACAAGCTGCCATGAAAGACTGGTCAACTTCAAATCAGCAAGTCCAAATGCAAGAGAAGGTACTCACAAATGCTGCCCAGCCTGAGGGAAATCATGGAGGACTGCAAGGTAAAATGTTGAAGCCCCCTCCATTTTATGTTTCATTGATCGTAGGAGATAAGTTGGTGCATAATTGCATGATCGATTCGGGAGCAAGCAGCTCAGTCATGCCAAAACAAATAGCTGATCAGCTAGGACTCCAATATGAAGTCTTCTCCAAGGGTGTAGTGCAATTAGATGGGACAGCAGTGACAACGGTTGGAGTAATCAAAGGTTTGAGCCTCACACTGCACGCATGTCCTAACGTAATAGTGTTACAAGATGTGTCGGTCATAGACCTACCACCACTCTTTGCATTATGCTTGTCAAGAGACTTCACTGCTAAAATTGGAGGCTATCTTTCGGCGGATTGGTCACACATGCTGTTCAGAACAAGGTATGGAACTAAGGCTACAATCAGGTCTGAACCTATTGCAAACTTCCACATTGAGCCTTACACTCCAAGCCAAATCAATGCCAACTGCTCAGCGTTTGATCAAGAAGATTATCCAAGCACTGACGAAGTTGACACCAAGGTTGGAAGCATCCCAGATTTGACTCTTGATGAATGGGCAAGCAAAGTGCATGCTTTTGATCCCTATCAAGAAATAGAAGAATCTGAGCTAGGAGTCTATTGCATACATGAAGAAAGTCAACCTATTCCCAGCATCACCAAGCCAGATCATAAGGACAAGAATGAAGTATGGCAGTTGTTCTTTGATGGGTCAAGGAGTAGACAAGGTGCAGGAGGAGGAGCTATGCTCATTTCACCGCAAGGTATAAGGTATTACTCAGCCTTCCGTTTCCAGTTTTCCTGTTCAAACAACACAGCTGAGTATGAAGCCTTAATTCATGGACTGCACTGGGCAAAGAAGAAAGGCATCAGGAATTTACAAGTGTTTGGTGATAGTGAGCTGATCATAAACCAAGTCAAAGGAAAAAATGCTGCCAAAAATGATCTGTTGAAGAACTACAAAAATCGGGTATGGGATCTTATTGAAGATTTTGAAGCTTTTAGCATCATTTCCATCCCAAGAAAAAAGAATGAAGCCGGGCTGGCAGCAATTGGGGCTGCGTTTGATGTTGTAGAAAGTATCAAAAGTGAGAAAACTCAGCCTCATATCAAAGTGGTTGTAAGACCAGCTGTTCCGGATAACAACACAAGTTGGCAAGTCTTCGAGAATGATCAGCAAATTGTTAATTTCCTACAAGAAGAAGCTGAGTTCTCCGCCAGGAATCAAGACAAGCTGGAGCAGCAGTATGGTGACCAAGTGGTGCAGCTGAGAACCAACAAATTACCAAAAGGCCTCATAACCTTGGAGTCAATCTTCAACCCGAATGATCAGTTCCGGAAGGAGAAGGCGAACATTCAAGTAAAGGGTGAAGATTCAGAACCTATCTTAGTAGATGAAGGCAAGACATTACAAATTGGCAAAGTAAGTACTCCACAAGAGAAATCTGATTTTGTTCAGCTTTGTCAAGAATTCCCAGATGTTTTCGCTTGGACTTACAAAGATTTAAGAGGTTTCAATCCAAAGTTGGCACAACATACTATTGAGTTGGATCTAGAATCCAAGCCTGTCAGGCAAAAGCAAAGGCCAGTAAATCCTCATATCGAACCTCTCATGAGAAGAGAGTTAGGCAAGCTCATTGAGGCCAGTATCATCTTCCCCATCAAACACTCAAGTTGGGTTGCAAACTTGGTGCCGGTAAGAAAGAGAAATGGAGAAATAAGATTGTGTGTGGACTTTCGTGATCTAAATAGAGCATCACTGAAAGACCATTATCCGCTTCCATCAATGGAACAAATATTGCAGGTTGTAGCTGGTTCAGAAAGGTTTTCATTGCTAGATGGATATTCAGGCTATAATCAGATAATGGTAAAGGAAGAAGATCAATTCAAAATGGCCTTCACTACAAAATGGGGCACATATGCTTACAAGAAGATGCCATTTGGGTGTCAAATGCCGAGGCAACATTTCAAATGAGCTATGGATATGGCATTCAAAGGCTTAATCAACAAGATAGTGCTGGTATACCTAGATGATATCACTGTCTTCTCAAAGAATGCAGCAGACCATCTCTTTCACCTCAGGCAAGTGTTTCAGAGGTGTAGAAGGTTCGGAGTGTCATTGAATCCAAAGAAGTGTGTATTCTTGGCACACGAAGGCAAACTGTTGGGTCACATCGTCTCTAGGGAAGGACTAACAATTGATCCTGAAAGGGTTGAAGCCATCCGAACGCTTCCATTACCACACCACAAGAAATCTCTCCAAAGCTTCTTAGGAAGGATAAACTTTGTCCACAGATTTGTGCCTAATTTTGCCACTCTTGTGAAGCCTCTAACTATGATGTTGAAGAAGAGTCTGGCATTCAAATGGACAGCAGAAGGCAAAGAGAGCTTTGAAAATATCAAGCATGCAATATCACAAGCTCCAACTCTTATCAACCCAGATTTCTCAAAGGACTTCATGTTGTATGCGTTTGGAGGATCAGACACAATTTCAGCTATCTTGACACAGCTGAATAGAGAAGGTTCAGAACAGCCCATAGCATTCTTCAGTCAAACCTTGGAAGATTATGAAATAAAATATTCTTTCATCGAAAAGCATGTCCTTGCTGTCATCAGGAGCTTGAAGAAGTTCAGACATTTGGTCTCAAACAATAAGATTCAACTACTGGTGTCTCATGCTGGTGTCAAGGACTTCCTCCTAAATAAGGATTTAAATGATAAGAGAGCAGGTTGGATCACTCGGGCAATGGAATATGATATTGTAATCAAAGTGACCAAGCTAGTTCATGGCAAAGGCTTGTGTGAGCAGCTCGCTTCCAAACAATCAGACGAGCCAAAAAGTGAAGAGGATGTTGTCCTGCTACTACAGAATGATCAAGAACAACCAGCTGATGATGCACCCGTCCCATGTTGGACTCAAGACTTGGTGCATTACCTCCAAACAGGCTTGTGCCCCCCAGAAGTGAGCAAAGCAAAGAGGAGATACTTCAGATTACAAGCCATTCCATATGTGCTTGTTGACGGAGTTTTGTTCAAGAAGGACATCAATGGTGTTCTATTAAGATGCATTGGAATAGGTCAAGTTGAGAAGATCTTACACGAGTTCCATGACGGGGAAGCAGGAGGCCACTTTGCTCCACGAGTGACAGCTCTCAAAATCATGAAAGCTGGTTACTATTGGCCTACTGTGTTCAATGATTGCTACTCATGGGTCAAGAAATGCAGGAAATGTGCATTCTTCACGGGGAAAGAAAGGTTAGCAGCACTGCCCCTTTGTCCAATTTCAGTAAATCAGCCATTCATGCAATGGGGACTGGACTTCATTGGAGTCATCAATCCAAATTCAAGTCAAGGCCACAAGTGGATTCTAACAGCAACAGACTATTTCACCAAGTGGACTGAAGCAGTGGCACTCAAGGAGGCAAATGAATCTAATATCTTAGATTTCTATGAAGGGATAGTCACGAGGTTTGGTGCCCCTGCCACTATCATATCAGACAA
Organism: Taxus wallichiana var. yunnanensis; assembly: GCA_018340775.1. Lineage (NCBI taxonomy): Eukaryota > Viridiplantae > Streptophyta > Pinopsida > Cupressales > Taxaceae > Taxus > Taxus wallichiana. The sequence goes on along the minus strand of CM031241.1, from coordinate 189,226,685 downwards.
TGCATTGGCATTCCTTGGCACAAAGATCACTGAGTGGGCTGTAAAAAATTGTGTGTATCTCAGCACTTCATCAAACTATTACCCTCAAGGTAATGGCCAAGCCGAGTCTACAAACAAGAATCTACTAAGAATCATCAGGAGGACTCTTGATGAGAATCAGAGGACTTGGCACGCAAAGCTCAAATCAGCCCTATGGGCTGATAGGATCACGCCCAAGAGATCTACAGGAAGCTCTCCATACAAGCTTGTGTACGGAAGGAAGCAGTTCTACCCATATCACTCGAGTTGCCAGCATTGGAACTCATGAAACAGTTGGAGCTGGCTGAGTTTGAACCTATGGAAATCAGGTATGCAGAGCTGATGGAATTAGAAGAGACAAGAGAGCACGCAATGCAGACCATAGAAAAGGATAAAGCATTGGTCAAAAAGAGTTTTGACAAGAAAGCTAAGGCCAGGATATTGCAAACTGGAGATTTGGTACTGAAGTGGGATGCTGATCGTGCAAAACCAGGAAAGCACTCCAAGTTTGATGCCATCTGGAGTGGCCCATACATGATCATCGAATGCAAAGGTAGCAATGCTTTCCGACTGGCTAAGTTGGATGGTGAAGAATTGCAGATTCCGGTCAATGGGATCTATCTCAAACGTTGCTACTAGAAAGAAAGCTTCTCACCCTTGTAAATATTAATTTAGATTTTCCATTCCTCTAAGTGCTTATGCACATTGTACTGTTGTTAGAGTAGTTTTTATTTCCCTAAGTGCTTGTGCACATGTCCTATTGCTTCTAGTATGTGCATGTTTGCAGTTCTCCAAGCTCCTGGAAAAGAATTTGCAGCCATGAGAAGACCAACTCAACAAATGTTCAAATGGCTCAAGGACACAGGTTTTCAAATTCCAGATCAGCTGAGAGGCCATCAAACAGACTCCATGCCCAATGGATTGCTTCAAACAGCTGGTCGTTCCTCATCTAGCAGGCAGATGACCCCGCTGAGTCGCCAAATTGTTATCCAAAATTTACCCCCCAGGGTAATTTGATAACATGCATCAGAATATTCAAGTCCCAGGCACATTGATTGATTCAGAGCAAACATCATGTTTCTGAGGTTCCCTCAGATATTTTTCTAACTCCCCTGGCCAAAGAAGGAAGGAGCAAGCTCTGAGAAAATGCGAAAAATGGTTGCAGAAGGCAAGTAGGTTGATCCAGAAAAATTGTGAAAATCGGCTAAGTCCTAGTCCTAGGAGCAATTGGGACATTTGGGACAAATGGATGCGAACCGGCCGAACCGCCCGAAATCAGCACAAGCGATGCAAAAACAAAGTGGGACAAGTGGGCCAAAGGGCCGCGAACCGCGAACCGGCGAAATGGGAACAAGCGATCAAGGCAATGGGACATTTGGGACAAATGGATGCGAACCGGCCGTTCACTGAAATCAGCACAAGGAGCACTGCCATCCGGGACAAAAAGACGCGAAGGCCGGAAGTACGCGGCGGCGCGAAAAGCCGATCCGGCCAAAAGAGAAAAAAATTGGCTAACTGCTGAGAGGGTCGCCTTTGGGACATTTGGGACAAATGGACGCGAACCGGCCGAACCGCCTGAAATCAGCACAAGCAGTCCGAAACAAAGTGGGACAAGCGGGCCAAAAGGACGCGAACCGGCCGAACCGGGCGAAATGGGAACAAGCAGTCCGAAGGCAAACGGGACATTTGGGACAAATGGACGCGAACCGGCCGGTTCGCCCGAAATCAGCACAAGGAGCACTGTGCCATCTGGGACAAAAAGATGCGAAGGGCGCGAAAGAGCCGGCAGGGCCGAGAACCAATGAAATCATGACACGTGTCACAGGAAGAAAAGTCAACGTTTGGTCCGGAAACTTCAAACGGCCATAACTTTTGACTCCGAGCTCCAATTTCGATAAAATTGGACTTTCTCAACGAGCGACGTCCTCTACGCCACAAAAAACTGATTTCTTATTTTTAATGAGGGTAGATATATTTAAATAAAGAAACATATTCGGCTCCAGTCAATCATGCTCTTTCCCGTCAAATGACAGAAAACACCTGCCAGGCCCAAAATAGCTGCCCGCACTCAGAAGGCCATAACTTTTGCATTTCTCAACGAAATCGCACAAAATTGGTACCGTTGGAATCGTGGTTCCGAGCCCGATGCACAGAAATCAAGAAATTCTAGATTTGATTAGAAATTGATTGATATTTTTAAGGAAACGTGGCCGGGTTTAGAACAGTGTTTTATTTGGTAGCTGGGAGTGCAATTAAGAGGCATGGTCATCATTCTTTCTCTGCTGCAGCACATGGGACAGTATGGGGAGCCTTTTGCAAGTAATGGACAACCATTTCACTCAATTTAATGCCTCTTACAGGTGGTTGAAGGACAGATTTCAGGATTTCCATTTTCCCTTCTCTTTTCCTTCTCATTTTTCTATAAATTGGAGTGTTGGGCTCATTATAAGGGAGAGTTTTTGGTAGCAAAGCTCTGTCAAAATTGCTTTGTGAAGCCAGTGTGTTGCAGGCCCTTGTAGTGGACTCCTTGCATGGTGATCCAGGCCCTTATCTTGTAATAGATTGAACTGTGCATATCATGAAGCAATAAAATACCAGTTTGTGGATATATCTTCCCCTGCTGTGTTTCCTTGCATTCTTCTTGCCCCTTTGATCTTTCTATGAGAATATTGTGTCTATCTATTATGTTCTTGCAGGGATTCATTATCATTGTGTATGCTTGGAATATTATTGTGAATGCATTTTGCTAGATTATGGTGAACTGTCATCACCTCTTCTAGTGTGCACTTTGCCTCTGTATTTCACACATTTGGAGACTACTCTCCCACCCTCCTTTTCTGGTGTATCACCGCTTTAGTGTAGGCTTTCATTTTATGCATTCTCTCTCCCTGGTCCCTTGAAAATTTAGATTAGAACAGTTAGCTTATCCTGCATTAGAGTAGATTGTGGCAGGTAGTTTAGGAGCAAGAACCAGCTTTCTCTGGAGGTCTGTCTCAAGTAGCAAGTCCCACAACTTGGAGATAGTACCCATGTTATCCAATCACACCGTGAGTTCAAATACATGCACGAGAGGTGCGGTGATTCGGGGATAACAATTACCTTGGGGGTGAATTTTGGATAACGAGAGCCTTGATAAAGGTAATCTTCCATCTGCATCTTCCAAAGACCGAAATTTTTCCCATTGAATTTATCAACCCTAGATCTTTTATCATCTGCTATAGTTCCCACTCAAGATAAAACTTTCCCGCAATTCAACACTTCACAAAACCAAACCAAGCTCGATACCAATTGTTAGGAAATAAGTGATAAAATATGTGGAATAATCCCTCATGGAGAATCGCAATAGTAGAAACTAATGTGTAGAAATTATTACAGGATCTCAAATAATTTCAGCTTGTCGATACTAAGTGTTGTATTATAATAGGCACATATGTGGAAGAGCATGCAAAGAATGAAGCTTCATAGGTGTATGAGCATCAAGAGTAGGAAAAAACTCAAAGATCACGGATCAATGTCGGTGGGTTCAGAGCAACAACTACAAGTGGACTAGGAGCATGGATATAGTTGTCCACAATATGATGGTGATGTTGTAAGCTAGCAAGTTTGTTCTACAGGAGTGTATTATTGTATCCTTATCGTGAATGAGTGATTGTAGAAGAAAATTTTGTTTCTTGAGTGATCTATTTTCTTCCACAAATTTTATAATATCCTCTTGAAGTCCACATACTTCAAAAATATATATCATTCTCGAATCCATGATAGGTACAAACGTAACTCCCAAAAATTAAGGACGTTGGGCTCACCAAATTATGTCAACAATTGATTACAACACTCCTCTATATTTGACACTTTATAATTGTAGTGCAATTCTCAAAATAAATATTTCTAATGGAAATCGCATGAAAAATAAGCACTTTTTTTGCAAAATACGGCACTTTCAAAACCGAGTTACTGATCAAAAGTTACAAGCTTTTTAATATTTTGCTCTTATTATTTATTTTAAGTGCCAATAAAACAAAATAAAATGTTAGTGCCTTCACCACAAAAATAAATTTACTACTACTAGGAATCACAAGCTTTAAGCCCTTATATGACCATACCATATGACCAAGGGCTAAGGATTTTAATGGGTGTTTGCACAACTTACTATTTTGGGGTGTGTCACATGTTTTCGAGAAAGTCACATCCAACTGCCGCTTCTGGTAAAAATTACTATTTGGATTGTATTGACAATTACCTTTATTGCCTAAAATAACAATCTGCAGATTTACCCAAATAGCAAAAATGTGTACACAAGATCCGTGGACCCCTACCAAAAAGGAAATATCTGAAAATCTTCCTGCATGTAAACCGAGACAAATACACCGCAACAAAAAAATTGTGCAAATCTCAAAAAAAACAATAGACCCAAAAAAATAATCCCACGATTTTTTTCTAAAGTGGCACGAATCCCGAGGCAAACCAATGTGCTTCTCTGCAATAACAAAAAAACCACAAAAAATGACCGTCTGTAGAAATGACTGAGTTTACAATCGATCTTAGGGTTTTCATGCCTTCCGGATCCAATGGAAGCCTTTATTTTCCATAAAAATGCATGCAACAACAACATATGACCAAATCCCAAATATATGAATATACAATGAATTTATTTGCAAAATAAAATTTACAGATTTGATGTCAATAGCAATCTCTGCTCGATACCATAAAAGGAATGATAACCAGATCGTACCAAGCCAAGAACACAGATGCTAATCAAACACCACGATCTATAAGATGAAAACAATTCGCCAAAATAAATTTACATAAAACCTTTGCAAACAAATGAGAAACAATATCATATATTATTATGGAACTCAATGCAATACATTAAGAATGGGCCTTGCTTAAATAGGCAAGGAATAACAATCTAAGAACTAGTCAAGGTCATAGATTAAGCCATAAATCAAGGAAATAACTAGTCATCAAAGAACTAGTCAAGACCATAGATTTACAAGAGAACTAGACATCAAGGATCTAGTCAATACCATAGATCAAGGAAAGAACTATACCTAACAACTAGATAATATCTCCTAATATCTAAATAAGATAAAAGAAATATCCACACACATAAGTGGGTGAAGATAAATACAATAAAGGTAAATAAATTACCTAGGTGAACATGAGCTAAGGTACATACCTACTCTAACATCGTATTACAGGTGAAGTCATGCTGTGAAGTGATATGGCTATGTCACATACTTGAAGGACTTGGAATACCACATAACAAACTAACCACCTTGTATGTTGACAATGAAGGTGTTCTCAAACTTATTCGCAATCCACTTTTTCATGAAAGAACAAATCACATTGAGGTATAGGTACATTTCATATGCAAGCATGTCTTGAAACACAATATATAACTTCATTTTTTCCCAACAAAGGGAACAACGATTAGATATCTTCAAAAATTCACTTACACGTGACAAGTTCGAGTTGTTCGAGAGTTCCTATTCTCATCACTTGAGGTAATGCAAAATTAAGGGGAAAATGTTAGGGTAAATAGTAATTTTACATTATTAATTAGGTAAATAGGTTATTTAGATTTATTTTTATATGGTTATGTTTTAATAACCACATTATTCTCGTATGAGTTTATTGTTGTTGTAGACTTATAACAATATTTTGTTTGTATTATTTCATATGGGGTTTTTAGTTGCACCTGTGCAACTTCTCTTTCTGGTTGTAACCGGTTGTGCAATATCTATAAATATTGTAGTTTTCCATTATAATTCCATTTTTCTAACATTAATAAAATTATTAGGATTTTGCCCATGTTTTCTACTTTCAAAACCTAGATACTATTAGTAGACCATACTATCCTCCGATAAAATATGTTATTCCATACACACGCACTTTGCGAAATAACACAATAAATGAAACATTTCTAGAATCTTCATTATCATGTGTATACACTATACACCCAAAAATCACTTTTGCACCTCTCTGTTTAATTTTATACTCATCCTTCATTGTGTTTTAATAAATTGAATAATCATTCTATTATTATATGTTATGTAAATAACTATATTCTGATTTACATTATTAATGAAGATTAAATAAGTTACAATATTTTACATGTAACATTATTACACCTATTAATAAATATGGAATAAAATCATATCAAACCTTTATTTTTTAATTTGGGTGTAAAACATTTTGTTAACAAAATCAAGGGTTATCGTTATTTCAATAGTGTGTGATTATTGTGATAGAACATGATTTTATTTTTTTATTTTTCGTTTTTCCTCACCCTAAACTAATTTATGGTCTTATCCTAAATCCTAATATTCCACTCCTCTCAACTAACGTGGCCTACCTTTCCTTTAACCAATTCAATTCTCATACTTTTCTTGAGAGAAAGGGCCTATGTAATGATTTTACTAGTATTATGAGTCAATCTCGCATGACTCTTTCTTATATATTGATGAACAATATAAAAACATTCCCATTTATAAAAATCATCCAATCCACTACACACCTTCTTTCATTCGTATGTGACCCAAAGTAGTTATGTCTACTAGCATATTTAATAATCAACTAGATGTGTAAAATCCACCTTTACCTACACTACCTACTACTCTAATGAATAAGACTAGATTTCCTTGTAAAGGATACACGTTATTGGAATAATTATGTAGTATCCTTGTTAAGATATAAATTTATGTAAGGAACCAAGTGTCCAAAAAGAAATGATATATCAAACTTTGTGGTCTGTCATTTTACCTCGATACTAAATTGGTTTCCTTTGTGTCTATTATGCAAAAATTTCAAATCAATTATTAATTAAATAATTTTAGTGACTATAGTATTACTCCATTAATATATTACGGATCAATCAGGGGCCTCTCAATAAGAATTTTTTTTTATAGTGGGACAATTTTGAATATATGTCTTATCTCCTTTCTCAACATATGGAGATTAATAAATCTAGTACTATTGTTTGATTCTTCGATAATATCATTTGATTTAAGATGGTAGCGTCACTTTTGATCACTTACGTCTCTAAAAGAATATCCCTAGTAATAGTAATCTTGTACATATAATTTCTTCTATTACAACTAATAATGATACTAAGTGCATACCTTTGAATTCACATGTTAACAACCATGTTTATGATATGACTACTATTATGGATATCCTTAAGATCGTGTAACACACTATTAAATCCCTCGATTCTATACTTGGAATTAACTCTTACTATTCTTCAATATGTAGACAAACATCATGTTTATTTTATTTATCATATTTGACCTTGACTTATGTACACTAATGACTACATTTCATTACACTACCATTAAGATCTCGCAAAATCCTAGCATCACCTTTTATTACTACCATCATATATATATACATGACACTAATAATTTTCAAATCCTCATTGTTTAATTTTATAAACATAAACCTAAAGGAACCATAAAATCATTAATTCTCTTTCACAAACACCACCTTTTTAACTTATTCTATAACATTATCTTAAATTGAAATCTATTGGAGCAAATAACCCTATAATCATAGTTGATGTTAATCACAAATATTAGGATCATGTACCACTAAAGAAGAATAAAACATGAAACACATGCACCGAAGAATCTTTATAGGATCTTGGTTATAATTTTTACATCCATATAGATGAATCTATATGGCATCCGTTAGGAATATCCTAACTATTAGTGCTCCATTAGTTTATTTGTGTGTAATCATTATTTAAGTTAGTATATTATGTTATATGGTTGTTATATAAAACAACATATAACAATTATTTGTTGGTGAGTTTTAACCACTCACGTATATGGAGTGTGGGAGAGATTCGTGGGAGAAGCAGTTAAGGCTACCTCCTATAATATAGGAATTATATGTCCTATATATATGTAAATGTATTATGCATGGAATGATGGAACATATATTGTTTTGAGTACATCTGCTTATACCCTGTCATCTGGTATCAGAGCAGTCATGAATTCCTAGGATATAACGAGGGGTTGTAGCATTGTGCTTCACCTCTGAGGATGGGAAAATATTATTATCTGTGATCTAGTATATGTGTGGATAGACTCATTAATTTCATATCATTGTCATCAGTTTTTGCGTATATTCTCCATACTCGATTTGTGTATGCATAGAAATTTAGAGCGTGTGAAAGGGTTGTTATGAGGACACCTACGCTTACCAATCTTTGATGATTGTGTAACCTTCCATTGCCAGATCTAAGAAGGACAACTCTCAGTTTGAATAGAAATGGTCAATCACTATGCATTGATAATAACGTGAATACTTTTGAGGCGTAGCAATGGACTGTTAAAGAAATCAACGCAGTTGCAGACAATAATTCTCATCAAATTCCGATACAATTACTCTAGCCTTGTATTTGACAGATTTGAAGTTTTGTTTGTGGTTGTCAGCGGTCGTTTATTGTATCTCAATGTTATTCTCGAGTAGATTTATATTCACGCCTGAAATTGAAGATGTATAGACTTGCAAGGGATGGCCATGTGTTGTAATGTCATGTACTAGAGGAAAGATTATATATCTATTCTTCTGATTAGTCTACAGACCTGCATAAGAAACTTCTTGTTGCTTATTATTCTCCACATCATCGATATTCACGTCCACCTCTGTGCAGACCAGACCTCCAGATGTATTTATGTGTATGCGTGTGCCACAATCTCATAGATCTATTCATTGTGATCTGGTGCTGTGAAGTGGTTTGCTTTTGTTACAGGCATTTAAGTGGGATTTGCAACGTGCATTTTGAAAGTTCTCTTCCACGTGGATTTCAATACACGTGTAGATTTGGTGGAATATAAACCGAGCCCTTGTTTTGTTAATACAAGCATCAAGAAAGATTCAACGCGTCATTCTATTGTGCGCACCTTCCAATATTTGTCGTCTGAAACCACTTAATACAGTTTCAACAAAGCACGTGGCTCATTCTTTAGACATTTTGCCCTCGCATGATCTATTGTTGTTTGTAAAGTTAAGGTTAGTTTGTAAGTCATATTAGGAGTTAGTTTATATGTATATATATTTATTGATAGGCTTCCTAGAGTCATTGGAAATGTGTTTACACTAATGTGTTGGTAATTCATTAGTGTAGTTGATTCAAGAGGATTGTTTTTTGTCTAGTCGATTATTTAAAGTCGTATTTTGTTATGTCATTATTTAGTGGAGTTAAGTTGTCAAATCTCATTTTGTCTCTTTTAAGTCATGTGTCAAAATTATAGTAAAAGTCAAAAGGTCAAGTCAAATCGGTCATAGTATCAATGTCAAAATAAAGTGTATTGTCGGTCAATGCCATTGTAAAAACGTTTTGTCATCAAAAGTCCGAAGAAAAAAATTTCCTTATGAACGCATTTTCGGTGGAATCCGACGTTTGGGTAAGGTATGTAATTATTGAGCCTCAAAGCCAAATTTGTTGAGCTAGCAGCATGATAATGGAGGATGGAGGCATCGAAGGCTGGAGGTCATTCAAGCTGACCTCTCGTCAGTTGCCAACGAAAAGGCCACATATCAGCTTTGGTGACATGTGTGTGCGTGTTGGTTTTAGTGCTTCCAAAGGTGAGTACAGCTTAGCTTTTCACTAAGTGGAAATTTCACATTGAGGGGGGGAACATGATCCAATGTTCCATTTCCATTATGTCATATTTTCATATGTATGTATGAGCAACATATTTTAACAAAATTTCCTATGTTATTCCCTATAGTGAGATGTGATGAGAGCTGAGAATAGTACTTGGCATATCATGATGTGGTTGTAGGTAAACCACTTGAAAACCTTCATTTTTGGTTTATGGTAAACCAATAACAAAACCACCATTCTTGGTTGTTGGTAATCCATTCACAAAACCATCACTTTGTGGTTTGTGGTAAACCAATTGCAAAACCACCATTCTCGGTTTTTGGTCAACCGTTTGCAAAACCATCCTTGAGGTTTGTGATCATCCTATGAAAATCACCAGATCATGAGTAGGTGCAAGTACAAAGGAGGTTTTCCATGTTCGCACTAAGGGGGGAATGTTAGGAATATCCTAATTATTAGTGCTTCATTAGTTTATTTGTGTGTAATCATTATTTAAGTCAGTATATTTTGTTATATGGTTGTTATATAAAACAACATATAACAATTATTTGTTGGTGAGTTTTAACCACTCACATATATGGAGTGTGGGAGAGATTCATGGGAGAAGTAGTTAAGGCTACCTCCTATAATATAGGAATTATATGTCCTATATATATGTAAATGTATTATGCATGGAATGATTGAATATATATTGTTTTGAGTACATCTACTTATACCACATCAAAGAATAATATTAAACTTTAATGATTTTTTTTTCTTGTGGCTAGTGAATTACAAAAACAATAATTTCAATTACTAAATATGACCAATCACCTATATTTTTCTATAGTGAATTTTGGTAAATAAACCTTAAAATGATTCTAAATGATGATCAAAACTCTCTTTATCTCTCATAATCATTCATCTATCACTATTTTATCTAAAATTTATAAAATAATCTACATAACCTAGCACATTCCTGCTCACTTAGGGCACAATACCGATTTCTATTATTGATGAAGATCTTATCACAACTCGTATTTTTTTCTTTAATATGTTTATGACATGGACGTGTATTTCATTTTTCAACTACATCTTTTAGTTGGTTGAAGATGAGTAATCTAAAAATTGATGATGATTTACTAATAAAATGAAACATATTCTATTGTGTAAATATATAATAAAAAAAAAAAAATTCAAATAATATAGTAAACACAAAAATATCAAATATTTGTAAAAAAATACAAATCCAAGTCTTGCATATGAACTTGTATTTGTATCTTGTAAATTTACATATTTATGGTAGAAAGGTACTCGTCATGCATCTATAAGGTCCATGCTATGGAATGCACTACAGTCACAGAATTCTCTTAATGTAAAAGTTTCATATGACATCTACAAATATTTCTTAGCATTCATCTTATAACAAAATTAGAGGACTCCTAAGGACCTACATATACTATTCTAGTTTCACATTTAGACATGGAGACTTCTTTCAACCTCTCTCTTTTCTCCTCTAACTCTAACACCGTTCGAACACTACAAAAACCAAAAACATATTAATCCTCCTCGTTTTATATCTATGTGGACCAATGTTTCCCACTTCTCTCCTCTATATTGGCTCCTCCATACTTTTTCTGTTCATATCCAAATTTGAACTAAGATCTTTAATGAATTTTCCACCTTCTCTCCATTCACTAAATCCTATTATATCACATCATCGGGTGGTTAGATACTTTAATATGTCCTTTAAGTAGATTTACACTATCAGCCATGTGACTATAAATATCTGACATTTGTTGCTCTCCTACCATCTCTATCATGTATTTAACCTCTATTTATCTTCTCTGTGTTTCGTTTGTTCCTTCACGTCCATGTTGCGCACCTCTAAAATATTTTTTTACTCCTCTTTTCTTTTCATGCCTTCATCCCACCACACCTCTCACCTTCTTGTGCATGTTTATCCCTTCTTCTTCATTGGTATCCTCCTAGTTTTCTACCTATAGACACAAAATAATGCACTTAGTACTATTACATCATGCATTTTATATGTCATTATATGCATGATTTCTAAGTAAGGAAAAAACACATTAATAACACCAGATTTTCTTTACATTGACATTGCTTTATCTTTCAATGTATTTTCCCACTTCTTTTCTAAATTTTTCATTTACATTTCGACATACCTAATATATTACCTTGCTTAGTACTTCTTGTTTTATCTTCAACGCTCTTAAAACATTAGTACCCGATGAGGGATAGAAGCACCTATGTGTTATTGTTCGTATTTGGGTCCTTTTTTCCATTTCCCTTATTTTCTTATGTTTTGAAATTCCACATCAATTTTTATCTTTTCTTAAATTTTATTTTTTACTTTGTGATGGATTTTAGGGTTTTCAATTAGGAATAGGAATCACATATATACATGACCTACTAACTATTCTAAGTGCATCTAGGAAATTGGGATATTACTTTCTATCTACTACTTTGGAAAAAGAAAACACTTAAGGACTATATAGGAAGAGAAATTTTGAAATTCCATTACATAAATTTATCTTTGGAGAAAAGTAGTTATATCCCACTATCTTATTATGACTAGCACTTGGGAAACCTATCTTCAAGGGACAAATTTCTATCACACATATAAAACACCTACATTGATTCTGAAATGTTGTGCATCACTTAGTGATAATCACATTGTTGTGACCATCGAAGTTAGTACAACTAAAGAATATGCATATATTATTCCGTCTAATATGTGTTTAAGCCTTATTTAGGTAGCTAGGGTTTGTTTTTCATGTACAAGTGTGAAAATAAAAATTTATAACAAAGTAGATATGACATAGAGTGAAATGAAGGTGACATGATCATACCATAGAAGAAAAAGATCTATACTCACTACTAATAAACTAGCACCCAACAAAAACACTAGCACCTTGGGAGGAACTATCCCCTTCTCGGTGATATCATCTAGCATATTTATATACCATTATCCTCTAAATAAAGCACATACATTATAGATCCATCAATTTTCTTCATCATTCTATCAAATATATGATACAAATAATGAGTTATTATCTAAGTTAATTTTATCCTTCTCTTTCTTGATCTTTGTTTCCATTACAGGTTGTACTTTATATATATATATATATATATAATTGATCTTAGTCCTTTGATTAATATTTAATTTCAGCTATATCATATGGTGAACCCAAAAATTGAGAAAACGCTGGTTTTACTTAGGATTTCTAGTGTTTATATTTTTATATTCTTTTGTTTTAGTTATCCTTGTTCTTTCCTATTTACAATGGATATCTTACTCAATGAAGTCAATAAATCCCATCATGAATGTATACATGATTTCAGAATATTATGAATAGTACTCCCATCCACTCAAATACTTCCCATATTTATATAAACCTTTGGGTATCAACTTCTCTTGCAATAAACAAACATATTACTTTTGTAGTGCCCACTCATCTTCGACACTTATTCACATGGATATTGATTTATCATGGACTATATACATGGACCTTATTATGTTATTTTGGATTAACATGATGTTAGATGGTAGAGATATTCTGACTATTGATATATTGTGATTCATATTATGGTTTGTATGGATTCTTAGAGGCATGATAGACATTCTATGTTGTTGATGATGATGCATTGTATATATATATATATATATATACATTCTAAATTCTTGTTGTATTGACCATGTTTTGGTGTTCAAACTAATCTTGTGATCTTACTAATATTGATGTAATGGTAGAATTGAAATGTTTATGAAATTGTAAACAAATGATAGCATTGCTTAGCTTTGATGATGATTTTATGTTATGATGATGTTCTTTATGGATGTACATATATTTTATTATTGATATGTTTAATGCGGCCATGAGGCCGAAGGAGGTATTATTTGATTTTGTAGGTGATTGTATCACAACAAACAAAGTGGCGTAAGAGACTACCCATAGTAGTATATCTTATGGTTGCAACGACGGTCACCATGGAAACTTTATGTTATGTTATTGCTGTATGTGGTTAAGATGTTAGGAGGTCCATGGGGGAATAACCTCAAATTTTGACCATGGGATATGTGTTTTCTTTTCTGTTATTTTCATTAATTCATGTGTATGTATTTATTATTGCATTGTCTTTCAATTTTATATTATTGATAAAATGTACCCTTATTATTACTTACGTAATTTAATTAAAATTTATTTTAAATTCCACCATAAGGGGTCATTTATTTTAGTCGATAATCCTTTTGATCTTGTGATTTGAAGTTGGATTTAATTAATTTACTTGGTGTGTACTTAACCCATCTCTCCAAACTCGAAATTTTACTTTCAAATCAATTTTCTAGGCTTGTGAGATAATTTAGTCATTGCTCACACCTCTTAAATTCATATACCAACTATACCTATGGGGTAAGGGGTCAAAATTAGACCCCATTATGTGATTTGGATGGTAAAAGGTGGATTTATTGCACTTTTTTTCTTACATGAGTTTTTAATGGTGTCCTTTGTGGTATGGAGTAAGGATTAGTGTGTGTAAGAGGCTTGTCATATCCTCACCCACCTAATTACTAACCTTGGGTTTTATGTTTGACTTGGGGGATGTGGAGTTGAGGAGAAGTGATGTGGCATCCTACATGGAGCCACCTCACCCTCCTCTTCTCATTTTTCTATTTATTCATGTTTATTTGATGTGTTGGGGGTTACTCATTTGTATTTACACACTTATTATTTTGGAAATTCCTTCGAGTTCTTACTTGGAGATTTTGGAGATTTCCTTAGGAATACTTGCTTGGTTTTGGAAGAGGGAAAAGCTTGTTGAATATTTTGGAAGCTTTTGATGGCAAGTTAGGGCCTTTGCCTTTGTTTTTAAATTACTTTTTATGTGTGTGTACAAGAAAATGGTTATATGGTTGTGATTTGTGTTGGGTTGGGTAGATTTTGGCCTTAAGAAAAGGTGTAGGAGATGGAAAATGGGACCATTTTGGGAGGGAAAAGGAATTTTTGTTGCATAGTGGAGGGAGTATGAGTGGGAGTTCCACCTTTGGGAGAGAAAAGGGTAAACTTGTTATACTTTGTGTATTTGCATTGGGAGGGAAAAGGGATGTGTTGAGAAGTTTTTGTGCATTTGGATGCATGTTAGATATAACTCTTATCACATTTGGGAGTTAAACATAGATGGTTCCCATTGTTTTATTCTTCCTTGGCTTGTTCTAAAAGCCTATGTGTTAAAATTTATGCATTATGTTGTTGTATTTTTTTGTCGAATGTATTACTTGAAATGTTGGCATGTGTGATGTAATGTGGAAGAAACTGTAAGTTATCATTAGTTGCAAACATTGTTTATTCTACTATAGTTGGGGGTCGGGACGAATGAGGAGAGTGGATCCTTATCCTCATTGGAATAAAGGTTGGGAGGTGAGTGTTGCCTACACCCCCTCTTTTGTTTTATTATTTGAAGAAAAAGGAAAATCTATGGAGTTGAATATTGGAGGAGTTATCCTTATTTGGAGTCAAAGAGATCACCCTTGTAATGATATTCCCTTTGTTGTAAAGTGAAAATTTCAATCTTGTATTGTAAAGGAAGTTCTTGTAAATTTTATTGTTATCTAGTTATGTTTTGAAATGGTTGGAAAAAAGGACTTGAAGGTTGTATTTAAATGGGAAATGTATTTCTTTCAAAACTGAAAATAGAACCATAGTTTCTTGTGCTTTCCTTTGGTGAAATGGTTGTGTTGGTATTAGGAGAATGTATGTAAGTTATACTTGATTTTCCTTGTTGAAATAGATATCATTCTTGTTGTGAAAAGAAAAGAGACACATTCTCATTTTGATAGTAAAAGTTAGCATATTGAAATGTTGAAATTATAGTCAAATTCTATACAAGGTTATAAGAAGATAGTTTTATATCTAGAGTTTAAAATTGAAGAAATATTTTCCTCCTTACTTACATTGGGATAAATGAAAGGCCCTTAGTTTTAGCTTTATCACATCTATAAATAGATAAAAATTTACAACTACTTGCCTATATTATTTCACTATATAAATGAACTTGAGTGAATGTTTAAATTAAAGTAGAACAAAATATACAATGTGTGTGTGTGTGTGTGTGTAAAAATATAGATATATGTATATTATATATATATATATATATATTTAAAATTAAAAGGATTGTAATATAAGGCCATGGCTTATTATAGTATTTTTGAAATAAATATTGTTGGGGAGGAGGGTTCCGCCCAACCCCAACCCATATATTATATAAGGGGTGTGGGTGGGCCGACGCCCTCCCCACGATTATATTAAAGACAAACTATATAGTTCACCAGAGGATTTTACTAAGCCCTCCACTCATTCAAACTGATGGGTGGGCCGATACTCTTATATGCATTATATATATAATGTGTATATATATATATGTGTGTGTGTGTGTGTGTGTGTGTGTGTCCGAAATTTTAAATAAAAATATATATAATTGTGTGTATATATATATATATATATATATATATATATATATATATAAATTTATTACATAAGTTTATATATATATATATTACAAAAATACTTAATCAAATCATTATATTATGTGCTATATATATATTATAATTTTTAAATATATTAAAAAAATTGTAATATAAATCAATGGCTTATTATACAAGTTTAATTTGTATATATAAGAAAAATATAACTAAAATTCTAGTTCTCTTCAAAATATTAACAAAATGATTTACCAAAATGGCATACGACCACCAAATTGGTAGAATAAATACATCACCAAGTTTGTCTCTAAATTATGTGTATTTTCCCGATTTACATTAAGACCTGGTTTGGCCCTTAAGTACCTCAAAATTGATGATTTCAAAATTGCCTCATTGTGGTCTATACGCAATGTATAGAGTTATCTTATTCAAATATATTTTTCCTCCTTTTATATTGTTTTTATCACATGTGACATGAAGATTAGGCTATATTTTGGTAACCATGAGGTTATGGGGCCAAGCCCCTCTTACCACCTCTATCACTTTGTTAAGCATCAAATGGAAAAGATCCCACATTGTTTGGGGATTATGCGAGAAGAGGGTTTATATTTGGGTCAGCCATTATGTGAAGTGGCTTAGGGCCATGTTTTGGAAAGCCACGTAGTGGCCGGCATGGAGGAGATAACCAAGTTTGAATTAACGGTTAATGTGTTGGCTCGCCAAGTGGTAAGATCATTCAGAGGGTGTTATTATTTATCGGTTGTGATAAAATTAGGCTCACTGTTAGATATTCAAGTGTTCCCTCATATGAAGGGTCAAGCTATATGGGTGAGTTGAGCCCGAGCATTGTGGGAAGTGAGTTGGTGGTTTGGCCGAATGGTGTGGGTGAAGAGGTGGCAGCTCACCGAGCTAGCGAGTTGGCCCACAATGAAACTCGATTCATATGTAATGATTATAATTACAATACCCCTAAATATATCTCACGTGCCTCCTACAATACATTGAGAGGAAAATATATACAATATTGTGGCAATATTAAAATTAACTAATAATGGAAAATACACCCCACCGATAACAAAGTGTACACCCCTCCGAAATTGGTTTTGTGATGATAATCAAAGACGATAGTCAAAAACCAATTTTTACTCTTTCTCTCAATTTCATTTTTCCATGTGTTGCAGCGTGGTTGGACAAATTCTCCTATTTTGTACCTTCATATGGAAATTTTGCATACGGTAATTTTCCTAACAAAGTTTGTTTTTGCATTCAAATAGGAAACCGAAAGCTCTTGGAGTCTTCTACCATAATGTAACAATCCTAAGAGATTTAGGGAAAGTCTACCCAATGATTTTATCTCGCGATCAATACTAGGCCAAAACACCATTTCAACTTAAAGCTTTTGAGATTTGAAATATGGGCATAGAATCATCAATGAGGAAGACACATCTAGTGAATCGACTCACACATTTTGATCTCGACAAACTACTTTAATGGATAAAACATAAAAATATTCTATAAAATCCTAGACTTTGTTTCTATAGATTCTAAGCCTTAAGTTCTTTGCTTGGAATTTATTATGGACCTATTTTCCAATCAAATCTGCATCACCTTAGATATCTAACCCTTTATACCCATTTATTCTACAGTTTGCATGCCCAAAATGAGTGCTTCATACTCAGTCATGTTGTTGGTGTTGGAAAATTACAATTTGTATGACAATGGAAACATATCACCTTGAGAGATATGATTACAATTCCTTCTCTAGAACCATTAGATGAACAACTTCCATCGAACTCCATTTTCCAGACCTCATACCTTCTAACTCAATAAACTTTTCTTTAAGAAAAGGAAACTCTTCATTTCCTTTAGATGTCATGAAGTAGTTTTTGTCACCTCTATCTTGATAGAGAATGTTGGCTCATGGATCATCGGTCTTTTGTACCATATACTTCATTTTAGGCTTTGAGGAGTAGTTGTTTCAATTCATTCTTCACTAGAATGATTGTAGATGACCAATCCAATTTGATTTCTCCTCTCATGTCTTTGTAAAAGCATCTACTAAGGAGCATCCCATATGTGGAAGACATGTCAACAACAATAATTATAACCTTGACTCTCTTATCAGGATAAGTTGTGAATGTAACTTGAGCATATTTGATTCTCCCTACTAAGGGGACTTCTTTTATTTCGATGGATTAAGAATGGCCAAAGGCTTGAGTGAGTTTTAGGCCAATGACATTAGTAACCTTTTTAGTAATGACATTTTCGAAGGCTCCGAGTTTATTATACAATTATTCAAACTAAAACCACCAATCAGTAGAGACATAGAAAGGATCAATTTTGCTAGGCGAATGATAGGAGGCAGGGAGGTTTTGGTAATTCTACACATTAGGAGTAGGTAATAATCTTTTAAACTAGGAGTGGAAATAAGAGGGGTAGGAGAAGGATTATAACTATTTCCTTTTATGAAAATTATGAGCTTATCAAATTGTTTACGATGTGTTTTTAATATTTAGCCTCGAGATTTAATATTTAGCCTCGAAGATTTGAACTTTAGATTTCTTCACATGGTCAATTATATCAAAATGAGCCTCAGATGAGGAGGATGAAGGAGTGGATGTAGTAACAATAAGCTAACTACTTCTTGGAATGGAACTAGTGTTATTCTTTTTGCACTATTACATTTGAGTGCAGAAATGGAAGCATAACTTGGCGAGAGGAGGAGTAGACTTACCCATAATATGAGATGTAAGGTCAGGTGCAGTTACTTTTGGAATATTCCTTAAATACTTTATGGAAGGATGCAATGGAGATCCACTATAAATTATTGTGTTTTGTTATGCAATGGGTATTCACTATGAAATAGGATCCTTGAATTTATCCTTCATGTTATTAGAAGACTTCTCCTTCTCTTGAGACTTTGAACGGGTGAACATCGCATAAGAGTGACTGTTCATATCAACAATGATATATCAAATGCATCCTCATTAGAAGAGGCATATTCACAAAAACCAATGTTTCCAACATAATCAATTTCTTCAATATCCAATACTCCATTATTTTTATCAAATTAGCTTCATCAATTTCCTCTTTCGGTCTTGCATCGCATGTGGCATTAACATGAAGAAATTTTAGATTCAATCTTTCTCCTCTCGCTATTCTATTTATGTTTTTATTTTGATTTTGATTCGAGTATCCTATCTTTGGAACCTCTTTTTATGCAACAATCATCCTGCCGCTTTCCTTTTCAATGAAAGCACATCATTTTCTAGCCTTTGAATAAAGAATACATAACACCTTATTTAGAGCTTTGACTTTTTGCTTACAATTTGATTCTTTACTTTCCCAGGAAAAAATCATATCATATTCTATTTCAATGACATATTCTTGGGAATTTTCAAGAGTTCGAGGTTGAGCTCTCCATAGGGTAAATCAAACTTCGGAAATTGTTAATTCATGAAGAATTTCTTTCAATTCCCAATGAATGGTGATGCTTCATGAGTATTCTTTTTAGCGAGTCTATTATATCATGTCATAAATTATGTCATGAGTTCATTTGATTCTTTCTTCTACTGAGTTAGTTGAATAAGGAGATCTTGAGAGTCTTCGACTAATTTAAATATTTCTTCAAACATGGTTCTGATACCACCCCAATTTTTGATGGATAAAGAGGCCAATAGGTAGAACCATTCAAATTATTTCTCTTAAATTGGCTCCACAAATAACCTTACTAAACATCTTCATGTTCAACTCAAATAAATCCTCATGCGTGATGGAAGCTACAATATGTTCTTCGAGAAGTTGAGTTTTTCCACCTTTCAATTTGCGAAAATTCTTATGGGATCCTTTCAAAAATTCATGAAGAGATGGTGTAAGAGAAAGTGGACCAATATTCCTTCCTTATGGAATAGGTGGTTGAGCTTCTTCCATTTCTTTCTCTACTTTTCTTCTTACTTTCTTCTTCTAGAGGAATGATATTTAATGGTGTTGTAGCTAAACCTTTTAGAAGAAATTTGGGATTAAAATTTAGGGAAGAATTCTTGTCCAACTTGTCTCGTTGTTCAAACAAAAGGAAGTCTAAAATTTTCTTATTTTTCTCTTCGACCATAGGATCGGTGGGGCCACTTACATGATTAGCTCTAGGTTTATCTTCTTTCCTCCAACTTAAAGAATTTAGTATCAACTTAAAACATATTTAATTCACTTATATCTTTCTCATCCAATATCAAGAAAACCATGAAATTGAGAGTTGTGTTGTCAAAATAAGCTCATGCTTAATTTTGGTCAACTAACACCATTTTCCCCTTTTTAGTGCTTCAATCTGATTTTTTACATATTTTAAGTACTTAATAATTCCTAAAAGTATCTTCATCAAATAGGAAATTTCTTCCCTTTCGAAAATATAAAGAAGTCCTTCTAACTCTTCATATTTTGCAAGTTACATATTTTTCAAATTTTCCAATTTCGGGCTTGGGGGCCTAGGGGATTTTTTTGCAAATTTTCCAATTTCGGGCTTGGGGGCCTGGGGTTTTTTTTGCAAATTTTGCAATTTCGGGCTTGGGGGCTTGGGGATTTTTTTTGCAAATTTTGCAATTTCTTCATTTCTTGTGCGGATTAATGCAAATTTTCAAATGGGCATAACTTTTGACCCGGTGCTCAAAATTCAACAAACTTTATATCGTTGGAAAGGTCTTAACATCCTCTACGCCATGGAAGCCTGAAATTTTAATTTTCTAAGGTTAGGTGGGTGAAAAATAGGAAAATGTACTCGGCTCCAAAAAGTGTAGTTCTAAGCATCCCAATCACCGATTTTAATACAATATGGTCTGATTTCTTCTCTAGCAAGCTAGAGTACATTGGGGAATGGATTTTCAGAGGTGCCCATGACTTTTCCAGATCATTTAATGAATTTTTTTGGTGGGTGGGAGAAAAAATACGAGTTTCTCTTCTTTCTCTCTTCCCTCCACAATTCTATATATTGTAAACACTTCTCATTTGAGAGGGGGATATTCTGGGATGTGGGGAAACTCTGTAAAATTTGATTCTCAACACCATTGAGCTGCAAACCTTCTCATGGGCTCTATAAATGAAATTGTGCCTTTATTCTACAAATGTAATGGACTATGTATATTCATGGAACAATAAAATTTGTGTTTGTGGTGTTATCTCAACCCTTGCATTTATTTTATTGTACTCCCTTGCCTCTCTATTGTTGTTCTATTTTTTTGCATATTTCCTTTCATTTACAGGTTTATGATGTTGTGTTTTATGGATATTTGTTGGTGAATGTAGATTTGGGACTGTGTCACAGTTGTTTGGCCTCTTCCAACTACATTTTTCTTCTCTACTCTCCCTCAGTAGGATATTCCAGTCCTTTTCTTGGTGCTATCACCTCTTTAGCTTAGGATTTCATTTATTTTTTGCATCTTCTTAACCCTGTCTCCTTGGCAAGTTAGAGTAGATTTTAGAGTAGATCCTCTGTAAATTGTATGTGTGCACCTGAATAGAGGAATAGAACCGGCCTTCATCCAGAGAGCTCTCCCGATTGCAAAGTCCCACACTTTGGGAGAAGCTCCATGTTATGCAATCACACTGGGAGTCTCAACCCATCGAGTTACAGACATTCAGGGGTGTTGTGATTATGCATCAATAGTTCTGGCATGCCTGTGGAACAAGAGGTCTTCATTTTAATTACAGCAAGATTGATGTGCACTTGTTGTAAGTTTTCATCTTGTGAGAAGATTTGAATTGCACATCTGGCGACTCCAAGAGAGGTAGAATCCATTGGTTTTAGCAGTCCAAGCTTGGAAAATTCATGAGAAGAATCCAAACAAGGTCAAGAACTAGAGAAGAGGGACTATTTATCTATTTGTATTTATCCCCACAAAGAGCAAGGAGAGGAAGAAGAGCTCGAAGGTCTCCATCACCACCAAACAGAATTTTGTCAACACCTCCACCTGGTAGACCTTCCATTCACAACTAGAGTTCTTAGGCTAATTAGATGACATAACTCAATCTTTATGTCAACTTCATCGAGCACACTTTCTCTCGGTGCACAAAATCTAATTCTAGTTGCAGCATTGAAGAACATTCCATATTTCACTAGAGAGAACCAGACAACTCTGATTGACCACATCTAGGACATTAAAAATGTCTGTGCAATTCACGAAATAACTAAAATGAACATTGATGTTAAGTTATTGGAATTCTCCTTTAAAGGTAAAGCTCTGCAATGGTTCAGAAGTCTAATAGTAGGGTCTATCTAGAATTGGGACCATTTGTGCATAGCTCTTCACAATCAATTTGGAGAAAAGGGGGATAATTTTTCTTTGTTGGAACAATTGACAACTATTAAGAGGGCTCCTAATGAATAGTTGACTGGATTTCAACTTCAGATTTTAGAGGACATGGGATAGAATTCCAATGGCCATGAGACCAACAACTAAAGGTGCTTTCCTATACTTCCTTAAAGCTTTAAATTTTGATATTGCTATGATGATTCAATCCATGGGAGGTATAACTTTACCCGTAGCCTATAAAATTGCTATTAGAGCTAAAAATTGCTTGATCCAAGCTGGTAAACTCGCACCTAGGCCACCTATGCCTCTATACCCAGAATTAGGAACTCCAAGCGAGTAGACAAACATCCACATTAGCTCCCATTTCTGCTCTAATAAATCAGAATTCAATCAAGCTTCTACTTCATCTTCCAAGACCTCAAATGAGCTCCAAGAAGTCATGAAGCAACCCTGAAATTTTGGGTAATGAGTTAGTGACACTTAAGAGGCGAAAAAGCTCAAAATTTTAGACCTCCATATCAGCCTCAAACTCAACCTAATAGACCTCCATATCATCCTAATAGCCACCCTTTCAAGCTGCAAATCAAAACCAAGTCAGGCCTCCTACTAATAGACCATTCCAGCCTTACAATCCTAATGCTACATCCACATCTAGAGCTTTGGTACCAGTGTAAAATAACATGGCTTAGGAATATGACTGTGTTTCCCATGCAATCAACCTCATAACTAGTCAATGTGTTTTAATGGTGCTTTGAATCAAGCCCTTATGGTAACAACAACGTGTGCAGAACAAGAGACAGGCCAAGAAGGAAATCAGCAGCAGGGAGCAACTCAACAAGATGCACCTCCAAATGAGACCACACTTGTCAATTGGCAAGTTGAATATTTTGTGGTATAAACCAAACACCTTCTCAAAGTATAGCAACCAATACACAGTCCAAGAAAAGGAACATTAGAGAGGAACAATCATCAAATTTAAGTGATCCACAACCCTCCATCACTCCACAAGGTGTTAGCAATCAAAGTGTAGCTCCCAATGTGTAAGGTCAGCCCAAGCCACCTTCTAGATCAACTCAAGTACCCATTGTAACAACCCATGTGCAAGAGAAGAATGTGCAAGGAAAGGGGCAGCAAAGAGATAGCTCATCTCCATTCAACATCATTGAGCAAATGAAGAAAATGAATGTAAACATCTCAATGTGGGATTCATTTCTATCTTAGACAAAGAGACCTATTACAAGTTGTTATGGAAAATTGGTCAACATCAAATCAGCCACCTAATCAACAAGAAAAGGTGCTTACCAATGCATCTCAGCAAAGAGAAAATCAAGGAAGCCACCAAGGTAAGAATTTGAAGCCACCACCATTCTATATCTCATTGATCATAGGAGATAAGTTGGTACATAATTGCATGATTGATTCGGGAGCAAGTAGTTTAGTTTTTCCAAAAATAGATACCTTGATTAATTGGGCCTTCAATATGAAGTCATCTCTAAAGGTGTGGTGCAATTAGATGGGACAACAGTAACAACAGTTGGAGTAATCAAATATTTGAGCCTCACATTGCATGCATGTCCCAATGCGACTATTTTGCAAGATGTATCATTCATAGACCTGCCACCACTCTTTACATTATGCTTGTCAAGAGACTTCACTACCAAAATTGGAGGCTATTTGTCTGTTGTTTGGTCATAAATGTTATTCAGAATAAGATACATAGCTAAGGCTACAATTAGATCTGAGCCCATTACAAACTTCCACATAGATCCTCTTACACTAAGTCAAATCAATTCAAATTGTTCACCTTTTTATCAGGAAGATATCCCAAGCACTTATGAAGTAGATACTAAGGTTGGATGCATTCTAGACTTAACTCTTGATGAATGGGAAAACAAAATACATGCTTTTGACCCTTACAAAGAAATGGAAGAATCTAAGTTAGGATTCTATTGTTTGCATGAAGGGAATCATCCTCTTGCTAGCATCACCAAGCCAGACCATAAGGATGATAATGAGTTATGGTAGTTATTATTTGATGGCTCAAGGAGTAGACAAGGTGTAGGAGGAGGAGCTATGCTTATTTCACCTCAAGGTACAAAATATTATTCAGCTTTCCGTTTTCAGTTTGCTTGCTCAAACAACACATGAGTATGAAGCCTTAATTCATGGATTGCATTGGGAAAGAAAGAAAGGTATTAATAATTTGCAAGTATTTGGTGATAGTGAGCTGATCGTGAACCAAGTCAGAGGAAAAAATGCTGCCAAGAATGATCTTTTGAAGAACTACAAGAATCGGGTATGGGATCTTATTGAATATTTTGAAGCTTTTGGTATCAATTCCATCCCAAGAAAGAAGAATGAAGTAGTAGATAGACTGACAGCAATTGGGGCTGCATTTGATGTTGTAGAAAGTATCAAGAGTGAGAAATCTCAGCCCCATATTAAAGTGGTTGTGAGGCTAGTTGTCCCAGACAACAACACAAGTTGGCAAGTCTTCGAGAATGATCAGCAAATTGTTAATTTTCTATAAGAAGAAGTTGATTTCTCCGCCAGAAACCAAGACAAGTTGGAACAACAGTATGGCGACCAAGTGGTACAGCTGAGAACTAACAAATTACTAAAATTTCTTGTAACTTTGGATTCAATCTTCAACCCAAATGATCAATTCCAAAGAAGAAGGAAAACATTCAGGTAAAGGGTGAAGATTCAGAGCCCATTTCGGTAGATGAAGGCAAGACGTTGCAAATTGGCAAAGTAAGTACCCCACAAGAAAATATGAATTTGTTTAACTTTGTCAAGAATTCCCAGATGTCTTTGCTTGGACTTACAAGGATTTAAGAGGTTTCAACCCAAAATTCGATGATCATACAACTGAATTAAATCGTGAATCCAAGCCTATCAGATAGAAGCAAAGGTCGGTGAATCCTCACATTGAACCTCTCATGAGGAAGGAGTTGAACAAGCTGATTGAGGCTAGCATCATCTTCCCTATCAAACATTCAAGTTGGGTTGTAAACTTGGTGCCGGTGAGGAAAAGAAATGGAGAAATCAGATTGTGTGTAGACTTTTGTGATCTAAATAGAGCATCACTCAAGGATCACTACCCACTTCCTTTAATGGAACAAATCTTGCAGGTTGTAGTTGGTTCTGAAAGGTTTTCATTGTTAGATGGTAACTCGGGCTATAATCAGATAATGGTGAAATAAGAAGATCAGTTCAAGACAACCTTCACTACGAAATGGGGTACATATGCTTACAAGAAGATGTCATTTGGACTGTCAAATGTCGGGGCAACATTTCAACGAGCCATGGATATGGAATTCAAAGGCTTAATCAACAAGATAGTGTTAGTGTATCTAGATGATATCACCATCTTCTCAAAGAATGCAAAGAAACCACCTCTTTCACCTCAGGAAAGTATTTCAAAGATGTAGAAGATTTAGAGTGTCATTGAATCCAAAGAAGTGTGTATTCTTGGCACACATGAGGGAAAATTGTTGGGCCATATTGTCTCAAGAGAAGGGTTAACAATTGATCCCGAAAGAGAAGCCATCTAAACACTTCCATTGCCACACCAAAAGAAATCTCTCCAAAGCTTCCGAGAGGATAAATTTTTTCCATAGATTTGTGCCTAATTTTTCCACTCTTGTGAAGACTTTAATAATGATGTGAAAGAAGAGTCTTGCATTTAAATGGATAGTAGAAGGAAAAGATAGTTTTGAGGCTATTAAGCATGCAATATCACAGATCCAACTCTTATCAACCCGACTTCTTAAAGGACTTCATGATGTATGTTTTGGAGGATCAAGCACAATCTCAACTATCTTGGTACAAGCGAATAGAGAAGGATCGAATAGCCCATAGCATTCTTCGATCGAGAGCACTGGAAGATTATGAAGTAAGGTATTCTTTTATTGAAAATCATGTCGTTAGGAGTTTGAAGAAGTTCAGACACTTGGTCTCGAACAAAAAGATTCAACTGCTAGTGTCTCATGTTGGTGTCAAGGACTTTCTCCTAAACAAGGACATAAATGAGAAGAGAGCAGTTGGATCACCCATGTAATGGAGTATGATATTGAAATCAAGGTGACCAAGATGGTTCATGGAAAAGGTTTGTGTGAGCATCTCGCTTCCAAACAACATGATGAATCAAAAGGAGAAGAAGAGGTTGTCCTACTACTACAAAATGATCAAGAACAACCAGCTAATGATGCACCCATTCCATGTTGGACTCAAGACTTAGTGCATTATCTCCAAAAGTTTTGTGCCCTCCAGAAATAAGCAAAGCAAAGAGGAGATACTTCAGATTGCAAGCCATTCCATATGTGCTTATTGATGGTGTCTTGTTCAAGAAATACATCAATAGTGTTCTATTGAGATGCATTGAAACATGTCAAGTTGGGAAGATATTACATGAGTTCCATGATGGAGAAGCAAGAGGCCACTTTGCTCCATGAGTAACAACTCTCAAAATCATGAAGGTTGGTTACTATTGGCCTATGGTGTTTAGTGATTACTACTCATGGATCAAGAAATGCAAGAAGTGTGCATTCTTCACAGGGAAAGAAAGGTTAGCATCCCTACCCCTTCATCCAATTTCAGTAGATCAGCCATTCATGCAATGGGGATTAGACTTCATTGGAGTGATCAACCCAAATTCAAGTCAAGGCCACAAGTGGATACTTATGGCAATAGACTATTTCACCAAGTGGACTAAAGCAGTGGCACTTAAGGAGGCAAATGAATCTAATATCTTGGATTTCTATGAAGGGATAGTCACTAGGTTTAGAGTCCCTACCACTATCATATCAAATAATGCATTGGCATTTCTTGGTACAAAGATCACCGAATGGGCTATCAAGAATGGTGTATACCTCAACACTTCATCAAACTATTACCCTCAAGGTAATGGCCAAGCAGAGTCCACAAAACTTACTAAGAATCATCAAAAGACTCTTGATGAGAATCAGAGAACTTGGCACACAAAGCTCAAATCATCTCTATGGGCTGATAAGATCACACCCAAGAGGTCTACATGCAGCTCTCCATTCAAGCTTGTTTACGAAAAGAAGCAGTTCTACCTATATCACTTGAGTTTCTGGCATTGGAACTCATGAAATAGTTGGAACTAGCTGAATTTGGACCCATGGAAATCAGGTATGCAAAGCTAATGGAACTAGAAGAAGTAAGAGAACATGCAATGCAGACTATGGAGAAGGATCAAGCATTGATCAAAAAGAGCTTTGACAAGAAAGCTAAGGCCAGGACATTCCAAGTTGGAGACTTGGTACTGAAGTGGGATGTTGATCATGCAAATCTAGAAAGCATTCCAAGTTCGATGCCATATGGAGTGGCCCATACATGATCACCGAATGCAAAGGTAGCAATGCCTTCCGGATGGCTAAATTGGGTGGTGAAGAATTGCAGATTCTAGTCAATGGGATCTATCTCAAATAGTGCTACTAAAAGGAGAATTTCTCACCTTTGTACATATTAGTCTAGGATTTCCAATTTCTCCAAGTGCTTGTGCACACTATTGTTATTATTAGAATAGGTTTCATTTCCCTAAGTGTTGGTGCACATGCTCTATTGCTTCTGGTGTATGCTTGTATATAGTTCATCTCACTCCCGGAAGACACTTGCAGCCACAAGAGAATCAAATCAGTAGAGTATCCATATCGAGTAGGTTTGGATGTTTTCATTGCACTCCAATAGATCAGATTTGTAGAAGATCAATGAGGGAAAAGCTTCCAAGTTTCAGGAAATTTTCTACTCTCACAAACCTCGACTTCAAGGTCTTCTTACAAAGGATGAGAGTGCAAGCAGTGGAAGGCAATCCTAGATCAGATATGAGACTACCAAGAAGACTCCATGCCCAATGGATTGCTACAGGCAGCTGGCCATATTTCATCTGATAGGTAGATAACCCCGCTGAGTCGCCAAATTGTTGTCCAAAATAAGCTCATGCTTAATTTTGTTAACTAACACCATTTTCCCCCCTTTTAGTGCTTCAATCTGATTTTTTACATATTTTAAGTACTTAATGATTCCCGAAAGCATCTTCATCAGATAGGAAATTTCTTCCCTTTCTGAAAATATAAAGAAGTCCTTCTAACTCTTCATATTTTGCAAGTTGGGGGCCTAGGGAATTTTTACAAATTTTCCAATTTTAGGCTTAGGGGCCTAGGGGAATTTTTTTTGCAAATTTTCCAATTTCGGGCTTGGGGCTGGGGATTTTTTCACAATTTTCTAATTTTAGGCTTGGGGGCCTGGGGAATTTTTTTGCAAATTTTCATTTTCACCATTTCTTGTGTGGATTAATGCAAATTTTCAAATGGGCATAACTTTTGACCCGATGCTCAAAATTCAACAAACTTTATATTGTTGGAAAGGTCTCAACATCCTCTACACCATAGAAGCCTAAAATTTTAATTTTGGTAGGGTTAGGTGGGTGAAAAATAGGAAAATGTACTCAGATCTAAAAGTGCAGTTCAAGCATCCCAATCACCAATTTTAATACAATATGGTCTGATTTCTTCTCCAACAAGCTAGAGTACATTAGGGAATGGATTTTCAGAGGTGCCCATGACTTTTCCAGATCATTTAATGAATGTTGTTGGTGGGTGGGAGAAAAATCCCGAGTTTCTCTTCTTTCTCTCTTCCCTCCACAATTCTATATATTGTAAACACTTCTCATTTGAGAGGGGGATATTATGGGATGTGGGGAAACTCTGTAAAATTGGTTTCTCAACACCATTGAGCTGCAAACCCTCTCATGGGCTCTGTAAATGAAATTGTGCCTTTATTCTACAAATGTAATGGACTATGTATATTCATGGAATAGTAAAATTTGTGTTTATGGTGTTATCTCAACCCTTGCATTTATTTTATTGTACTTCCTTGCCTCTCTATTGTTGTTGTTCTATTTTTGTGCATATTTCCTTTCATTTACAAGTTTATGATGTTGTGTTTTATGGAGAATTATTGGTGAATGTAGATTTGGGACTATGTCACAGCTATTTGGCCTCTTCCAACTACATTTTTCTTCTCTACTCTCCCTTAGTAGGATATTCCAGTCCTTTTCTTGGTGTTATCACCTCTTTAGCTTAGGATTTCATTTCTTTTTTCATCTTCTTAACCTTGTCTCCTTGGCAAGTTAGAGTAAATTTTAGAGTAGATCCTCTACAAATTGTATGTGTGCACCTAAACAAAGAGATATAAACCGGCCTTCATCCGGAGAGCTCTTCCGATTATAAAGTCCCACACTTTGGGAGAAGCTCCATGTTATGCAATCACACTGGGAGTCTCGACCCATTGATTTGCAGACATTCAGGGGTGTTATGATTACACATCAATAAGTTGAGAACTTAGAATATGAAGAGCTTCTCACACAAATCAGCATTAGGTTTTCAAGCAATGAAATCCAAATTTTTGTTTTCGCATTTTTTACATTTTTTATGCTTTTTGAGATATTTAATTTTCTATAATTTTTTAGATTGTTATAGGGTGCATGAAAGTAAAATCTAGCCCATGGTGGGTGCCAAAAACTATTGGCAAAATAATTTTTCAGAAGGTAAAATTATGGGTTTTCACCAATGCTCTAGGACTAGGTCCCTCTGCTTAGGAATGGGGCAGCTCCATTTATTGAAACCAGAAATATATATACTACTCTAACCATCGTGGGTGGCCTTTCGATGAGGGATCATACAGGAATACTTTGCTAAACATGTGTGTAAAAATGAGGTGGAGGAAAGGTTTGCATATGGAGAGAGGGGAGAAAGTGAGAAGGGAGTTTTACTCAATAAATAGAGAGATGATTTTATTGACATAAAACTAAAATATTTCTAATTTATCAATGAGAAGACACCATGTCATGGAAAGAGGAAAAAAACATAAGTTCACGTTTATTTGCATAATATTGCACAAGTAACTGTGCTCATGGAATGAAGTTGAGATGGGGAGGAAAACATAATAGAAGGAGATAGAAGGATTATAGTAAGACAATGGGAGTTATCAACGAAGAAAAACTCACTCCTTAGAATGGAGATGACATTACAATTTATAGATTACAAAATGAATTTTTCCTTCCCTTCACATGACCTTTAACTTTCTTATCATTTGTGGCCTCCATTTTCTAAAATTGATTTAATACATTCAATTTGGGCACAAATACATAGAAAACATTTGAGAGTCGTTGAGTAAATTGATACTACTGTGCTACTCAGTGAGGAGGAAACCTAGGGATCTATTTCCTTAATACTAAAGTGAATCCTCGAAGAGACCTTTCCAATGCCACCAATTTTGTCGAATTTGGAGGTCCACATCAAAATTTATGGGAAACAAACCATTTTTCTTTGTTCTACAACTTTTGACTTTCTTTGGTAGGGTTTTCAATGTTTTGCGGCATTTGATTTGTTTCTTAGACCATTAGTAGACTTTTCTTGCAATTTTGAAAACGTGCGTAACATTAGGTTATTATTTTATAACTTTTGCAACTTCCGGCCATGGATTTTAGAAACAGCCGTGGAACACTAGAGTGACAGGGACTTCACTCCCAAACTTATCTGTGACTCGACCTTTTGAAAACTGCACAAACTGATGATGGACATTTTGAAAACTCACAGAATCTAGCATACTTTGCGGACTTTCCTCCATTGAAATCCACCAAGGTCAAAAGCTAAAATTCTTACTCCGTAGACTCAAATATTTGGCCGCCTATAAATTTTCCTTTTTGCTTTGTAACACTTTCTGCGGCATATTTTCCTTTGCACCACGGCCTAAGACCTCTGCCTTAAACCACCCATAGAAATCTGTAATTTTAGAAACCCATGGAACACTAAGATGGTGCTTCATGGCTCCCAAACTTGGTCACTCATAAATTTCTCCCTTTTTTCTTTGCAATACTCCACAACTTCTCTTCCATGTATCGTGACCTCAAACTTGTGCAAAACCCATGTTTCACATTTTGTCATGGAAGACTGTGTTTGATGGAAATCCACCTATGTCCCTCTAACTCTATTCCTTTTTTCCCAGGCACAGGAAATCCACAAAACACTAGCTTCCTAAAATTTGCGGTGTACACTTTGAAAAACAGTGTTCCGCATCTTTTCAACAAAAATTTCTCCAAGTCCAAAATTGATTTTGGAAGTTGTCAAACTATATTGGGAGGATATTAATTAGATAACATAAACACAATGGCTTCACCAATCACCTTAGGGATTCATCCCTACAGATGAAACATGCTTGAAAATCTTGTGAGCATGTTCCTATTAGCTAGAATAAACATGAAAATGAGGACATGCTAGTTAGAGGAAGGGTTCACATTGACCGAGAGAGAGGGAATTTCCAAGTGGGGACTTTAGTTGTCATGGCCAAAATAAATATTTTCGCATGCTAAACATTTATCATGACAACAACAAGCAATTGTGTCATCCATAGGCACAATTTTTTTTTAAAGTTCAAAAATGTGGCCATATGTTTGAAAATGTGTTATCTATTAAACAAATATTTTTGACGGGAAAAGAATAAGTACAAAGTTTGTCCTGGTGGCCAAGGAATGGGAAATAAGAAAGTGTGTAAGAATAAGTCAATTAGGTGCATAATAGGAAATGGATCGAGATAAATATCAAAGATATTTGACAAATGTCATTAGTATAATTTTAGAGTATCTTGTAAAACTAAACAAGCAATGGTTATGAAGTAAAACGATAAGACTTGTCATTTTTAATACATGAGTAGATAAGAGTAACCCTTATAGCTCAATAAGGACAAAAATTAAGAGAAAATTCAATTGCCAAAAATCCTCAATCTTTAACCACGCATTATAAGGTGGGTGTATCTACTTGTGACGGATAAGTCTCTCACAAGACATTTGTTGTTATTAGTCATAAAATTGCATTATTCTAATATATTTACAAGTTTTTCAGCTATTAGTTTAGATTTAGGCTCTTATTAACATATTTCCCATATGTTCGCCATTTCATTTTGTGTTCTCCTTATATTCTCTCTTTCTCCATTCTCATGTGTTCTATTTGTTATCTTGTGGAGCCTATTTTTTTATGTGTGTAAGTGTTGAAGTACTGTACACTTTCCACAGTTGTCTCACCAAATTTCGGGTGTGAATTCAAGAGATTTTGTTGAGCATAGCTCCATATGAGATCTAGGTATTGTATTGAGAGAGAGGTGACTTGTAATAAATTTATGCAAGTGATTCTTGGTGGACGTAGCCCAAATTGGGTGAACCATGTTAAATATTGTCTCTATGTTGTGTTATTTTAATTTATGCACTTTTATTTTCAGATATTTAATATTTTTTGCATATTAGTTTCTACTATTACAATTTTTTTTAGATTGTTCCACATATTTTATCTCTTATTTCCTAACAATTGGTATCATAGCCTAGTTCGGTTTATTGAAGTGTTTAATTGTAGGAAATTTATTTTAGCTTGAATGGGAGCTATGGTAGATGATGGAAGATCAAGGGTTGATAAATTGAATGGGAAGAATTTTATTTTGGAAGATGCAAATGGAAGATTACCTTTATTATAAGGATATTTATATTCCGTTGTTTGGAAAAGGGACCAAACCTTTAAGCATGATGGATGTGGAATGAGATTTGTTGTATAAGAAGGCACTTGGGATAATTTGGTTGTCTTCCATATTTTGTATTATTTAATGTTTAAAAGGAAAAGACTACAAAAGAAATAATGGGTGCATTAGGGAAGTTGTATGAAAAACCCACTTCCTCTAACAAGATATTTTTAATGAAAAATGTGTTTCATATGAAGATGTCTCGAGAATGCTTGATGGCATATCATTTAAATAATTTTAATACGGTTGTAAATATGTTAGCTTTGGTTATAATAGAATTTGATGAAAAAGCTAGGGCTTTATTAATTCTGTGCTCTTTACGAGAGGTGGAATGGCACAGTAATGGTGGTAAGCAACTTCGTTCAAAATTAACTCAAAGCTGAAGTTTGAGGATGTTGTAGGGGTGAATCTAGGAAAGGAAATGTGAAAAAAAAAACTATCGGGAATCTCCTCCTTCAGGGAATGCTTTGATAGTGGAAACTAGAGGGAGACAAAGAATAGAAGAAGCCGTGGAAAATCGAAAGATCATGCAGGTTAGAATCAAAAGCAAGATAGTATGTTGGCACTATGTAAAGTCTTAGCATACAAAGAAGGACTTTTGGGAGCTTTGAGATAAGAAGAAACAACAGAAGAAAACAAAGAGGAAAATGTTGTAATGCGTAATGTATGTCGGGGATGTTTTGATTTTTCTTTGCACAATATTGTTGAATCTTGGGTTTTAGATTCGAGGGCTTCTTTCCATACAACTCCACATAGGTATTATTTTGTTGATTATGTTCAAGGGGATTTATGACATTTTTTCTTAGTGATGATGAGTCTTACAACATAGTTGGAAAATGTTCTGTTTAGGTTAAGATGTCGAATGGGAATACATGGCTATTAAAGGATGTCAAACATGTGCTTACATTAAAACGAAATTTGATATCGGCGGGGTAGTTGAGAGTGATGATTGTACTTATGATATTTGCGGTGGATTCTTTGAAAGTTACTAAGGGTGCTCCCGTGGTGGCAAGAGGTAAGAAGGTTAGAACCTTTTATTTAACCACTTGATAGCACTAATATTTGTAATCTTGTGGCTTCGAAGAAAATACAACATTGTGGCACTATAGGCTCAATCATATGAGCCATAAGGGCATGGAGATCATAAATAAAGCTTTTTCCAAATATACGAAATAGGTTTGGAGTTCTCGTGAGGATCATCGTATATGGGAAACATAAGCAAGTAAGGTTTCTCAAGGTTGGACCTACAAAGAGAGAGAGAGAGAGAGAGAGAGAGTAAGTTAGAGTTGCTACATTCTGATGTTTGTGGGTAGCTCGGGTATCATCTCTTGGTGGTTCAAATTATTATCTCACTTTTATTGATGATGCAATAAGGAAAGTTTGGGTATATTGCATTAGAAATAAATCTGATGTATTTAACACTTTTGTTAAATGGAAAGCATTGGTAGAGAATGAAACAAATCTTAAGCTAAAATGTCTCAGGTCAAATAATGGAGGGGAATATTACAACAATGTGTTTGATGATTATTGTTATAAGAATGGAATCCACAGGAAAAAGCGGGTGCAGGGAACTCCGCATGCGAGAATGAGGTGTCGAAAGGATGAACATGAAAGTAATGGAATGTGCTAAGAGCATGAGTTTACGTGTAGGACTGCCTCTTTCTTTTTGGGCGAAGCGGTGAGCACAACCGTGTTTTTGATAAACAAAGGACCTTCAAGTGCCTTGGATGGAGGCATACGAGGAGGTTTGGTATGGTAAGAAAGTTGATCATTCATTTATTAAGTCTTTGGATGTGAGGTGTTTGTCCATATAGATAAGGATGATAGGACCAAGCTAGATGCTAAATCGAAAAAATGTACTTTCATTGGTTATAGTGGTGATGACTTTCGATATAAATGTTGGAGTATTAAGGACAATAAAATCATTCAATTTATGGATGTTGTATTTAATGATAAAGTCGTGTATAAAAAATAGTTGAAAGAAAATAGGGAAGAATCCAAGAAAAAATATGCGGTGGTAGAGGATCTTACGGATGGGAAAGTGACACATGAATCGATTCGGAACCTACTCAACATGAACCTCAAACTCCTATATTGATAAGGTCTTTTAGGGTAAGAAAATAACCTACACATGTTTCTCCTTCTCTTTATTATTTATTACTCACTTTGATAATGGAGAGCCGGAGAGATTTGATAAAGCAATGTAAGTAGATGCCAAAAAGAAGTGGGAGCAAGTCATGAATGAAGAACATCGAGGCTCTCATGGAGAACCGGACTTGGAATTTGGTGAATATACCTAAAGGGAAAAGGGAATTTGGCGTAACAATTGGGTATACAAAGTTAAAGAGGAAGAAGGGGGTAAGAAAAGATACAATGCTTGGTTGGTGATCAAGGGGTTTGCACATAAAAAAGTTATAGATTATGATGAGATTTTTATCCCGTAGTAAAAATGACCTCTATTAGAATTGTTCTTGGAATAGTGGCGATAAGACTTACACTTAGATCAACTAGATGTAAAAACTATATTTTTCCATGGTGATTTAGAGGAGGATCTATATATGTAGCAGCCATAGGGCTATGAGGTCAAAGGTAAAGAGGAGATGGTGCGCAAACCGAAGAAGAGCTTGTATGGCACTCAAACAAGCTCTACGTCAATGGTATAAGAAATTTGATAGTTTCATGATGGAACAAGGTTATATTAGATGTCATGTTTACCATTGCGTGTATATAAATAAATTTGAGGATGACAAGCTTATATTATTATGTGTGCTTGTAGACAAAAATATGTAGGAAATAAAAGTACTCAAGAAATAATTATCCAATTTTGCCTCTTGCAAAATTGATCAAACATGACCTGGAGAGGAGAAATCGAAGGGTTGGTTCAGGTCATGTGAGATCACATTCGATCCCAAAATCAAGTTGCGGGTGGGCTCAACAATGGAGAAGTAAGGTCGGCAAATGAGGCCAAAGAACGTTAAAAGAGACCACACTCGAGAGGAGAAAATATGGAGAAAATTTGAAGTCTTCGGACTTCGCATGGAATCGACTCGAAGAAAAGCAACAAAGCCACGAAAGGCACCACATGTTAGTTCGGTGCAATTCCAAAAGCGCGACAAAATGGAGACCCCAGAGGCGAGCGCAGCCCCCACTTGGATCTCAGCATAGAACAAACTTAAATAAGGTGTCATGTGGCTCATCGGTGCAATTTTGAAGGTGCAACCCAAAGCGGAGACCCAAATGAGCGTTGGCCCTCCACGTGTCTAGGGTCTGACATAACGGAACCGACCATTGGGAATTCTAAGGAAGCGGAAAAGCTAGCGGAAGCCCCCACGTGTCGGTTAATGCAACTTCAAAGGTAAGACCTAAAATGCAGGTCCCAAATGAGCACGAAGTTTCCATGTGTCCAGGATCGACATAGCGAACTCCAAATAAAATTCCAAGTAAAGCAACAGAGCCAACAGAAGCTTCCACGTGCCTCATCGACACAACTTCAAAATAAAAATATGGAGGCAGCTCCCAAACGTGTACCAACCCTCCACGTGTCTCGGGTCAAAAGATCAAGCATAGTTTATCCACCAAAATGGAGGGCGTTAGCCAAAACGCAAAGGAAATAGAAAGCCCCGGAGGCGACACCACGTGTCTCTTTGGCGCAATTTTAAGAGTGAAGCGAGGGGTGAAGTCTTAAGGTGTGGGGGCTGCCATGTGGACCTTGCGTGAATAGACCCCAAACCCAAAGCACCTTCAAGAGGCCATATCTTTCAACCAGGAACTTGGATTCAAGCGAGAGGGGACTTTTGGAAAGCTCTAAACGTCTGCTACTCACCTACCACCATTAATGAAGAATGGTAAATTCGAGTCTGCCATTTTTAGGTTGTCAAGTCTCCCACCTGCCACCATGATGAAGAATGAGCCTCCTTTCTTGCCCAGCAAGGAACAACACATGGAGGCATGGGCTCTGTCAGGGAAACCATCATTGTTGCAGGTGAATTTCAATGCTTTCTGGGGTGGTTGGAGTAGGTGAATTCAATGCATCGCTAGGGTGGTTGAGGTAGGATTCGAATTTTCCCTCTCTCCTTCTCTCATTCTTCTATATATTGTAAAGGAGGGGAATTTTTCAAGTTGTTGGTCATTCATCTTTCATGCCTCCCTCTCCCTTTCTTCCCTAGGGTCGAATGTGGAGTTTAAGCCTCCTCTCTTGGCTTTGTAATGGCATTTTCTTGCCTCTTACCCACTCGATGATGTATCTGTGAACTCATGGAGCAATAAAATATGTTATTTCACATGCAATTTTGTTCCAAAATAGAGTTATTTCTATCTTTTCATTCTCTTGAGAAACAGATAAGGGTTAGGGCTAGGAGGAATACCTGTTGAGTGTTGGGAAGGTGTGCGCGTACCATAAAGAGATCGACCGATTGTGAAGAGTTCCTTTTTATGCAGGAAGGACTACTCAGTAAATAAGAATGCAAGACCACCAGATTTTCGTTAAACAATAAGTGAGGGAACTAACTTGGGCCTGGAAATATTAGACTTCTTTTCGAAGGCGGTCAGTTCCCTTTTAATACAAATTAATGCAAATGATAATAAAGAAGCTATTGCGAAATCACGATTTAGGTACCTCATTACTAAAAGCAATAGAGACTAAACTACCAATAATAAAATGTCATGTTGTTTGTTTGGTCACTGGTTATTGATACGTTCGAATCAAGTTACTGAGGATAGACAAGGCAATTTGGATATGAGATTGTTTTGAGGTAAATAGGTGAAAGGTTGCTTTTTGGTATAAGTCACAATGATCGACGCTTCCAACTGGATAACCGACCACGGTTATAAAACCGATATCTTGGTAAGGGATAACCAATATCAGTAGGGGCGGTGATTTAGGGGCTTTTAAATGGAGGTTGGTTGTAAAGGTGGTTATGGGGTTTTGAAGGTCGGTAGATGGTTGAGGGAGTAGTAGGGTGATAGAAGACTCGAGAGAGTGAGAAAGTTGTCTTTAGGGCAATATAGAGATGGATGAATGAAGGTAAGGTGCAGGGGTGTCTTTGCCGGGTGGTAGATCTAGGAGTGAGCTTATAATCACTATGAATCAAAGTTCACAAAGTAGTGTCTAGAAGCATACAAGGTAATAAAAGAGACTACTTACTAGTTTCTGATGCGGATGCAGGTCCAAGGAATGTAGTGGTGAAGGCAAGGCTCATTTTGGATGATCCGCAATCGGAAGTGAGTTGATGAAGCTATCCTCTAACTCTCCCAATGTTTGGATGAGTGTGACAATGATCTCCTTGCTTGAATTCTGAGTCTTGGGCTCAATACTCCTCTTTATAACCTTTTCTCTCTCTCTCTCACTTGTCTCTCTCTTTGCAAATGAATTCGGATCCTTCCAAATGAATTTGTATTTTTAGGTTTTGGTTGGGGAGGTCATTTACGAGGAATCGATGGCGGTTACCTAACCGATGCCGATCGAGTAGGGACCGATGTTGGTTAGGTCAAAGTTGGCTATTTTTAGTAAAATAGCCAACTTTCCCTCCTTTCTCTCCGAGGGGTCAATTGTGGGCTTGGTCAAGTCATTATTAGGTTTGTTTTTGGTGCAGGGTGAGGGCGATGAGTCATGGGTGTGGGTCTGACCAAGTTATAGGTCTTAATTAGGTTAGTTTAGGGTTAGGGCTAGGTCATGGTGAGGTGGCAAGGTGAGGTGGCAGGGTTGGAGATGTGGATTTATTAATTATAAGGTAATTAATAAATAATTAAGTGTGTAAGGTTTAGGTGGTGAGGTAGGGTTAGGTTGCGAGATGAGATGCAGGGCACAGGGCATCGTAAGACCCAAATTTGGTGTCTACATTTGCCCCTTGTTGTCGTGTAGCTTGTCTTGTAAAGCTGCATTGACAATAATAAGAAGTGGTTGCCCCAGTTAAGGGTATAGGTAATCCCCCTCAAATCTATCATAGATTGAGGCGACGTGAAATCAGGGATAGGGTTGATAAAGGGTGAATGATGATGAGATGATGGTAAGATGGTGGGGTAAGTTCAAGGAAGGACGCACGTTGAAATGCAATAGTGTGACTAGGGTACACGATTTGAAGAGCAAACAAGCAATACATAAGCAAAGGTCGATAGTTTATCCAAACAAGGTTGATATAATCCTAGTATCCAAGGCATAGGAAGTAGCTCCAGGGGATATAATGGGTAAGGTACCGGAACGTTTAGGCATGTTCGGCAGTACCAAATGGTTGGTTTGGTTGAGATAAACGTCACGGTCTTAGTCTAGGAAAAGTTGGTCGGTTGATCAATTCAAGTATCCTAGTCATGCTAAAACACGAACAGGTGAGCTCAATTGAACAAACAGCTACATGATGGGTGGATAGAATCGTAATTTATGGGCCTCGGTCGAGGTACTTAATTGGTGCGGCCTTGGGTCGGGCCGATTGGTTGGGTGCGGCCTGGGTCGGGCCGATTGGTTGGTTGCGGCCTTGGGTCGGGCCGATTGGTTGGTTGCGGCCTTGGGTCAGCCGATTGGTTGGTTGCGGCCTTGGGTCGGGCCGATTGATTGGTTGCGGCCTTGGGTCGGGCCGATTGGTTGGTTGTGGCCTTGGGTCGGCCGATTGGTTGGTTACGGCCTTGGGGGCGGGCCGATGAGTTGGTTATACGCCTTGGGTCGGGCAATTGATTGAATTATAGCCTTGGGTCGAGGCGATTGGTGAGTTGCGGCCTTAGGTCGGGCCGATGAATTCAAAATAAGGCTATTTAGCAAAGCCGGGGTAGGTGATGTGGTGAAAAATGGAGATTGGTGGATAAGGGTAGGAGTTAGGTTAAAATAAGTAGGTAACCGATATCAAAATATGTATATTTTTAAGGAAAACACAACACATAATAGGTTATGGTAGGGGATGGTCGAGCTAACCTTGGGAGACCCCATGTCTCCTAAGTGTTTCCTACATAGCCCATTACACAAAGCAAGGAGGGGCCTCAGACCGATGTAGTTCTCCCTTAGGACCAGGGAGAGGTGAATTCGAAAAATTAGTTGTGGTTAGGCAATTTGTTGGTTGGTAAAAGTTTGATGTTGGTAGGGTAATGTTGTTGGTGTTGGTGTGGGTATAGGTGAAGTGAGGGTTAGCTTACCCAAGCATAGGAAACCGTGTCCTGATTAAGGTCAACACATAATCCTAGATTCGGGTAAAAGAGGAAAAAGTGTCCCATAGTTGGAAAGAGCTAAACAAACCACGCATTATCGTAGGATGAGCTTGAATCCCTAGGTACCTTGCATAGGTGAGAAGTCGATAGGTGAAAAGAGTTGTATAATCACAATATATCGGATATATGTCACGTCCCTTGAGTTTTGTTGTTTTGAAGAATGGTGAGGTGAGGTGGATGGTATAGTTGGGGCGCAGAGAACTTGTTATAAGGTGATTATTCTGACGAAAGAGAACCAAACCTAAATAGAAAAGTCCATGACTCAAAAGTGCCTTTGAATATTGCTTTTATTTTTCTCGGATATAGACTTATCGATGCGGGAAGTTTATATGGGATATGCATTTTGTTGTTCTTGAGGTTTTCACGAAGTTGATCAATGCGAAAAGCTTCGATAGAGGTTGACTTTGTATAGCTGTCCTTGAGGAGCAATCTACTTATAGTAGCGATGTGGCTTTACACATAGTTGTCCTTCGAGGGAGCAGTCTAGTTATAGTAGCAGATGCGGCTTTGCACATAGTTGTCCTTCGAGGGAGCAGTCTAGTTTATAGCTTAGAGGTCTAGATGTCCGTTTGGCATGAAGCATCTAGTTTTGCAGGAAGTTTGACTCAAGAATATCTCAGAATTGTATAATTGAGAACTTGTTATTTTGATACTTTTAAGTCATGGACCAGACTAAAAAGGGGAAGGCATCTTTAAGAGGAGGTGATGATCAAACCACGTGAGTTTGATTCTACTTTGAGATGCACGAAACAAGGTGTATGAGGTGGTAAATGAGCTCAAGGGATGAGCGCAAGGTAGATAAGAAGTGATGTAACACTAAATTCAACAGTAGAATGGTTGGAGATGCAAGGCATTAAGGGGTTCAGGCTCAAGTTTACCATTAAGCGAAGCTAAACGATAAGTACCTGATCCGTAAGTGTGAGTGATAATGTAAGGCCCAATCCAATTAGGAGCAAATTTTCCACGTTTGCTCTTTTCTAGTTTGGTTACATGTTGATTCTCTTTGAGGACAAGATCACCAATCTTAAAGGTACACTCATGAAT
Source organism: Taxus wallichiana var. yunnanensis (assembly GCA_018340775.1). Classification (NCBI taxonomy): domain Eukaryota; kingdom Viridiplantae; phylum Streptophyta; class Pinopsida; order Cupressales; family Taxaceae; genus Taxus; species Taxus wallichiana. The sequence continues at coordinate 189,185,449 of CM031241.1, read as the reverse complement.
TCGCTTATCATAAGCACGCTTGATGCGCTTTTGATAAATTTGAAGGTGGTCAAGAGCTGTAAGATGACGCTCGTCAAGAAGCTCCAATTGGGCTAACCGCTCTTGGTGGAAGTCATCATTGGTGAGAATATCCTGAGAGAGATATTCTGAGACATTAGAAATCCATTGAGGATAGTCATTGAAGCTCTTCTTTAACCAAGAGGGCAATGCGTGGATGCATTTTCTCGGTTTTATTTAACCGATTTGAGTCCGGTTTTGGTGATGTTATGGACAGCAATTTCGTGGATCGATTCTGGCATGTCGGCGTAGGACCAAGCGAAAGCTTGATTGCGGGCATGGAGGAAGGTAGTGAAGGTGGCTTATTCTGATGCGTCGAGAGATTGTCCAATCTTTACAATGTGAGGATCGTCCTCCATGTGGATGTTGATTTCTATAGTCAACTCATTCAACATGGTTTGGGTTTCAGATGGTAAGGCGCGTTGAATATAAGAGTCGTCCACACCAAGGTAGGTGAGGATGGAGTCGTCATCCTGGCACTCCACAACATTAATCAAAGGTGAGTCTTCTTCGATCATGTCTGGATACAAAAGGGGGAGAGAAGATGGGTCTTCACCATCACATTGATAAGTGAGAGGACCTAGGAAGATAGCATTCACAAAAAAAAAAGTTAGGAGGGATAGATTTCGGGTCTATCGACTCCGTGGGTGAAGATGGAAAAATGGGCGATGATGGTTCGGAAGGGGTGACTTCGTCGTCTTCCTGGATACAATTGACACGAGGTTTCTTCGGTGTAGGTGGTTCAGAAAATCCAAGACCACTATGATCTTTGTGTTTACGTGTAGTCATGGGAATGATCGTATGTCAGCCTTGTTCATAAAGACCGAAACCAAAACCTTTCCAAGCATAGCGAGTCAGGAAGGTGAGGGCGAAACGATGGTTGGTTAGATATTGAAAATCAGATTGGAAGGGAACCACACCAAGGGGAGGTTCAGGGGTGACAGAGGATGCGTCGACACCCCCATACGTTAGGTTGGTGCAGCAATTAGGTGGTCCATAGGAGATCACCTCCCCCACATGCGACGGTTGTAGGTAGGATGCGCATGTAACTTTCCATACTCTTGTGGGGTATGGAAGGTGCTAACGTTGTATAGGTGGTACTCCCCCACAATGTAAGGCGTTGAAAAACACCTATCAAGGGATCCGAGGTTGGGATGTTGTCTGCGGGGAAGGAAGAGGTATTCGCGTCGGTGGTTTCATTGGTCGAAGGTGTGGGTGCGGCTAAGGTGGATGGTTGAGGCGTGGTTGAAGTAGATGGTTGGGTTGGATCAATGGGTGCCTTAACTGGTACAAGCACATCATTAGGGTAATATAATATATTGCAGGTTTTGAAGGGGGAAGCGTCAGCTGCGACGGTGTATGACTTCCCCTCATACTCAAATTTTATGCATCTATGTAAGGTGGAGGGAACGCATCCCATAGCCCGGATCCAAGGGTGGCCTAACAACATGTTGTATTGGAACTCTCCCTCAAGGACATAGAAGAGTTCGGGCAAGGTACGTGGCCCTACACGAATGTTAAGGATCACGGTGCCTAGGGTAGAAGTAATAGCATCGTTGAATGAACGCAACATGGTGGGGTTGGCACACATGCAGCTAGGAGGGATATTCATCTGTTGGAAGGCTTTGGAAGAGACGATGTTTAGGCTAGCGCCCCCATCGATCATAACACGACGTACCTGGATGTCCCGGACATAAGCCGAGATGAAAAGAGCGGGGTAAGGATATTCTGCACCAAAGATGACAATTTCTTCTTCGGAAAAAGCGACAATGAGTGGCTTGGCTTGTATAGGGACAAAGGTGGTTGTGGAGGTAGGTTGTTTGGTGAGAGAAGTGAGCGTGGTTGGGTGTTAAGATGAAGGCGGGGGGGTTTCGTTAGGTAGGACCTCTATCCCTTGGAGGATCTCAATTAGAGATTGTCAATGAGATTCAGATGTTTGAATGAGATCATAGAGTGTCATTTTTACAGGAGATTGGTGAAGTTGTTTGATCATGGTGCGATGGGAAACTCCATCAGAGACTGGATAGGCAAGTCCACGAATAACCACTTTAGGTGGTGGTGTGATCGGGATGGCGGAAGGAGAAAGAGAGGCCGTAGGTGTGCTCTCTTTAGCTTTTCCATTGTTTTTCTGACCTCGAGTAGCAATGCTAATCATGTTGATCTCGTGAATACGAGATGAGGAAGATGGCAAGGATAAGTCATTGTTCTCGAGAGGCGGGGTTGCAATGATGATAGATTTTGGTGAGGCGGGGACAGGTGGTATAGGAGAAGGGATCAAAGCTAAGGGCTTTCCCTCCGTAAGTTGTCTTTCTTAGATTTTCCATCCGAGATAGGCAACTGGCGAAGGATGGCTTTCAAAGCTTTGCATCCTTCTACATTGTGTCCTGGTGTGTGGTGGTAGGCACAGATTTTAGATTCATCATAACCTATAGGTCGAGGTTTAGATGGATCATAGGTTCGAGTGGGGTAGGGAAATGGTTGCATCCCCTACCAACATATCAAGGATCTTGGCGTAAGATCCTTTGAGCGGGTCAAATTCAGATGAAGATGAGGCTATTGATTGAGTGGGTGAGATTATTGATTGTTTTGGTAATGGTTGGGTACGAGTGGTTCGTACGGGTGGTGGTTTAGGCAAGGGATTTTGATGATTGGGTTTAACTAGGCGTGGCTTCTTCTCATGCGAAGTCATGTTTAGCTGGTTAGATGATGAGGCCACAGATGATGTGGTGGCAGGAAACAACCACGGGAAAGAGGAGCGACAACAAACAAGTCCTTTGATGATCAAGTTTTCTTAGGGTTGGTAGGTAGGCAGGATACTTGGGGCGACGGTGTTGAGACGCTTGTGGATTTCTGTATGGGTGCAAAAGGTGCAGGTCATGTTAAAGAAGACGTGGGAGGCATGGTGTATTGAGGCAAGGTGGAGGGGTGAGGCCCCAATATAGAATGTAGGTGTGATGGCGAGGGTTGAAATCGTGCCCTGCTGTACATGTCTGGTGTGATTGAGGGTGAGGTTTTAGTTGTGGTGGAGGCATAGATTGGACTTGAGGAGATTGGGTCTGTCTCTAGGTGGATTGATGGCTTTATTTTTGGATAAATCTAACCGTTTAGGTGGGTGCGTTAGGCTAGGTATTGGTGAAGTCCCAAGCGTAGGGGAAGGTTTGGTTAGGTTGATAGAGGTGGATGAGGTATTCGGTAGAGATGAGGGGGTGAAGGTGAGAACATAGGCATTTTGAGCTTTTGTAAAAACTCCGGGCATATGGTAGAGGTGTCTAGATTAGGCATGCATTTGAGTAGAGCATTGTGTACTCAAACGTTCCCATAAGACTCGTCTATCTTCTAGGGGATGACAATCTTCACGTGTGGATGGGAATTTTGGTATGGAAGAGAAGTGGGTGTGATTCCGGTCCACTGTGGGTGTGATACAGGGGGCGAATGAGGCGCTATATCAATGGGTGTTAAGAGGTCAACCGGTCCACCGGAAAGATTCAGCGATGAAGAACGATAGGGAGGAGGGCATGTTCATAGGATTCGTCATGGTTAAGGAGTTTGGTGATGTAGGCTCGAGGGGTTTCTCCTCTAAGGACGACAAAAAAAGTGGCGATCCTTCTTCTTTTGCAACAAGAGTGGTGGAAGGAGATGTTTGGGAAATAGATAGGTTGGATAACATCCGCTCACAGTCTTGTAGGGATGTGGTGTAAGAAGGCTCTTCTGTGAGAAGAGAACTCTAGGTGGTTGATTCCTTTATGGGTAAAGGAATAGCGGGGCTGTCCTCTTGTCCTGATGAAGGAGAAGGGGGCAAGGACCCCTGCGTTGGTGAAGAGGCTCGATTTAGAATTTCCTCGATGGAAGCCCTTGGTTGGGAGTTGAAAACCGCATGGATCTCATGCACACTCTTCTCCTCGGTGAGGTTTCTTGGTTTGTATTATTGTTATTAAATGAATGGTTTGAAATAGTTTGTTGAAGATTTTTAAATTTCGATTAGCGAGGGCATTAGGATTATCGAGGATTATATCCCCTGCATCAACCATTTCTTGCACTATGTTTTTCAACATCTTGCAGTTTTTGTGGTTGTGTCCCTTCACGCAATGGAAGTTACATAAGTCATTTTCTTTATACCAAGAAGGTATAGCGTGGGTAGAATCAAACCCAAAGTGAGGTTTAACAGGAGGCAAGGTGATAGCTCCTGCTTTAAGCAATTTGTCCAAGATCACATCATAATTTTCTCCCAAGGGAGTGTACTTGATGGGCTCGGCTTTATACTTATAGGTGGATTTTAGCTGGGTATTAGACGGTGCTTGAGATTTGACCGTCACCGCGTGTACGGATCCTTTTGATTTCGAAGCAGCCGATGCGTGAGAGTTGGTGGTGTTGGGTTTGTTGGTGGAGTCTTGGGTTCGAAATTTGAGTTTTTGTTGCACAACTTCAATTTCTCCTCCTCTAAGGCTCGAATCTCTAGTTTCCGAGCCATAGTAAAGGCCTCATCAAAGGTGCGGAAAGTTTGAATTTGGAGGGTGGGAGAAATGTGTTTAGCGTAGGCCCAGCGTAAAGAGTTTGATGAGCTCGGCCTGAGGTAAGGCATAAGTAAGTTGGTTGATGAGGCCCCACCATCATCCAATGAAATCTGCGATAGACTCGTCTTCAAATTGTCGGATGGCATAGAGGTCGGTAATGGATACTTTCTTGGCAATATTGATGGAGAAGTGATCCAAGAAAGATTGGGCTAACTGGTTAAAGGAGAATATTGAGTGCTGGGCTAAAGCACTGTACCACTCCAAGGCAGGTCCTGATAAGGACATGGGGAAGGTACGGAGTAGTAAGGCATCATCATGAGCAATCAGATAGCAGGCATGTCTAAACAATCGCAAGTGTTGTTGAGGGTCCTCCTTACTACTAAAGCGAGTAAATTTTGGTAATTCTCATTGAGGAGGATATGTATGAAGGGGGATAGAAGGATGAATAGGCTCCCGACAAACTTTCTCATATGTCAGGGTGTTACGGCTTCCTGAAACAGAAGCCTCAAGATTTTGCATCTTGTCCATCATCTGTTTGATTAAATCATTGGTTGGGTTAGATGATGGTGTTTTCGTCATAAACGGAGGATGATTGGGCCAAGAGCCACTACTAGACAATGGTGGGGTTGAATATTGATAAGGTAACGATGATGAATGTGTTGGGGCGGCCGAGTAAGGGTGTCCTATATAAGATGTTGACGCCACCAGATGAGTCTCATGGAAATGAATGGGTGGGCGGAGCACGAGAGGGAAAGCTCGTGTGAATTTATGGTAGAGAGCGAGTTATGAAAGAGGCAATCTGCGGGAGAGATGAGGTAGGGCGGTGGATCCCGTAGTTATATGTGGGGCCCAGATTAACCAAAGGAAGGCCAATTGGTGCGGTATGAACCACCGAAGCCACTGAGCTGGGAGACGGGGCTAAGGATGAAGATGGTGAGGCGAAGTTATTAGGTGGGGAAGGGGCTAAGTGAGCGGCTATACTAATAGGCATACCAAAGAGTAGCTGACCGTCGGGTGTACGGTTAGGGGTATGAGACAAATAATACTGTACAACGCTAGGATTAGCATCCAAAATTTGCAAAGTCCGGATATCCTACGAGAGATCTTATGAAAAGCACTTGGTGTCCGTAGGATTCTCCATAGGATGCGAAGAGGGTGACTCAGACAAAGAAACGAAACAAACATGTGAAACCATGGTTGTGGCTTGTTGTCAGGTGATAACAACCATGGACAAGAGGATACAAAAAGGAGAAAATGAAAAGAACAAAATGTTGGAATTGGTAGGTTCTTGGTTTGTCGAGGAATCAGAAACATAAGTAACCGATATCGATCAGTAACCGATGTCGGCCGATTGTAGACAGTAGCCGGCGTTAGTCGATGTAACGATGTCGGTAGAAGAGGACCGGTGTCGGTCTACTATGAAGGCAAAGAGAGAATGTAAGAGGCTTGTTGGTTTGGGGATAACAAGGCTTAGTATACCCACCAAACCGTCTGCAAGTGATCACCGAGACAGGTATAACGAGAGAAAAAAAAAGAAAAAAAAAAAAGCAAAATACACAAGAAAATCAAGATACTAACCCTAGGATTAGTTTTAATCACTTTGGGCTTATGCCTTAGACACAAGATGATGTCAATCCTAAACAAAAGACCTAAGGGAGATGTCAAGTTTGTTTTGGCTTGTAAGGCTACCTCAATCGGCGGAGGAATACCACGGGAAGGGGGATGTTTGAGATGTTGTGTAGATTATGATGTGATTTGGTATGTGTTGTGCAGTGAGAGTAAGATTAATTTCTCGTCAATACCGTGGATATCACCCCCACGTGTACGACCTGTTACTTAATCTACGTTCACTAGAATTAAAAATAGCAAGCAAGAATGTGATGCACGTGTTTTAAACCCAAATCGAAAATGATATTCGATGAAGCAAAGAAAGAGAAGAGGTTAAGAAGATGACTTTCACTAATGCAAAGATGCAAAAGAAAGACAAGTTCTTTTACCAAAATGACAAAATATTTTGTGAATATTTAGAAGAAAGAAACAACAAGTGTGCTCCCTATATGAAAACAAGCAAGAAAGAAAGAAACTCGAGAAGGGTCCCACCGGTGTGCCAAAATGTTTCACACATAATTTTGTTCCAGAATAGAGTTATTTCTATCTTTTCATTCTCTTGAGAAACAGATAAGGGTTAGGGCTAGGAAGAATACCTGTTGAATATTGGGAAGGTGTGCGCGTACCGTAGAGAGATCGAGACCCAGATTGTGAAGAGCTCCTTTTTGTCGAGAAGGACTACCAGTAAATAAGAATGCAAGACCACCAGATTTTCATTAAACAATAAGTGAGGGAACTGCCTTGGGCCTAGGAAATATTAGACTTCCTTTCAAAGGTGGTCAGTTCCCTTTCAATACCAATTAATGCAAATGATAATAAAAAAGCTATTGCGAAATCATGATTTAGGTACCTCGTTACTAGAAATAATAGAGACTAAACTACCAATAATAAAATGTCATTCTGTTGTTTGTTTGGTCACCGGTTATTGATACGTTGCCTCGATCAAGTTACGTGGATAGATAAACAGGCTAGATATGAGATTGTTTTGAGGTAAATAGGTGAAAGGTTGGTTTTTGGTATAAGTCACAGTGACCGACGCTGGTCACTGGATAACCGACCGCGGTTATAAAACCGATACCGGTAGGGGATAACCGATATCGGTAGGGGTAGTGATTTAGGGGCTTTTAAATGGAGGTTGGTTGTAAGGTGGTTATGGGGTTTAGAAGGTTGGTAGATGGTTGAGGGGAGTAGTAGGGTGATAGAGAATACTCGAGTGAGAAAAGTTGTCTTTGGGACAATATAGAGATGGATGAATGAAGGTTAGGTGCGGGTCTTTGTCAGGGTGGTAGATCCAGGAGTGAGCTTATAATCACTATGAATCAAAAGTTCACAAAGTAGTGTCTAGAAGCATACAAGGTAATAAAAGAGACTACTTACTAGTTTCTGATGCGGATGCAGGTCCAAGGAATGTAGTGGCGAAGGCAAGGCTCAGTTGGGATGATCCGGCAATCGGAAGTGAGCTAATGAAGCTATCCTCCGACTCTCCCAATGTTTGGATGAGTGTGATAGTGATCTAGTTGCTCAATTACAGTCTTGGGCTCAATACTCCTCTCTGCAACCTCTTCTCTCTCTCTCTCACTTGTCTCTCTCTTGCAAATGAATTCGGATCCTTCCAAATGAATTCAGATTTTTGGGTTTTGGTTGGGGGAGGTCATTTACAGGGAACCGATGGCGGTTACCTAACCGACACTGGTCGAATAGGGACCGATTTCGATTAGGTCAAAGTTGGCTATTTTTAGTAAAATAGCCAACTTTCTCTCCTTTTCTCCCTGAGGGTCGGTTATGGGCTTGGTCAAATCATTATTAGGCTCGTTTTGGTGCGAGTGAGGGGTGATGAGTCATGGGTGTGAGTCTGGACCAAGTTATAGGTCTTAATTAGGTTAGTTTAGGGTTAGGGCTAGGTCATGGTGAGGTGGCGAGGTGAGGTGGCAGGGTTGGAGATGTGGATTTATTAATTATAAGGTAATTAATAAATAATTAAGTGTGTAAGGTTTAGGTGGTGAGGTAGGGTTAGGTTGCGAGATGAGATGCGGGGCACAGGGCGTCGTAAGACCCAAATTTGGTGTCTACATATGTTTTGTGATGCATTTTGTCCATCCTTCCTTATTTTATTGTCTCTTCTTGCCTCTAATCATTGCAGGGTATATTGTGCATATCTCTTGATGTCTATTGCAAGTTTTGGGAGTTGTGTTTAATGGGTTGATGTGGTGTTCTATGTGAAATTTTTCTTTGGTCCGAGATGCATCTGTCCATCCTTTCCATTTCTCACATCTCTCCATTTCAAGGAGGTGGATTTTTGATCAAGCAACCCCTTTTTCTTGGTGTTATCACCTCTGTAGTGTAGGATTTATTTTCTTTCATGCTCTCTCTCTCTCTCTCTATCTCTATCTCCTTGTCATTGTTAGATTAGGAGTAGAGTCACATTTCTTCCTTAGAAGTAGTCTAGCATTAGGATTAGGAAAAGGAAGCCATCCTTCTCTGGAGGGCCATCTCAAGTTCACAAATCCCATAGCTTGAGAGATGGTCCCATGTTATGTAGATTACATTGAATACCCTAGTCAAAATCAGGCCATTCGGGGGTGTTTGTGATTTCGCACTAACAGCTTTAGGGAACACCTGATGGGACCAAACTGAAGAGCTTTACATCTTCATCTCAATAGGTTCGATGTGTTATTGCTAAGATCCAACCTTTGGAGGCATTTTTCAACACATCTGGTGACTCTATCTAGTCAACAACCCATCTCTAAAGTTGCAGACCTTCCCCATCCATTTTCATCCTTTTTTCTTCCATCTCCTTCATCTTCTTCCATCCCATGAAGTTGTGCAATCATGACTTCATTCCCAACTTGGAATTCACACTTGCAAACAACAATGATGTAATCATCCTCCAATGTATTTCCCAACTCCTCCAGATCAGCATTATGATCAAATCCATAACCATTATGCTTACCCATATGAGTAAGTGTCAAAACCATTTTGGCTATGAAACCTATCAAGAACAGGGGGACGCATACAATGGTAATAGTTATATGGAAAACGTTGATTTGCTAGAGAAGATTCAAAGAATGGAGGATAGCATGGTGCAGTCAAGGGCTACAACTCAAATGAAAGCATTCAGGATTGGTTGCAGGGCACCTTGTCCATGGGAAGGCCCTTTTCCAAGACACTATAACCCACAAGAGAAGCTTGACTTCATGGTTGAAATGTTGCCTCAACTTGCGTAATGGACTCGAGGAGATAGAGGCCTATGAGCTTAGTGCCAAACAACCTTGTCAATGGGTAAGTCCACCACCTCATAGCTTTTCTTTTCCTCTTCTCAATCAATATCATCGCAGCAGTGTCATGAGTCTAGCTTCCCATCTACTACCCCAAGTGTTGGTTTCTCCTCTCCATCTCCTAGTCTTCCATCTCACCTCAATTATTCTATCCTTTTCCCTTCCAAATCCAAGTCCCCTCCACGAGAGCCAAAGGAAATACCTTTCCCCCACAATAGATAAACAAAAAACTAGTGGAGACCCCACCCACCACTCCTCCTTTCCCGAGCCCATGTCGGGAGAGACTCAAATGCCAATCAAGGAGAGTAGCGGGAAGGAGAGCCAAACATAGAATAAAATCAAAAACTTAGTAATCTTGGCTCTCAGGTTTGGGATTACAAAATTCCCCTTATGGTTAGACCTTCGTGAGAGGAGATCGGTGGTCGACCACAAATGGTGGAAGCTGAGTTTGCAATAGCAGAATAACAAGAACAAGAGGAAGAAGATCAACAGAATCCGTTCATGCTCTAAATGCAAAGTGTTCATGATGGAGATTTTTCTAAGAGAATGTTAATCTAATCCAAGCTACACAACTAGTTAAGACAAAGGAAGAACTATCAGCTCCAAGTCCTATTGAAGAGGAGCAGCTAGAAGAGATCAAATAAGAGTTGAAGTCACTTGATGAAGAAAGCATTATTGAAGATTTTTTTCTTTCATTTGAAGGGCCTGATTTGATTGATGAATCCATGATGGAGGAGAGTTGTCCAGAAGACCTTGCTACCCCAAATAGTCCTCTAGAGCAGCAAATTGAAGATTTTGATTTGACAAATTTCATGCTAGAGGAAGAGGCTATCCAAGAGCAAGTCAGTCTTCAAGAAACAACGGAGGAGGGAAAAGGTACGAAGATCCCATCTCATCCACACCATCCATCCAGGAAGGTCCACAAGAAGACTCCATTCTTGGAGTTGAATTTCAGAACCATGGGCACATTCAAAGGACAAACCATGCCCTATAAGGTACTTGGCTTCATTGGAGCCAAGGGAGAAACCAAAACTGGTCATGCCCACAACAAGGCATGAGGATGATATACAAAGTACCAAGGATCAACTGCAATGCCTCTTCAATCCAAATACAGAGCAACTAAAAGAGGTATTTGTCTTGTTTCCAGTTGATACCTTGATGATTTGGGTGGAGGATCGACCTCTTGTTGGTTTTTCACTCATAATAATAGCCATGTTTAACATCAAATCATATACATGGCTTCCCATTTTGAGAAAGGGAAGCTACTTCTCCCGCCTATCAGGTTTTACTTGAGCACCCATTGCTTCTAGTTAGCATAGAGTAGGTAGGTTTGCTTTTAGTAGAACAAGTGCTTTTGCACACTCTGAACACGTTCCACTTGGGACATGTATGATTTTCAATTTTGTACATAACGGTGTTGTGGCATTTTGTTGCTCCCATGTCGTTCATTGTGTAGTTCAAGATGCCTCCAGGTCCATTTCAAGGAAGGTGAAAACCCCTGTGTCAAGATAATTTTCTACTCTCAGAAATCTCATCTCCAAGATTTTCTTATGAAAATTGAGAGTGTGGACAACGAGGGCAAGTTCAAGGTCACCAAGTGCAAGCAATCGAGTTCAAGTTTCAAAAGCAAGATCAATATCGGATATCATTCATGACTCCATGCCTAATGGATATTTCAAGGCCATTGATCACTTCATCTAGCAGAAGATGTCCCCGAGTCACCAAATTGTTATCCAATTTTGCTCCTCGGGAAAAATTGATCAAACACGACCCTGCACAGGAGAAATGAAGGGTTGGTTCAATCGTGTGAACTCACATTCGATCCCAAAAATCAAGTTGCGGGTGGGCTCGACAATGGAGAAGCAAGGTCAACAAATGAGGCCAAACAATGTTAAAGGAGACAAAAGCTCGAGAGGAGAAAAGATGGAGAAAAGATCGAAGTCTTCAAACTTTGCATACGGGTCGACTCGAAGCAAAGCAAAGAGAGCCGCGAAGGCACCACGTGTCGGCTCAAGGTCAATTCCAAAAGGCACAACAAAACGGAGACCCTGACACGAGCGCAGGCGCCCCACGTGGATCTTAGCAGCATAACATGCTTGTAGAAGGTACACGTGCCTCATCGGCACAATTTCAAAGGCGCGACCCAAAGTGAGACCCAAACGAGCATGTGGCCCTCCACGTGTCTAGGGTTTGACATAACAAAACTAGCCGTTGAGAAGTCTAAGGGAAGCGACAAAGCCAGTGAAGCCCCCATGTGTTAGTTTAGTACAACTTCAAAGGTAAGACCCAAAAGGCAGGTCCCAAATGAGTGCGAATATTCCATGTGTCCAGGGTCTAACATAGATAACCGGCCATTGAAAATTCCAAGAAAAGCAAAGCAGAGCCAATGCTGAAGCTTCCACTTGCCTCATCGGTGCAACTTCAAAAGTAAAATCTTGAGGCGGAGTCCAAACGTGCATCAGCCCTCCACGTGTCTAGGGTCAGACATAGTGTCTCCACCAAACCGGGGGGTTATCCAGAAAACAAATAAAATAGAGCAGCCCAATGATGACGCCATGTGTCTCTTCGGCGTAATTTCAAGAGTGAAGGGAGGGGTGAAGTCTTAAGACGCGCGGGGCTACCATGTGGACCTTGCGCGAATAGACCCCAAACCCAAAGCACCTTCAGCGACCATATCTTTCAACTAGAACTCGAGTTTGAGTGAGAGGAGACTTTTGAAATCTCTCAACGTCTTCTACTCACCTACCACCATTAATGAAGAATGGTAAATTCGGTCTGCCATTTTCGAGGTTGTCAAGTCTCCCACCGCCACCATGATGAAGAATGAGCCTCCTTTCTTGCCCAGCAAGGAACAACACATGGAGGCATGGGATCTGTCAAGGAAAACAATCATTGTTGCAGGTGAATTTCAATGCTTTTTGGGGTGGTTGGAGTAGGTGAATTCAATGCATCGCTAGGGTGGTTGAGTAGGATTCAAATTTTCCATCTCTCTCCTCTCTCATTCTTCTATATATTGTAAAGGAGGGGCATTTTTCAAGTTGGTCATTTTTTTTCCTACCTCTCTCTCCCTTTCTTCCGTAGGGTCGAATGTGGAGTTTAAGCCTTCTCTCTTGGCTTTTAATATAATTTTTCTTGCCTTCTTACCCACTGATGATGTACTGTGTGAACTCATGGAGCAATAAAATATGTTTTGTGATGCATCTTGTCCATCTTTCCTTATTTTATTGTCTCTTCTTGCCTCTCATCATTTAGGGTATATTGTGCATATCTCTTGATGTTTATTGCAGGTTTTGGGAGTTGTGTTTAATGGGTTGAAGTGGTGTTCTGTGTGAAATTTTTCTTTGGTTTGTGATGCATCTGTCCATCCTCTCCATTGCTCACCTCTCTCCACTTCAGCAACTAGATTTGTGATCAACAACCCCCTTTTCTTGGTGCTATCACCTCTGTAGTGTAGGATTTCTTTACTTTCATGCTCTCTCTCTCTTTCTCTCCCTGTCTCCTTGGCATTGTTAGATTAGGATTAGACAGTCACATTTCCTTCCTTAGAAGTAGTCTAGCATTAGGATTAGGAAGGGAATCCGAATTTCTCGGAGGGCCATCTCAAGTTCGCAAGTCCCACAACTTAAGAGATGGTCCCATGTTATGCAGATTACACCAAATGCCCCAAAAAATTAGGCCATTCGGAGGGTGCACTTTGATTTCGCACTAACAACAACTAAGTGAGTCATTTTGTCATGAAGGATTTGGGGTCACCAAACAAATTCTCGGTATGAGGATATCTTGTGATAGGAATGAACAAAAGTTGACTTTATCTCAGAAGAGTACATTTAGAAGGTCTTTGGAGAGGTTTAATATGAAAGATATTAAACTAGTTAGAACTCTTTTGGCAGGCCATTTCAAGTTATCAAAGGAGCAGTGTCCCAAGACAAAGCATGAGAAAACCAAATGTCCATGATACCTTACTCATCAACGGTTGGCATTTGATGTATGTCATGGTGTGCACTAGCCCGATATTGCGTATGCAGTGGGAGTTGTGAGTAGATTTATGAGTGATTCAAGTAAATAGCATTGGAAAAGTAATAAAGTGGATACTTGGTATTTGAGAGGGGCCATGGGGACAATTTTGTGTTACTGATGGATCGGACACCACTTTGCGTGGTTATGTAGATTCATATATGGTTTGAGATGTAGACAACAGGAGGATCACGAAAGTTATATTTACATCAGTAGGTGGAATAAGCACGAGTTAATTTCACAACTACAAAAGTTGGTGGCTTTGTTAGCCATGGTGGTGAGTATGTTATCTGCCACATAAGCAAACAAAGAGATGATTTGGCTATAGCCATTTCTTGAGGAGTTGGGGAATAAACAAGAGGAAGGGAAGCTGCGTAGTGATAGTTGAAGTGTTATACACCTAGCTAAGAACTTTGTTTTCCATTTAGGATGAAGCATATACATTTTAGGAACCATTTCATCAAGATAACTTTGGAGGAAAGATGTTGAAGCCAAAGAAGATTCATACCAATCAAAATGTAATGTCTCATTTCCTGCGCCAATGGCCTAAGGGTCAAGTCAAGTCCAAGTTGGGTCATACCCAATGCTTTGGGAGCTATTGGGAAGGGGCCGCATGGTACTAATATGCAAGTTTTGTGTTTGGGGGTCACTTTGGACCATGATGACTTAAACAGGAAAAAGTAACTTTAGTTACTTTTATTTTATTGGCCCCTCCATGGAAAGAAATGCGTCTAGGGTCTATTGGGGCTCTTTTGCCTTGGAGAAGTATATAAGGAGCTGGGAGAGAAAGGAAAGAAACTTTTTGTCACATACATTTTATCCTCCTGCAATTGTTGTTTGCACATCTACAACTTGTGGAGTGAAATCTCATAGGGACCCTAGCTTCGGTGGTGAGAGACCCATCCCTAGCTAGTAGGGCATTCTTCTAGTAGTGAGAGATCTACCATAGTCTCATTTTGGGAGCCGCTTTTAGGGGATGTGCTACAAGATATTACCGAGGGTTCGAGGAAGGGTTTGAGAAATTTTGGGGACATTTGGGGAAGATAATCAAAGGGGTTCCAAATCAAACTTACGGTGACCCATTTGGGTTGAGCTTAGCATCACTTTGAAGGCGCCTCAATCATTTTCCAACCCTTTCCAAGTGAGGCAACTTACAACCTTTATTTGAGGAGCTTTCAAGTCTGCCATTTTTCGATCTCGAAGGTGGAAATATTATTTCTTATGTGTTAATGTTATTTCCAAAGACCCTTATTTTTGCTCTTGTATTTTGAGAGTTATGGACCTCAAAGTTTTCAATCACCTAAAGCATTCTTTAAATTTTCTCGGTAGTAATATATTATTCCAAAAATTCCAAAACTATTTTTCTAGTGTTTATTATTATTATTATTGCAAGTTTCCCTCAAAACTTTATGCACTTTGGAAAAATATTTTGTGAGATATCAATTTAATATCATTCGTTGTCCTAGCTGGTCATTTTCTATAAAAATCGAAATTTTACTTTATTGCAATTTTCATATATTTTGTGCATTTTTAAGTAGTATTCCATAAGGAATATTTTACATGAGAATCCTGCAGACATGACCAAGGTGGTCATAAGAGAGAAATTGAAGTTATGTTTAACATTGATTGGTCTTCACAGGACGATAGTGAAGGTTTGAGAAGTTTGCTCAAAGGAAAACTAATCTCCAAGTGAGAGATTGTTATGTTGTGGAGCCTATTTTTTTGTGGAAGTGTTGAAGACTATACACTAAAAGTCTTGTACACTTTCCACAGCTTGTTTTGTCGGGGTTCTGTGTGAATTTAGGAGAATTTGTTGAGTATAACTTTATATAGATCTCGAGTATTGTATTGAGAGATATGTGGCTTGTAATAAAATATGTGCAATTGATTCTTGGTGGATGTAGCCCAAATTGATTGAACCACATTAAATAGTCTTTATGTTGTGTTATTTTAATTTCAACACTTTTATTTTCGATTTGTAATATTTTCTCGCATATTAATTTCTATTATTGCAATTATGTGTAGGATTGTTCCGTATATTTTATCCCTTATTTCCTAACACTTGTTGATACAACCAAAACTACAAAACTACACATTTATATTCAACGTTTGCCACCACTATGCATGTACAATTTTGTGCCTCCCAAAAATACGAATGTATAGGTTTAGGTCTGTGTCTTATGTTGGCCCATTTGACCACCTTTTTGTTGTCCCTTGGGAATGTGGGTCCATTTTTTGGGTTCCTACCCATTTTGTGTCAAACTTAGGTGTTAATAGAATTCTAATGTGAATTAAATAAATTTATTAATACATTAGTATATTTAGGACATGAATCAAGAGAAACATAAATGTTACGCATGTGAATGTGTCAACGAAATCATTCTAATCATTTAAGCTAAATATTTGTAAATGGATTTGAAGTCTTTATGTCTCCATCAAACATTTAGTCTCCATCAAACATTCAGTTGCAAGAAGATATGAGACATTTTTCCTCGAGAAGCATTGAAACCATTTGTATACTTGACTCACGTTCACTACTAATCTCACTATATGCACCAACTAGCAATTGTAACACATGATTTATAGATCCATATCCACATATCATTAAGAATGGATTTCAATTTAAAATTGTATTAATAGATGCTTAATAAACATACATATAAAATGTGGAAGCATACACAAGCCAAATGAATTGTTTGAAAAAATGATTAAAAAAGCGAGATTTGTGGACTTAAATCATTATTGCATATGTAGAAAATGACCTTTTTTAAGTTAGTGCAATTAATAGAAATCGAGTTTGATATTTTGCAATGTGAAAATATAGAAAACAAAGAAGAGTGCATGTTCCCAAATCGTAGGAGATCGGATATCTTTATCCACCTCTCTTTATCTTCCAAAAGGAAGCAAACGGTGGATATTCTTTAAATGGACGAATCAAAAGAGGGCACGCTGACCACTCCTATAAGCTCAAAGGTTAGTAGCGGAAGTCGTTAATCTTCGGTGACCCGCTAGATATGCGGGTCATTATTGTATACGTTATAAACGTGTATTTTCCAACCTGTCAAAAACGTCAAAAAGGTTTGTTGCACTTCCTCGCTCTCAGAGGAATCTGATACGGTGCAATTTGCAAATGTGTTCATGGCCATACAATTTAACCCATACCCGACATTATACCTTGGTCTTGAGGCCGGTTATGGCGGTGTCTAGTTTAGATACATATACACATTTAGTATACATTTAACATTTAATATTGCCTGGCGTTTACTCCATTAAAGCTTTGTCTGTTATATACTGTCCCATGCTCTGCATCCCCAACTAGATATATACATACTTAGAATTGGGAATTTTTTTTGGCTTCCAGACGACATTTTACAAGACAGAAATCGAGAATCCCGTTGAAATTAAATAAAGATTACACAAAATTTAAACAATTACAAAGCTGAGATCCAGTAATGAAACCGTTTCCCGACCAATTGAAAGGCAGATGTGCACAGATACAGAAAATGTAGTCAAAATTGACGAGCAGGGAAAGTAAAATCATTTGACGGGTTGAGATGTAACGTCGCCTACCTGGGGCTGCGGTGTTGTTGTTGCAGACTCGGATCCTCTGAATTCTTCCACAACCTTTCTAACCAGAGGAAGATTGGTGTCGATTTGGTTGAGAACGATGATCAAACCCATGATGAATGCCTGATCGAAGCCGCGCTCGATACACAGACTAAACACATCTTTACCCAGCATTATCCCCGCGGCTCCGCACTTGCGTTTCACCTGCAGAACCCTCCCAATATTATAAGTCCATCAAACCCTTCCACAAACAAAAGAAATACAGAAAACCCTACCTGTGCAGCAGGAATTCGAGGAGCATTAGCGTAAATGCTACAGCAGCGCTGAGAGAAGGAGCCCTCGATTTCGTAGTCCGCGCAGGGTTTCCAAAAGAAGCCGCAATTCATGAACACTTGGACGCAGTTCTTCGTCGGTAGTATCGACGATTTCCTTACTGTAAAGGGGTTTTTGTCCGTCCGCCTTATCCCCGAGAAACCCTTCCCATCTCTGGTGAAGGCTGGGAAGCTGCACAGGAAGGACGATATATTAAATGTGTATATGTTTGAAACTGTGGAAATAGTGTGTATACCTTGCGGCAGAGTGTGAGAAGCGGCTTTCCCTGGGCGTCCATGAGGAGGAGATCGTCGTAGGTGTCCACCCTGAAGAGAAGGTTTCCATTGGAATCGAAGACAGTGAAGCCCTCGCCAGCGAAAACCAGCGACTTGTTCCACACTGTCAATGTGGTGGCCGTCTCAGAGCAATATCGTTCGTCCACAATGGCTTGGACGGACAAATCTTCGCATTCCGGATATACTTGGGACATTTTCTTCTCAGGTAGCTACACACCAGGGAAACGAGGGTTTGAGGGCTACCTACTTATTTTCTCGACTCGTTCAAAGAGGCAGTTCTACCCTCGACATATGTACGAAATAAGCACATTTTCCTATCTTTTACTTTTAAGGTACCCTCAATTTTGTGCATTTTGAATCTTGACGGTATCTCCGACTCCGTCGCATTGGCACCGTAAATTTACACCTACGAAACGTGAAGTCGACTCCGTAACCCGTTTGCCTGCTAAGTCACACTAGTCTTCCCACGTGCTAATTGTCTGACATATTGCAAACTTAATGTAAATAACTCGTGGTCCCTTCCTGATCCTACGGAAAGTTTTGATTACTCATTAATAATGATTCATTATTCATAAACATGATTATGGGCCATGGCTTCGCAAAGTATTACAAATTTTCTAGCCAACGCCCTCTCACACTTAATTTATTTTTTTCAAGCGTAAGGCAAGAGTACTATTGTTCTTGCACATGATTACTTTGTCTTTCACTATTCACTATTTTTAGAGTAGGAAAACACTCACAGTTTCATAATGTTTATTAATTAGTTCTTGTATTAAAAAGATGTGTAATGTTATGCTGATAATAAAATATGAAGGTTTGTAGAGTTGTTGAAGTACTTTCGAGATACATTGAACAAAAAGTATTTGTTGGTGCCATAGCGGATATATTACCGTGGATCACGCTAATTAACCTAGGCAAGATTGATTTTTTGATTGAATGTGGATTTCTAGAGTCGTAGAAGCAATTCCAAGGTGCACCAAACTCAGTAACACCAAGTATGTCCGCCTCCGACGACATCACCCAAGCTAAAGATGGAGGTCAGGGGTGTCACCGTTATTAGAATAGTGTATTAGCAAGAGGGCCACCTCCATTGCAGCAGTGTCTCCTTTATTGGCATAAAAATCACGATGAACCATGACCATGTCTAAATATAATGACACCATTTGTTATCAATAAGAATTACAAAGAAATATATGAATTGATTAAATATTTATAGTTAAAAATACAAAAACACTTGTTTATTGTTGTTAATGTTAAACATGTGTTGGAGTCGTAACCACAAAGCCTCTTGCACCTTTGACATATCAAATGAACAATCTACGAAAACATGCAAACTCTCCCACACTTTTGACAAACTCTCCTACATTCAAGTTATTACTACTTTCAAGCGAGAAGAAAAAGATTTTAGGTGACCTCGAAATAACATTAAATTTATTATTGAAGTTACTCTTTATGGTTGTATGAATGTCAAAGTTAATTTCTAAAATATAACTTTCAAGGTGACACCATCACATCCCACCTCTTGTGCTATCAGTAGAATCTTTATTAAGGTCAAGATTTAAATTTGTTAGCCACATATACTAGCTAATAATTTTTTATGTGACATTAACTTGTTAATATCACCCTTTAAACTATATAAAATATTATTATTAATAACAATATATAAGAGACCATATTTTATGTTAATCTGCTTTTTAATATATATTTTTACATATCAATAGAATTTATATGTAAATCTATAAAAGAAAGGATGGTCATATATTAAATATGGTAGTTAGAAGAGCAGTCCACTTTTTAAAATTCCAAATATTTTATAGCTAAAAACATGAAAAATGAGTTAGCAAGATCATAAAATTTAAACCCCACTCCTAATTTTACTATAAATGTTATTGCTTAGAAATTTATTATTTTAAATATTAAATTCAACGGTATCAAGTTTCTTGATACTTCTAATATTTTATATATTATTATATATGGAAAATGTTGACAGAGATTAATCTCAAGACACTTATCTTTTATTTACCACATGCAAGTGTTGATAAATTCAATATATTCTTAGTAAAATTTCATTGAAATAGTAAAAAACATTGTTAATCCAAACACACAAATGTGTTATGCTTCAAACAATCTTTTCAAGAAAATGGGCTCTAAATAATAGTGTATGACCAAGATATTACAATTATACCATTTATTTACTCAAATGAATTATAGGTGTGCATTATTTTAACCTATAACATACCAATAAAATTTAGATTTTGAAAACTCTTAAAAACATTAACATTGACCTATTTAAAGTAGTTTCGATTCTACAACATAGCCCTTATTTTAGAAATGTAATATCTTGGGAAATTTTTGTGCATGAAACACTTGGAGACATATGTCACTAGTTGCAAAATTACTTATTATAATCATTGTGGCCTAAGACACGAGTCGATTTATCTAAAGGGTACATGGTGTATATGGACAAGAAGGTAGTGCATGGGGTATAAATTTTGATGATTCCATCAAGTGCACATTACAGGGTGGTAGGGTGTTACAACTCTTCAAGATGGCATACTTTGGTAAATTTGTAGAGTCAGTGAGGCCTTTTTTTCACTCATGCATGGGAACAATTTCAACTTCACCAAGCAAATGATGAAAATCACCCCACATTTAAAACAAAGAAACTAGATTGGTGTGCACAAATGAAGAACTTATGCTACAATCGGATGATGGTGAAGGTATTGATCAATCCACGACATAAGTTTTACACAACAAGAGAGGAGAGAACATATTCCTTATTTTTAACGCCTCATTCACCATGTCTAGTTAATACTAAATTCATTGGTTTTAATAGTTAGTGAGAGTAAATAGTTATTCCATATTACATATCTCATGGCTAAAGGAACCCATTTCAAACTTTCTCACTATAATGTCAAATCCATTGTTATCGATGTGGATAATGACAGATCGAGCCATTAAAACTTTCTCACTATAAGGTCAAATCCATTAAGTCGAGAGGAAATAAATGTAGTGACAATATAAGCATGTGCGAGAACAAATATGTGATGGCTCATGCCTCATAATTAGAGTCAAGTTTCATCCCCTAGAAACCTAGGTAGTTGCTTAGGGCACACATTCGGGAGGGGCGCCATAGTTTTAAAAAAAATTAGTATGTCGGCTCGGCAATCTAGGTAGTCGGCTCTACCATTTTGCAAAAAAATAAAATAAATATAATAAATAGCATCATCGCATATATATAAATAAATGTAATTGTGTATGAAACGCCTATGCAAAAGACATGTTGATTGTTGGCGTTCATAGGCTATATTTTGCATCAAACGGTCCATGGAGCATCATCACTTTGTTTTGTCTTGTATTCTAACAAGCTCGATTTGTTTAGACATAACTATATTAAAGACTCAAGCGTGTGATTCCTTCCATAATGCACTATATTGCTTATAAAATCAATGAAGCTTAAAAATAGTTGGATAATGAAAACACACTTATTTTGGATAGGATTTAGGGTGCTAGGTATAGAATAAAACATGACTCTGCTTGGGAATGGTGATAGGATTCAGCGAAGAGGACTCGAATCATGGGCTCGAATGATCCAAAGTCATCTCATATATCTTCATCTTTGTTTAAGGGAGGGCCTTCTTTGAGCAAAGCCAATAGAAGGGACAAATTTTGATGAGTAGGAAATATATATGTCTTACATGACATTCTTTTTGTATGTCTATGTGCATGGCATCAGTATGTACACCTATATGGCATTTGAACTTGATGGTATATGACCTATTTGGGCATTTCGTATTTATTATGCACATTAAAATACTATTTGGAACTTGATAATTTTGTATGAGACCTTACATTTCTAAGATTATTTTCACATGAAACTAATATGATGTGCACTTGACAATATCTAAGACATTATGGATTATTTTTTCATTTATTGGTGATGTACATGTACTAGCATTTTTAATGTATAATATACATCAAACTTTGGAAATCAATATTTATATAATGTATGTATATAAAGAGTTACCTAATGAGTAATTATTCATTCAATTTATCAATGTGTATATGTGTATTTACTTTACTTGCGCTTCTTCTTGCTCATGGCCTCTTTATACTTGGTTCATATCTTATCATGCACTAACTACATTCTTCTATGCTTCTTAGTCTTCTCCCTGTTAAAACACCCGAGAGTCATCACAATTTGATGCCTTTCATCTCGTTGATATTTTGAGAATGTCTCTCCATATACACTACTCCAATGCTTGAGAATGTCTCCGATGTAATGACATTCTCGATTCGGACACTCGATGATTCTTGATTGTCTAATCCTGTCCAATTCATGTTATTACCTTTAAATCTGTAGGCATTTCAAGTTATTTGGAAATCACATCACACCCTTCACTAGGCTTGATTACTACCCCTATCCTTTTAAAGGTGCTTTTGAAAGCATCTATGGGTTTATCATAGCATAAATTATCAATGAATGGAAGGTCACTAAGCCGTAGGCCGGGCTTGAATCCCACCTTAACTAAACAGAAAGATTTACTAGGTGATTGATAACTCCCGTGTGTTCTTGGACATACCCTTATAAAATTCGCTTCTTAAGCCAATCTAGTCATTCAGGGCTCTTAAGGGACTACGCTCGAGGCACGAGGTATCCCGAAAGCATGAGTAGCATAAGGAACCAAAAAAAATCCTCCACTACCATTCACCTAGCCACCTTGACATGTTGGCGTAGTTAGTTCGGTCCCATGAGCTTTCATTTGCAAACTACAGAGTCCTGGGATCCCTTCACCGATCAAACTGCGGTATTTTTTATGCATTTACAAATAATAGGACAACAAGAGAACCGAATGGAGATGGAGAAAACCGGGAGAGGATTTTGTATAGAGCTTCAACATGGAGGTTTTTAATCTGACGAGATGTCTCTAGGTGCCACAAAGTCTGAGAAATCACATGTCAAGATATAACGTGTTTTGGTCTTAGGGCTCTTAAGAGACTACGCCCGAACGAGGTAGCCTAAAAGCACGGGAGCGTAGGGAACCAAAACAAAGCCTCCACTAGCATTCACCTAGACACCTCGATGTGTTAGCATAATTGGTTTGGTCCCATAAGCTATCGTTTGCAAAATACAACATGTAGCAGCCTTACACTAACTCATATTACACTATTTCACGCATTTACAAACAATAGGACAACGAGAGAACCAAATGGAGATGGATAAAACCGTGATAGGATTTTGTAGAGGGTCCCGACATGGAGGTCTTAGATCTGATGAGACATATCTAAGTGCCACGGAGTTTGCGAAACCACCCGTCGAAGATATAGCGTGTTTTGGCCTCAGGGCTCTTAAGGGACTACGCCCGAACAAGGTAGCCCAAAAGCACGAGTAGCATATGGAACCAAAAAAACACTCCAATAGCATTCACCTGGCCAACCCAACGTGTTGGCGTAGCTGGTTTGGTCCCACGAGCTTCCATTTGTAAACTATAGTGTTTGTGACACCTGTGAATCGACTTAGACTACAATATTTCGCGTGTTTGTAAACAATAGGACATCGAAAGAACTGAATGGATGTGGAGAAACCATGAGATGATTTTGTATAGGGATTCAACATGGAGGTTTTGGATCCGCGAGGGACGCTCCAAGTGCCACATATTCGAGAAATCACATGTCGAAGATATAACATGTTTTGGTCTCAGGGCTCTTAAGAGACTATGCTTGAACAAGGTAGCCCAAAGCACGGGGAACCTAGGGAACCAAAAAAATTCTCCATGAGCATTCACTATGCCACTCCGACATGTTGGGGTAGCTGGTTTGGTTCCACAAGCTTCGTTTGCAAACTATAGCATCTGACAGCCCTACACCGACCTAGACTGCAAAGTATTTTTGGCTTTGCAAAACAATAGGACAATGAGAGAACCAAATGGATATGGATAAAACCATGAGAGGATTTTGTAGAGGCCCCAATGTGGAGGTCTTGATCGACAAGACATCTATAGGTGCCACGATTTTGAGAAATCACTTGTCAAAGATATAGCGTGTTTGGGCCTTAGGTCTCTTAAGGACTATGCCCATCGAGGTAGCCCGAAAGAACATGGAGCGTAGGGAACCAAAACAAAGACTCCACTAGCATTCACCAAGCAATCTAGACATGTTGGCCTAGATGGTTTGGTCCCATGAGCTACCATTTGCAAAATATAGCATTTGACAGCCTTACACTGACTCAGATTGCACTATTTCACGCATTTGCAAACAATAGGACAACGAGAGAACCGGATGGATATGGATAAAACCGTAAGAGGATTTCATAGGGCCCTAACAATTTTTCCATGTTAGTATTGAAGAGCTTCAAACTTTCATTGAATGACTACATAAATCTAACCTAAATAGTTAGAGTAATAGACTAAATCAACATTCTATTTCTCACATATAAAATGAATTTCTTCCTTCAAAAAAGAAAATATGGGTGAATTCTCAATCAAAAAATAAATTACAATTCTAAATGAGTTTCAGGGCTCAATTATTCAATACTTCATTGCGCTTTTCTTGCCAAGATGATGCTTTTTGAACTACCCGGTTTGATTTGTGAAGTTGAAGCAACTAGGATTAATAAAAATAATCAACTTGGCATGTTGTCCTTAAGATTATCCATGATTCTATCGACAACATCACATAGATCTTTCATTCTAGTTAAGTTGTGATCCTTCCACGTTTCCCATTTTTCCTTTTCTTCTACTTGTATCTTCTCGTTGAGTTCTTCAAGATGTTTTGGGTAATCAAATTAACTCTTTATGACTTTCAAGAGGCATTTCTTCTTGAATCATAGTGACATCTTCACCTAATTATTTTTCTTCATGATGTTCATTATCATCTAAAGTTGAAGACTGAAAATTTATATGGCCTTCGGCTTCTTTTTGGGCACAAACAACCTTTTGTAATGTCCAAAAAAATTCAGGCTCTTCATTCTCTGTTTGATTAAAGATATTCATTCTTTCAAAATGAATAGTTGGAACATTGGTGGTCTCCCCAACAAAACTAAGTTCATAGTCTACATAGTTGCATCCTGTGGAAAAATCATTGAACATTGGTGGTTTCCTCCACCCATGCTTTCGGGCTACCTCGTCCGGGCGTAGTCCCTTAAGAGCCATGAGGCCAAAACATGCTATATCTTCGACGAGTGATTTCTCAGACTCCGTGGCACCTAGAGACATCTCATCAAATCTGAGACCTTCATGTTGGGGCCCTCTACGAAATCCTCTAGTAGTTTTCTCTATATACATTTGGTTCTCTCTCTGTCTCATTGTTTGCAAATGCATAAAATACTCATAGCCTTGAGTTAGTGTATGGCTGCCAAACACTATGGTTTACAAATGGAAGCTCTTGGGACCAAACCAACTACGCTAACACAATAGGGTGGCCAAGTGAATGCTAGTGGAGGCTTTGTTTTGGTTCCCTACGCTACCCGTGATTTTGGGCTACCTCGCCTCGGGCGTAGTCCTGTTAGTGCAGAATCATAAGCACCCCCAAATGGGCTCTAAAAGATCTATTTTTCTAAGGCAGGCTCATTTGGTGTGATTGCATACCATTGAACTTTCCCAAGGTGTGGGACCTTGCAAAAATGGGAAAGCTCTCTAGATTGAAGGTTGGTTCCTTATTTCTCTGTTGAAGTATTTACGTAGAAACTTGCAGAGGGTTCTATTCTTAATCCTAATCTAAAATTTACCAACGAGATAGGGATAGAAGGAATATAGAAATGAAAACAAAGCTAAACTACGAGGTGATGCACCGAAGGAATGATGAACACTTAGTTTGCCTTCGACACGAACCAATAAAATACATACAATAAAAAAGCACAGATAGCCAAATCAGTAAGGAGAGACCAGATAAAGCAAAAGAAACAAGAAGGATCTAAGATCGATCACAAACTTATTTTATTTCTCTATAGATTGATACAATTCATTACTGAGAATAGCTGAAAGGTAGAAATGTGTTACAATTTTAATGGAAGGCTCCGAACCCCACAAATCCTTTTTAGAAGGAGAAGTGAGCCTCGTAAAACTAAGAATATACAACCCTTTATAATGGATCCCGCTCTGTTTTTATAGATTCGACCCGAGGAAGAAAGAGAAAGAGAAGCGGAAAAAATAGGTTGTAAATCAACCACCGCCGCAATGCCTCTAATGAAATATGTCCCCAAATCTATCTTTATTGCATCAATATTGTGTTTGGTGTCTTGGAGGGAGAGAAAACGATGAAATAGATTGAATCCGATCTGGTTGTTGAGGCTAGTGGATCCTGCATTGAAAGATCGAAGACATTTTCCTCCATTTCCTTTACCTAACCTCCTCAAAAATAAAGTCTCGTACCTCCATTGCATGGACGAGGCCGAGATATTTCCAATGGTGTCGATTCATGATATTTTGAGCCCTAAGTTGAAAGATATGCCCCTTTGAAGTTTGTATCAAATCCGTGCATAAGTGGGCAAGAAAACCAATCTAAAAACAAGTCCCCTCTTTAATATGGGACACGTGGCAGTCTTTGGTTGGCTAGGGAGGTGCACTCCATCTTTTTCCTTTATGCCTTTTGAGCGAAAGGCAAACTTTCACTTTTTTTTCCAACTCCCCCTTGGCTTTAACTCGGGTCTAAGTGCTGACTTTTTCCCTGATGGAGTTGCAGGCCATTTTACAAATTTTACTCCCTTTCGAGGTAACAAGGGGTGAAAATAAACATTTTCCCCAACTAACCGCTATTTCCTGGGACACGTATCACTCTGGGGCTCACTCGGGAACCTTTTCTCCATTTTACCCTTGAAACAACGCCCTTAAGACACTTGACAACCTCTGCTAGTCCACTTATGTGTTGATTATTCAACTAACCTTGCCCCCCTTTGAGGTACATGTGGAGGCACCACACTTGCTTGAAATGCGGCCAGAGTTTGTCTTTGGAGAAGTGTCGTTAAGACACATAGCTCCCTCTCGCAGTTTTCCTTATCTGCTTTTGACTCTTTTTGACCATTTTGACTTTGTCTCTGTTCCGCCCTGGAACAAGTGGAGATGCGGAACTTGTCTGAGTCTCTCTTTTGGATTCACCTTTGGAGGAGTGTTGTTAAGACACGTGGTTCCCTCTGCTAGCTCTTCCATACGTAGTCAATTTTTTATTCTTTCCTGAACAGCTTTGAGCTCAAGACCTTTTCCTTATCATTTTCCTTTCTTACTCCCGACCTCTCTTTTGCACCGCCCGCTCTTCTCTAACCCCGCAATTCCATTATTGAGTCCTCCCTCGACCCTTTAAATAGAATTAAGAAATGGAAACGCCTAAAGTACCATTTCTTCTATTTCTTCTTGTGCAGGTTGAATTTGACTTTCTCGGGCCTTAGCTTTTCACTTTGCCTCGGTTCTGAACTCGAGCTCATGGGCATGGATCATTTCCCTTCATGGTTTCTTTATGTGTAAGGCTTGTTTACGACAAAACTTTCCAAATGCGGAAATTTGGGATAAAAATTTGGTGACTCACGGGGACATCTCGTCTACTAGATGAAGAGACCAATGGCCTTGAAGCATTCATTGGGCATAGAGTCTTCTTGATAAACATGAATGATCCCTAAGCCATAGCGAGCTTTGATTGTATGCTTTTTCTATGTTTTGTCTAACCCTAAGTCTGCACTCTCAATTTTCATAAGGAAATCTTGGAAATGGAATTTCTGAGAGTAGAAAATTATTTTAACTCTGGGAATTTCATCTATCCCTAAAATGGACTATTTTGAAATGAATTTAGTTTCTCTGCATTTTTTTTCTTTTTTGGAATTTGCAACTGTTACAAGAAACTATGGATCTTTCTATCGTAAATAGTGAAGAGCCTGGCCTTGTGCACCTCTAGAGCAATGTGAACAAAACTTATATACAAAGACCAAATCATACATGCCTCAAATGAGACATGTAGAGTGTGCATAAGCACTTCTTCTGCTAGAAACAAAGTCTACTCCTACTCCTAAACTAATCTAGAGAGAAAGAATGCTAAACAAAGTCTATAATTGGTAGGGAGAAGTAGCTTCCCTTTCTCAAGAGGGGCAGCCAAACAAATGATTTGACACTAAATATAGCTTGTTGTATGAGTGAAAAATTGACTCTAAGCCTGTCCTCCACCCAAATCATCAGGGTATCAACATTAATGGGAAGTACCTCCTTTAGCTGACTAGCATTAGACTCCTGGAGGTGCTGATGATGACCCTTGGTACTTTGATGTTCACCCTCATGTCCTAAATTAGGCATGACTGGTTTTGGCTTCTCCCTTCACTCTAATGAAGCCAAGTAGCTTATTAGGCAAGGTCCTATCGTTTGGATGTGCCTATAGCTCTGAATTTCAACTCCAAGAATGGAGCCTTCTTGTTGACCCTCATAAATGGATGGTGTGGAAGCAATGGTGGAACTTTTCTCGCCCTTTCTCTTCTTCCTCCATGGCAGCAAGCAAGCTCATGTGCTTTGGATGTGAGAGATGGAGGAAAAATGATGTGATCTCCATGGGTTCCCATCCATCAAGGTAATCCTCCAAGTCAGATAGGTAATCTTCCTCCTTGTTGTCCTACTGCAGGTGCTCAACCTCCTTCATGGTGTCCTCTTGATCTACAATTGACTCACCATGGTTCCCTTCATCCTCAAACATGATGTTTGAAAGCTCAAACTCTTCCTCAACATCAGATCTTGAAGGGGATGAAGTGTGAGGAAGAACTAAAGGTTCTTTTTCGTGGCTCGCTCCGCACTTGGAGCCTCTGGCTTGTATGGTCCTCCTCCATAGCCGGAATGTACTCCTCTTTTGGATTAGGAGTAGCTCCTTCTTCCCCTTCTTGTGTTGTAGTTGGAGCTTCCACCACTTGCAGCTTGACCTCAACCTCCTCCACAGGATTAACCAACAAGGGAACCTTTGAAAACTCATATTTAGTAGCCCAACTCTTTAGATTTTCTATCATTTCTTCTCTGTTGGACTCCTCTGCTTGTTGTCCTTGATTGGATTCTTGAGGATCTTCCCAACATAGGAATAGGAAAGTAAGAGGAGTGGCAAGTTGGGGTGCAACCATATTTGCAATTTTTTGTGGTGGGAAGGGAGGCGGGACTTCTTGTTTGTTTGGAGGGGATGACTGTTTGGAAGGGAAAAGGACAGAAGAACTGAGATGGGGTGGAAGACTAGTGAATAGAGAAATGGATTTCACACTTGAGGCAACATTCAATGGGAAGCTTGGAAATTGAAGCCCAAAGTGAGATGGTGTTGCTTGAGGAGTAGAGATAAAATTACCAGATAATGGTGTAGGATTTACCCATTGACAAGGCTTCCTGACACCAAGTTCATAGGCCTCTATCTCTTCTTCCCATTGTGCAAGTTAGTGCAGCATTTCAATCATGAAGTCCAAATTCTCTTGAGGGATGCAATGTCTTGGAAAAGGGCCTTCCCATGGACAAGGTGCCCTGAAACCAATTTGAAATGCCTTCGTTTATGCTATGGACCTTGATTGAACCATGCTAGCTTTTATTTTTTGGATCTTCTCCAATAGACCAACATCTTGTATTTGATTGTCTTCGTTGTTTGCATACCCATGCTCTTGGAAAGCTCCATAGCCAAACTGATTTTAGCATTGCTGCTCATAGGGGTAGACATATAGATTTTGCCTTTGCTCAAAATGCTGATTTGAAGGAGTTGTAAAACATATTGGGGGTGGATTGTTCTGCTGTTGTAAGTGTGAGTTCCATGAAGGGAATGAAGTCATGATTGCACAACTTCATGGAATGGAAAAGAATGAAAGAGATGGAAAGAAGAATGGATGAAAATGAGTGGAAATGGGTGGAAAGAACAGGTCTGCAACTTAGAGAATGGGTTTTTGACCAAATGGAGCCGCTAGATGTGCAAACTAAAGCTTCTAATAAGTTGGAGATTTACAACAAGTGCACATCAATCTTGTTGCAATGAAGTGAAGAACTCTTGGTCCCATCAAGGCGTGCCAAAACTATTAGTGTAGAATCACAACACCCCCAAATGGGCTCTAAAAGATCTACATTTTAAAGGTAGGCTCATTTGGTGTGATTGCATAACATTGAACTTTCCCCAAGGTGTGGGACCTTGTAAAAATGAGAAAGCTCTCCATTTTGAAGGTTGGTTCTTTATTCCTCTATTTAGGTGCATACGAATAAACTTGCAGATGGTCTATTCTTAATCCTAATCTAAACTTTACCAAGGAGACAGGGATATAAGGAATAAAGAAATGAAAACAAAGCTAAACTATGAGGTGATGCACTGAAGGAATGATGAACACTTAGTTTGCCTTCGACATGAACCAATAAAATGCATACAATAAACAAGCATAGATAGCTAGATTTGTAATGAGAGACCATATATTAGAAAAAGAAACAAGAAGGATCTAAGATCGATCACAAACATATTTTATTACTCTATAGATTGATACAGTTCATTACAGAATAGCCGAAAGGGAGAAATGTGTTACAATTTTAATGGAAGGCTTGAACCCCATAAATCCTTTGCTAGAAGGAGAAGGGAGCCTGTAAAACTAAAAATATCCAACCCTTTACAATGGATCCTACCTTCGTTTTTATAGATTCGACCCGAGGGAAGAAAGAGAAAGAGAAGCGGGAAAAAATAGGTTGCAACTCAACCACCGCTATTAATGCCTCTGATGAAATATGTCCCCAAATCTATCTTTACTGCATCAATATTTTGTTTGGTGTCTTGGAGGGAGAGAAAAAAATGGAAATAGATTGAATCCGATCTGGTTGTTGAGACTAGTGGATCCTGCATTAAAATCTTGAAGACATTTTCCTCCATTTCCTTTACCTAACCTCCTAAAAAATAAATTATCAAACCTCCATTGCGTGGGTGAGGCTAAGATCTTTCCAATGGTGTTAGATTCACGATATTTTGAGCCTTGAGTCGAAAGATATGCCCCTTCGAAGTCTCAGTATCGAATCCGTACATAGTGGGTAGGAAAACCATCCGAAAAATAGGCCCTCTTTTAATATGGGATACGTGGCGTCTTTGGTTGGGTGGGAGATGCGCTCCAACTTTTTCCTTTATGCCTTTTGACGAAAGGAAAACTTTCACTTTTTCCCCGCTCCCCGCCTTGCTTGGCTTTGACTCGGGTCTAAGTGCTAACTTTTTCCCTGATAGAGTTACGGGCCATTTTGTAACTTTTACTCCCTTTTGAGGAAACAAGGGGAAAAAATCAACTTTTTCCCTAACTTCCCCCTTTACCCTGGGACACATATCACTCCTCGCAATCGCTCAGAACCTTTTCTCCATTTTACCCTTGAAACAACACAATTAAGATACTTGATAGCCTCCACTGGTCTACTTATGCGTTGACTATTCAACTAACATTGGCCCCCTTTGAGGTACATGTGAGGCACCGCTTGCTTGAAAACCTCCGACCCAAAGTTTTCCTTTGGAGAAGCATCGTTATGACATGTGGCTCCCTCCACAGTCCGCCTTGTCTGTCTTTGACTCTTTTTGACCATTTTGACTTTGTCTCTATTCCACCCTGGGACATGTGGAGATGCGACACTTGTCTGAGTCTCTCTTTGGATTCCCTTAAGAGGAGCTCCGTTAAGACATGTGGTTCCCTCTGCTTTGGCTCTTCCATATGTAGTCGATTTTGGATTCTTTCCTAAATGATTTTGAGCCCGAAGACCTTTGATCCTTACCGTTTTCCCTTTCTTGCTCTTGGCCTCTCTTTGCGGCACTTCCCCTTCTTCTCTGACCCTACATTTCCATTTTTGAGTGCTCCCTTGACCCTTTAAATAGATTTAAGACATAGAAACACCCAAAAGAACCATTTCTTCTATTTCTTCTTATGCGAAGGTCGAATTTGACTTTCTCGGGCCTTAATTTTTGACTTTTCTTTGTTCGGAACTTGAGCTCGTGGGTCTAAATCATTTCCTTCATGTATTATTTATGTGTAAGGCTTGTTCTGCACAAACTTTTCGGGGAAATTTTGGATTACATTCCCTTAAGAGCCCCGAGGCCAAAACATGATATATCTTCGACGGGTGATTTCTCAGACTTTGTGGCACCTAGAGATGTATCGTCGATCCAATACATCCATGTCGAGTCCCTCTAAGAAATTCTCTCACGGTTTTCTCCATCTCCATTCGGTTCTCTCGTTGTCCTACTATTTGTAAATGTGTAAAATACTTTGCTGATAGCTTGAGTTAGTGTAAGGTTGTCCATTGTTAATCACCTAAATAATATAGGTGGTTCATACAATATAGGTGATGAAATGAGAATTTTAATAAGATATTTTTACAATATAGGTGGTGAAATGAGAATTTCTATTTTTTTTCCTTTCCAATATTTAATTTCTCTTAGTTTCACTTGGCTTCGAGAATAATAAATTCTCTCTGTGATTACCCGACCCACGTGAAGATGGAAGCATTTTTGACACCACTAACCTACATAAACATGTTATTTAGAAATTAAATATAATTTTAAATCATACAAAATTTAAACAAAATCATTTAAATAAATATTCAAATTAAATTCATGAAGAACATACCTTTGAAAATTCAATCCAATGAACCGCAAGGATCAAATCTATTCTTGGCAGTAGCAAGAATTGCTTCATGATTTGATTCATGAACCTTCCATAGATTCTTGTTTGATGGCCGACCTCGATATTTTATCAATTTAATATTTTTTGCAAGCACTAAATGTGAATAGTGAAGTATCTTCTGATGTACTTTATAGTATTCAAAAACCAAATGTTTGATTTTTTTATAGGATATCATCGAAGTCAAGTTCCAATGACTACCACTGACCTAGTGGGATACTCCAAGTCTTCACCATCAATGATTTGGGAAGTCAATTTTTCCCCTCTACACAACGAGACAAGAAGTAGTCTGCCTCTCTTCATTAAATTCCATTACAATAACTGCAAAACATGCCCTATGTATCACAAAGTAAAATTGTTCATCAATTTAAAAATACATTAAGATTTGGCCATTTAATAATTTATAAATCTAAAACATGGCATGTACATATATGTATGTACCTTATTGCACTAAATAAGAGACTTGGTCAAATTTAGGTGATGTTGTCATTTGATCTCAAGACCACCGAAAGTTGTCATGCTCATGGAATTTGATGTGTGTCGAGTGGAATTAGAGGTCTACAAGTCCATTCATCCACCCACTACTATGAATGTCATTCATTCCATTTAAAATCAATGCATGATATATAATAACATGTCATGCACCTAGTATAAATAGTCCAAGAATTTGCATCTGAACTATGGAATGAATGCATATCACTTGATCCCGAAACTGTCATACAATATTCAAATTTTACTAGATGTTGTTCCTCTATCAACCAAAAATATATACAAACCGTTGATCTCTCTTGAGATTCATGGCCCATATTCTTGACACACCAATCAACAATGTTTTTGCATCTGTAAATTTAGCACCATCCTTGAACTTTAACTCTTCTCTTGCAAGTGCTCTTTTCACACATGCTCTTGCACCATCATGCTCTCCTTTTCCATACCCTGCCTCAGTAAAAATCCATATATGTTGTACATTTGTTTCTTTGTGCATCCTTCTTAGCCAATAAAACATCCGTGCATTCTTGAATTGTGATGTGCAGTTGTCTGACCAAATGTAATGTTGATCAAAACTAATGTTCCTCTCATTCAAGTTCACATAAAACACCTGGAAACACCCTTGTACATATTCTATAGAATGTGTCCGATCATCATTGATGTAGAAATGATACTCTCTTAATATTTTTCAATCTTTCTCAGTGCTTTCAGGAGAGTGCATGAATGTTATATGCACGAAAATAGAAACTTGCACTAAGTTATAATATTGAGATTGAACCTCCATTTTGGTTGCAATGTGTATTTCTCTACAAAGTCAACTTATGAAACAATAGTACCAACCGAGAATGTGTCATTTATTAACTTGAATTTTTCATCCAACCATCGAGGTCTATGTGTGTGCCTTGTATACTCATAAAAAATTTCCTCTTTGAATTTGACCATATATTCTGATATAGGTAATTGTTTTCTAACAAGCTCACACCTCTTAGATTCTTTTCCATATTTTAATTAATATGCCACCGATTTATATTTGGTGAAATCAACCTATTCTTTTCCTATTGAATATGTACTCTCCTCATGGATACAACTTTTTAGATTTGGCAAGCCACCACATACATTGCACATTCCATCCAAACATGCTTTGTTATTAAAAAAATTGTCTTGTTGATTTTTCACAAAATATTGGTAGAATCAATTCCCTTGAAGATTTTTGTGGGACATTTAATCTACACTCCGTAATATGATGTCGATGTGTAAAGAACGACGTATTTGACAAAAACATCATAAGGCATTGAAAATTCAACATGATGCCTGCAATAACAAGTGGTACGTGAGTGATTGATTTTCACATAAAAGGGTTTTCTCATTTCAAACAATCTTTAGAATGTTAATTTGTGGATTTTCATTCTTAAACTTAGAAAACAATTCTATTTGAGTCATATCTAAGAAATGTTTTGCACACAATTCACGATTATGAGAACCTATTCTTCTTTTTACTTGTATCTCTTTATTCGGTGACACCCTTGTGCTCTCATTCCAAAATTTTACAATCAATTATTTTTATTATCAAATGTATTTTGTCTTTTCATGTAAGTCTACTAGAGAAATCCCAATAGTTAGTGTTATTGACTGACTCAAGACATTTACGTCTCTCTATTGCTTTCATTAGTATTATTCTATTTAGCTTCAAAGCACTGCTTGTTTTTCTAATCAAGCGTTTATTAACTATTTTATCACTTACTATACAATTAGTAAGTGCACACCGTGTAACATTACTATCTTTAGTGCATATTTTTCCACCTACAATTTGGTATGTGTTATGTATGTTTTCAACAATTGACACATTTTGATCAACAACATTAGATATTCTTAACCTGGGGTCTTCATTATAGGTCTCATCTTAATTAATTTCATCAATGTAACAAATAATTGACATCTTTGTGTGTCATTTAAATTCTCAAAGTAATTATCCCATATTCCACTAGCTTTTCTACTCGCATTTCTTTCATAAATTTTGTTAGGTATTGGTTTTATAATGTTTTCATCAATTTCAATTAAGTGAATTGGTTTTCTTCGCAAAATGGAAGGAGGTGTTCTTAGAGGTGAAGATTCATTTACAAGGTTACTTTCTTCATTCATTGTTTTCATACAAATTTCAAGGGTTAACATTTGGATTCTCGGTAAGGTTTAAACAATTGGATTCCTATCATTTTATTCATCCATACCAACATTATCATTCAATTCAATATCATTATTAATTGAAAAATCATTATTCATTGCAAAATTATTATTCTCAAATTTCCATTATGTATTTCATCCCCATTTTCTAATACATTAGTTACATTTGATATAGTAGATGTACCTTGCCCCGCTCGAAATTTTTACATTCTCTTTAATTTCTTTTTCTCTTCTCTTCCAATTGCTTGGTGTCTTTTTCTTGACTTTCCTCTTGTCCTTAGCTCAACGTTTATCACCCATGATTAGAAAAAATCAACTAGTGGGGTAGGGGACAAAATGAACTACTAAAAAATCATGCAAGAATGTAGAGAAAATTATAGACAAAACAAAATGTTTGCAGAATTCTTATGAAAGAGATGAAAGGGATGTTGGGGGGCCACAATATATAAACAAAGAAAAATGCATATGTGTTATGTAACACACACGTTTTGTATTTTCTCTTTTTCCAAGCCATGCCTCAAGGCTTGGGATCCGGTTTGGATCCCCAAGCCTAAGGCATGGACATGTACAAACACAACAAACAATGTGTTTTGCAAAGAAAATGTAAAAAATGTCACTTCCTCTATGGTAAATCAAAATAAGACAATCTATCCATTTTAAAAAAATTATACCACGACATAGAGCAGAGTTTCTTCTTTCTAAAAATATAAATTTTCAAATTTTCTGACTAATATAAGGTTTCCATATTATTTATTTTCTAATTATGCCTTTTTATAGCTATTTTTTGAAGTGTAAATATGTCTATCTTTCATGGTGTATCTTTTTTTTGGGTTATCTAAATTTAACACACACACACACACACACACACACACACACACACACACACACACACACACACACACACACACACACACACACAAGCCCAACCTAGGTAGAATTCTATACATATTAAAAAAATCTAATTTTGA